>OY720040.1:4381254-4953021 GCA_963082485.1 Eudonia mercurella
AAGTCAAAACCTGTCTAAGAAAAAACAAAGTTAAACTATAGTTGATAATAATAAAATTAAGACAAGTATGCAAGAGCAGACCAGCCTCCACAGGCGGCACCCGTTCACGAGTATGACATAATGAATCAGCCATCGCTTCGCTCAACCATATTTTAGGGAACGTAACGACCCGACGCACATGCCACCACCGCAGAGACAATAAAGAGAGCATGACACACCCAAGCTACTCTAAATCAAAACTAATTGAAATGTTTAACGTAACGCTATTTGTTATCTGTAGGACACTGTTTATAAAGGCTATCATATCAGTATAATTTTTTATTTTAAAAAGTAGTAAAGTATGCGTTTCTTATTATAGCCAGGCTGTTTTATCATCTAAATATTATCTGACTGTATAATAACCTTTTTTAAGTAAAGAAGACTTTACATGTTTTTTAAACTTATCTAGAGGTAAATCTAGTACAGTGTTTGGTATTTTATTATAATAGTGTATACCTTGCCCCAAGAAAGAACCAAGGACCTTCTGTAACCTGAACAGTGGCATCACAAGTTTTGTCTTACTTCTAGTATTAAAATTGTGTACGTCACCGTATATGTATACATAAGTATTATGTTATGTTATATTATGTATAATACTAAATATGTATACATAAATATTATGTATTTTAAACTCACGCTTACTCTATTTTCTTATATTTGTACATATATACCTAGGTAGGTATATATATTATATGTGCCCTGCGGTTTCACCCGCGTTAATTAGCGACTGTTCCACACCTATTAGTCATAGCGTGATTTAATATAGCCTATAGCCTTCCTCAATAAATGGACTATTCAACACAAAAAGAATTTTTCTTCAAACAAACAAACAAACAAACAAACAAACTCTTCAGCTTTATAATATTAGTATAGATATAGATTGGTATAATTTTCTTAAATTTTAATTTTAATTTATTAAACTATACATTTAAAATTATTTGCAAATTTAGTTAGAAACTTTTAAGTTCTCTTTATCAAACTGGTTGTTTGGAAAAGATTGCTTCAAAGTAATTAAAACGCCAATTTGTAATTTTAGTTTTAATATAAGTACTTAATACGTTCAATGTATTTTTTTATACTTAGCTCGGCAAATTACTCCACTCTACTTGATTGTAAATGGTAATAAATGATAGTGTTATAAATAATATCTATCTGTACTTATATAACAATAAGTGAGTTAGTTGTATGGACAACGCGATACTAAATACATTTTATTACCCAAATTAAAAATTAACCGCCAATGCAAGATAAACGGCTCCAAGAAGCAATATCAATTTACAAAATCGACTAGAAAGGGTGAAGCCGAAACATATCTCTGTGCTCCTTAAAAATTTCATTCGCATTTTAACAAAACATCCAGATAACATTGAGCCTTCGTTGGCTACCACACTACCGTCTTACGCCTTACTTTAAAAGTTTGTGGGGGCAAAGAGCGCTCAAGATATAGTGGTTGTAGTACATCACTCGCGCTAGAAAGGGGTTTGAGATTTACAACCCTTTGGCCGCAGATTTATGGTCCATCCTACCCCACACATGCAGAAAAGATCGCGTTTCTTTACTTTTTTTTATATAAATTATCTATTGATATACATAGTGGCGTCCGCTTTCAACCCTCACGTGGGCAGTTAAACTTTTTCGAACGCCCTTTTCTATTTTTAATTCATATTTTAAAAGGGGTTGCACCCTTATTCAATTTGTTAATCGGCAAAGCTAAATATCATTCCTAATTGTTTATACAAATTTATTTTTTGTTCAACACTGTTCAAGCGCCTAGCCTTCATCTCACATGATGGTAATGACAATAAAGCTATATATGTATGGCATTTTACCCAAAACCCTTAATTAATAAGGAACTAGCTATCAAAATCTCACAAATAACTTTTGAGACAGGTTACAACAAGACTGGCATGTCTGTATAAAACAAAAGCATCTAAGTAAATAAAATAAGATTAAAATAATACCAAAACAGAAAAAACATTACAACGGCAAAAGAGTATTGACTTCCCGGTCTTATGTACCCACCCTATTGTTTTGGCGATATGCAACATTTAGTCGAGAGATGGTAATTAGCAAAAGTTAATAATATTAAAATGTAGAAACTTTCATTACCCACTTCGCGGTATTACACCTACCTGCCTATAATTTACTTGAACTGGAATACCATTCAATGGAGTGTGAAAGTAGCTCACACATGTATGGAGACAACTGGTTATACGTGCTGTTAAGTACTGACCAACCATGAGAACTGATTGTCAAAGATATTCTAACTATTTAATATTAAAACAAATACTATTATTTTTATCTAATAAACAATATATCTTAATATATCAAAATTGTTCTTGGTTGTTTATCTAACTACAGGTTTACTTAGTTTGGCGAATCTCAAAATGTTTTTTTTTTAAATTTCAAACACTATCTGCTTTACCACCACAAAACGATGACTAAAGTTAGACACTGCTTAAAACAGATGCTGTTACTTTTTAGCTAATACTTTTAGACAGAGACACAATTTTTAAAGCCATTATATATAAGCCATAATAGCCATTGTTTAACACCTTAAATGCCATATGTCCGACAAACAATTGAATTTATATTGTGCCTGTCGGCGGTCAACCTGTTAACTTTCAACACTGTTTTGTAGTAAGAAGGTATTTGTCTACCAAAAAAAGATTTATTTGGCTATTTGTTAGACACACATTGTTAATTTTATTTCTTTTAATATTATATAAGTAAGCGGACTTTTGAACCAAATTTGTGCAATGTTTTATGTCTTTCACAACGCAATATTTCTAGAAATCGTGAGTGTCGTTAGTAATGTGTTTTAAAGTTAAAAAGAAAACAAGAAAATGTTCATGAAATTTGAAAATTATACTTCGAAAAAACTCCACGCTAAAATCAAACGCTAAACCATTTCTCAAAATTCGAAATAAAAGATCTCCAAACAGTTCCCACATTGAAAGCAAAAAAAAGTTAAGCATTCAAAAATGGAACAACAAATCTTTTAAACAATGAAATGACCTAAGATGGGGTCTAATTAAAAAATCATTCGCGTAACTACAGTGGCGTGCACCGAGCTGGCATATCTCGACTCATTACCGCACCGGCCGCAGGCATGTCGCCCGTATCTGCGCGGTTAATTTTCCACCAAGTGTAATTACCGTGTTTCGCTTTGTTTTTGCTAGTAACTTTATTTGCATAGGGAACGTATCTGGTTCGATGGAACAACGAGGCGTGTGGAGAAGCTCTTTAAAGAGATCGTCGTTGTTACAGATCCGTTGAAACGGATAGTGGTAACCATTTTTTTATTAATTAAAGGAAACGGTATTTATTAACTCAATTTCTACCATGTTTTTAATGATTTTCAGTATTTCATGTTTTGAAACAGTTGCATGCCCAATCAAAAGATATAAAAAACACTGTAATAATTAAAAAATAATCGTAATATTTGTGCTAATTAGTAAATAGCAGTATTTTATAAAATATGAAGGTTGAAGAGATACTTAAGAGACGGTCAATCCTCAGATAACATGTTTTGACTTTATTGTTATCTTCCTTCTATTCCTCTATCCTCTTATGTAAATCTATGCTATTAGATTAGTATTCAATTATAGGGTGTATTTTCAATATCATTTAATTTATAATATTATATTAATTTAAAAATTAACAGTTAAATAGTAACAGCAAATAAGTGAAAATGTTATTGTTTCATCACCAATTTTATTTTTAATTCCATCTAATAGCGTTAGCCCTTTAAGCACTATAAATAAAAAAGTGCGAACACCTCTCCACACATTTCCTGTCATGATCTAAAACCCCAGAATAAGCTAATAGAGACATTGTTCGGAGCCTCGTTAGTCGCATCGAGATGCGCGCGCGCCGGGGGTCCGCGCCGCATCGCACTACCGCCATCTAGACGGGACTGTCGGAGGTTACTGCAACTACTTGGATGCGAACTAGGAGGTCTTGGGAGCTTCAGCCTTAACGTTGAGCGAGGAGGTTAGATATGGATACTCTTATACTGCTAAGGCGTAGGATGACAAAAATGACTTTGCTCTACCTGATGTTAAGCAGAAGTAGAGTCCAGATGCGAAGACGGCTAGTGTAGCAGGAGTATGCCTCACTGGCCATTCTCACCTTGCCAACCCGCAAGTTGCTAACTAGGAGGTCTTGGGAGCTTCAGCCTTAACGTTGAGCAAGGAGGTTAGATATGGATACTTTATACTGCTAAGGCGTAGGATTTTAAATGACTCCGCTCTACCTGATGTTAAGCAGAAGCAGAGTCCACATGCGAAGACGGCTAGTGTAGCAGGAGTATGCCTCACTGGCCATTCTCACCTTGCCAACCCGCAAGTTGCTTCTTCACACCTCGTTTAAAGTAGGAAAGATGGAAGGAGGACGCCTAATGTGCCTATTTCCGTTTGGCACACCAGAGGCATCATTCGGAGTATTGCTTGCACATCTGGGACGGTTCCGCAAAGTACCTTTTCGATGCCTTGGACAGATTGCAGCGTCGCGCTGTACGCATAATCGGCAACGCAGAAGTCGCAAATACTCTTAAATCTCTGTTCTCTGCTCTTGCATAGAGATATTGCGTCACTCAGCGTGTTTTCCCGCTTATACAATGGTGAGTGCTCTGAAGAACTCTTTGACCTCATCCCACCTTCTCCCTTCCTACATAAGAGAACAAGGGCTGCTCTCCGGAGTCATCGCTTTAGTGTCTCAAATATTCCATCGCGTACTAAGAAATTTGGTGACTCGTTTCTTTGTCGCACCTCCAAAACATGGAATAGTTTGCCAGCACACGTTTTTCCTCCTTCCTATGATATGGGGTCCTTCAAACAAGGCGTGAAAAGGCACCTTGTGGGCTGGCAGAGTGAGAGTAACTGATGCTGCGTTGTTTTCAAGCTGCACCAGTTGTCGTCGCATCTGGATTCCATATTCACTTAACATCAGGTGAAATGGAGTCATTTGCCGTGCTACGTATAAAAAAAATATCAGCATCATCTTGTAAAAACCCTTTCCCGCTCTTTTTAAGAGCCCCATGTTATATACTCCTTTGAGAATACCATGGCTTGGAGCACAACCTGAGCGAGAGGAGTCGACGCTCCGCTCCCTGAAACCGCAGAGAGGCACAGTCACGACCAAAGTAGTCGTTAAAACTTAATAACCCTCATTGAAACAGGTGGGTTATGTCCCCATCTCCCAATGTACTGTTCTTCGTGTGGGAAAGCCTGTCCAGCAATGGGACGTCTACAGGCTTATGAATGATATGTTACCAAAAACAGAAAAGAAAAATCTCAATACTTTGATCGCTCAGCAAACCCTGATGTTTTTATATTTTGTGTATGTATTCTTAAAGTGAATAGTGTTATTACACAAAATGTAATTGGCTTTCTCCATGCTTTGGTTGTATACCTGTACGTGAATTATAAATAAATAAGAGAACAATCCAGCAGTCATTCGAAACATGTCACAAGAATCATAAACTATTTGCTTTTACTTTCTATTTCGGGTGACTTTAAAACAGTCCCATCGGCGCTGTCACCAAATATGATATGACAATAAACACACGTGTTCAAGACTTTTTTTTAATATTTTTATAGTAGAAGAATCAAACAAAATAAGTTTATAATTACACTTTTTGATGCATAGCTTTAAATGTAGCGATGTGTTTTATGAATTTGCAGTAACTTTTAATGCAGGTATTGAAGTTTAAGTAACAAAAAAAATTAAAGTAAAAAATCTTTATTCATCAACTCAGTCTACATAAACTTTTACTGTGGCCAGAGCTTCCGTTTGAGCAGATAATTACTCGTTTTGGGACCGTATCCAGATGATAGTGCTCAAGTTGAAAGCTAGTAATAGTGTTTGTTTTTACATACTCTATGGGCAATCCTTCATCTCACCAAATTTTTAGCGATGAAAAAGTTGAATGTCTCTTTTCCTCTTTTTTTACTATTTTCCATTTTTATTTACTAACTTACTTCGCTTCTGCTTAACGTCAGGTAGAGCGTAGTAATTACTTACTTTTCGATAAAACAAAATCTGATGTTTCGAAATCTTTACAGATCCATCTTCTCCTTTTTCTTCTTTTCGTATTTGCGAAAATGACACCAAAAGGTTGAGAAAAATAACTATATTTCTGAAGAAGAAATTCAATTTCAAATCTACTTACTTGAAAAAAATTACAACTTACGTTACTTACTTTAACCAATGATATCATTATGTAGGTACTTATCTTTACAGGTGCATTTCATTACATTGTGTAAAGTTTCAGTAAACTTAAAAACAAACAATAAACCTGCTTACTGTTTATCATTTTTTTATAACATGTAGGTACAAAACATAAAAATAAATAATATTCTCAATAAAGCTTGCGTCACATCGATAAATTACTCAATTAGAGATATAATTACGTTAAAAATCTCTCTTTAATGCTCCGCTGGAATACGATTAAAATATATCAAAGGTTGCACTGTGTTATAAGCGCAGCGTTAAGCAGAGCGATTCTAAAACCCAGAATAATTTTAATTATTAAAGATACGTTAATTACATGATCTAAAAAATATTCGAATATATGAAAAATGTATGACAGAATGTAAGCGAAAGTATTAAAGAACTATAAAAATAAAGAGTACAAAGTTAAAGTATATTGTTTGTATCGAGCAAACCCGAGACTTGCAGGTTTAGAAAATCAATCATCTATCAATAAACTATTACGTTTACCTTTTATTAAAAATAATAAATTAAAGGGTTGTAATTTAATGTATGTAATTGTATTTAAAAATACCATCACTTTCACTTTTTATCATTGATTCTAACTTCAATCAAATCATCGTAACGTAAAAATAAGAACAATATAAACTAAGAAACACTTATTAAAATATTTGATTCTATAGTCCATCTAATGATCATCAAGTGCAAAGCGGTCGTATTCCTTGACGGTAGGTAATCCGTAACAATAAATAATTATACGGACCTTGACCGTAAGCTTGATTGCTTCATTTGTGATATAAAAAAATCAGGCAAAGTAAAATATAAACTACTATACATATAAATACATACTATGTCAGTAACATTGTATTTTTGTTTACGTAAATTAATAAATACTTTATTGTTATAATTACGTCAATCGCTCCGCTACAACCTTACCGCACCTTTACGCCATTAAAAACGAAATGCGAGTTCCTAATTGAGCCACAATGACAGGGGACGGATAAAACACTCGGATGTACCGAAATAGACGGAATAACAAACATATGTGCTCTCCATACAAAAAAATGTAAGATAACGGGTTGGGACTTGTTACGAGTCATATTTAAATGACACTTTATTGGAACTCATAAACACAATTAATTTAAAAAAAATTACAACTTGAAAAAACACTTCGGCGAGTTGGATTGAGACACGATAGCATAGTTTGTAGTTCACCTGACCCGGCATGTCATGAGGTGCGGACTCGAATCCGGCTCGTGAAATATTTCGACACTTTTTCTTTTTTCTTTTTTCAAATTGTAATTTGTTCGCAACAAAATTTGTGTAAAATTATATGTAAATAATCACAGTCACTTAAGTAATTTTTTTTTAAATCATTAAATCTGATAAGTAACTGTTGCATAGAAGTAAGTAAAAAGAACCATCAACCAATGTCTTGTTTTTTTGGAGAGAGTTTACTGTTAGCCACACGGCCTTAACTTACAGAGAAACTTAGGAATTAAGGGTTCAAACCGTGTAATAGAAACTCCGTTAAAGGGTTTCTGGAAGAAATAGCATCACGCAAACGTGTCCCCATCCCTACTAGATTCTCCGAGAAATCGGTCACACTTTATGTTGTTCAATGCAGACACCCCTAAACCCTGAAATAGCAACATATTTTTACTTTAATTGTCACCCACTATTTATTGTTTCAAAGGTGGTCTCGAATTACCGCAGTTATTTCGTAACAAAAAAGTCCCCAGCGCTCCCTTAACGGTACGAAGGTTAAAATTAACCCCAAACTGCTCCCAATTTGTTAATTGTCGGTTACTTTTTAACCCTTTCGTAATTTTTTTTACCTTTTGGTGTATTTATGAATCTTCCAAGCAGATTGTTTAGGGTTGAAGGTGATTTGCATTTTATGGGTTTTATTTTTAATTTTTAAATGCAAAGTCCCTAGAGAGAGAGAAAGCGTTTTAAATATACTTTTAAAAGTGACGTTTATTGTCATTTCATTTGATTATAAATTTAGGAAGCTCTTCAAAAGGGTTGTTGTATCAAAAAGAAAACGAATAAAAACTAAATAATACCCCGCTTCCGTGATCAAATGCTTATTACCCAGAAGTCCCTCGCAGGTTCAGTTACCAGAGGGTCAATAAGCGCGCTTCCATCTTCAGCACGGTAAAAGTCAGTTTCAAAAGATGGTAGTAAATGGTAAATGTAATGATAAGGCCGAAGAAATAATAATATTTAACCGCCTCTATACCGGTTGTCTAGTGGTTAAGACCACCGGTATAGAGCCAGAGGTCCCGGGTTCGATTCCCAGCGGGGGGCACATGTTTGTGTACTCGGTTTGGTTGGTGGGCTTGTTTGTCCGCCTGGCTGGCTACCACTATCTTATCTAAATATGTCGCCATAACTTGTTTGTAGCATTGTTGTGTTCCGGCCGCTAGAGATAAGATAGCCAGTGCCTCATTAGTTGAGGATCCCGGGTGAAGTGCGCTTCCATCATTGGCCTTATCATCACTTAACATCAGATGAGATCAAGGCACTGTACTTACCCGTAAAATATATTAAAAAAATTTTTTTCTCAGTAGTTGAGGAACCGTCTGAACACAACAGTTATAGCTAGCCAGGCGGACTTAAAACAAGTTTTACCACCAAGCAAACGAATAAAAACATGTACCTTATATTGGGAATCGAACTCGAGACCTCTGAGTCTCAGTCTTGGCGTGGCCTGAGCCCAACTGTAGGAAAGATGATAATTACTTAATAGTTACATTAAACCTTTAAAACCCTATTGTCCTATTCAGTAATCAAACAACAACATTAACGTATAAAAGCTTATTACATAAATGTTACTGTTAATCAGGCCAAGAGACCAGCCAAACTCGTCATTACACCAGCCAATCCCCAAGTTTCCCCCGTTCGCGCAATATCGGGATTATAGTCCGCTGATCCTCCGTTATGTCTCCGTCGGATTACCTCTCTAACCTAATCAAACTTGCGCGACTGTCCGGGGTCGTGCCACATGAATATGTACAGTCCGGCAACGTATTGTAAGATTAGATTTAGCTGTACATTCATTCTATGATAGTTCATTGTTAAAAGAAAGAAAAGAAGAAAGAAATACATTAATTGGCACACACTAAGTACAACAAAAACTAATTATACATGTAAAAAAATTGAAAAAACAAAAGAATATAAAACAATAACAGAAGACAAAGTATGGCCAACTAGGCCCCGGCCTCAGCACATGCTACAGCGACATGAGGCCGCTGCAATGCTGGTATTCTGGAGGGACCTAATCCATGACGTTTCAACAATAACAAAATAAAAGCCAACAAAGATAAATGGAGACTTCTTGGAGGGAAAGTGAAGAGTCGTGTCTGCGGTTTTGTTTTATTTCCTAAAATTTGTGTTATGTCGAATATTATTGTGAAATAATGGTGGATTATTATTAACCGTTAAGTGTTCGTGAGTGTGCATGAGTGTTGGCAAATAAAACAAAACAGTGCAACGTCACTTTTCAAATTCTCTCAAGAAGTCCGCCCGAGGACTTAGTAAAGCCCCACATCTTTACTGAGATACTCGAGGGGTTGGGGGGTATATCATTTCTCACTTCTCATTTCTATTATCATTCATCATCATCATACAGGAAAGAAATATTGTTTATTTATGTATTACTTGTAAGAAAAATTACTTTGACACTGGCTAATGGCTGCTAATGCAATTGCTATGATTGGAAACTTTCGCAAAGAACAATCATCAGATGAGTGACCAAAAATTATCATCTCGAGCTCCTCCGTGCTTCGGAAGCCACGTAAAGCCCTTGATCCCGGCTGCATTAGCAGTTGTTAACAACCACCAACCCGCACTGAGCTCGCGTGGTGGTTTATGATGACCTATTGGCTTAATTACCACGCTTGCAAATTGCAGGTTGGTGTTCACACCGGGGTATGCATCGAAAAGTTTGAAACATACTTTTCTCGCCCTAATATTGAAGTCGTATCTTATCTTATCTTAGTAGGGCTTGCTGAAAATTACCTCGACTAAACGAATTAATTCGACTCAACGGAATCTCTTATGCAACCCTATTCTTTAACTTTGTTTCCTCTGCGAAGATGCCTGCCATAAGTTTGGCAACGTTTTCGAGAGTGAAGTCTTCAGGTTTCAGATAGGCCGATTCCAAAAGTCCCATCATTATCCTAGCCATAGTGTCAAAGTCGCACAGTGTAGAGTCTGACTTAGTTTTCTCTCCACATGCCCTACATAAGCAGCTGATTGTTGATGTTGATAGTTGCATTTTGTGGAGCATTCATGTCGTAAGAAGACATTAAAACATACCATACTGATGTGGGAAATTCTGAAGTCAGACGGACGTTTATAGGCTGATCATGATGAAGTGGCCTCTTTAGATCTGCAACTCTTCCTTTCTTCTTACTCCCATTAACTATACCATTTATAAAGCTGGATATCACTCATTCGCCCACACGCCACGATTGGTCGCGCTTTAATAGCTGCTCCAGCCAAGCCACAGTCCTAATCATATGAAAATGAAACAATTTTTTAGCGGAAACAAAAAATAAAGCGCTCTATAAATCGTCCATGCCCGCCTTTCCTTGATATTTTCAAGAGAGAAACCCCAATAAAACGATAAAATGTTCTCGCATACAGACTTGTAGTTTCGGCGATAGCGAAATAAGCAAAGACTTTTGATTTTATATTAATATGAATTATTTTATTATGAAGTACAATAAAATCTTTGTCTATTTGTATTTGGGTGGAGAGGTTTTGATACTTTGCAAGTTTGGTGTTAGTGTTAACGGTATTTGTATTTAGCATTAATTTAATAACGCTTGGGTGACTGAGTGGCAAAGGCACTGGACCCGAAACCCAAATATAAATTTAGTTCAATTCCAAGGTTGGGCAAAGTGTTTTTCAGTTTTTTTTATCCATAGCCCAATTTTGTGAACCCGCATTTGTCAACCGTGATAATCAAAGTAAATCCATTAATTGTGTTGCAGCATAGTAAAACGGTATATGGGTTAATAACTAGGTACTTGCCACTGCAATAAAACAAAGTCAATTAAAAGAAAATAAAAAAAAAATAACAATACAATGTAGTTTCTACCTTTCAATCGTAATTTTTTAATGGTGTTTTAAAAACCTTATCTATGGTTTTCTATATTAGAAACCATGCTATACTTTATAATTCTGAATTATTGTTATTGCGTTAACAGTTGAAACTGACATCTTATTTTTTTAAATACAATTTTATTAAAAAATTGATAGCAGCATAACTACAGTAACCGAAATAATCATCTACCATCAAGTATCAAGCCGCACAAGTCAGCGTACACCAAAAAATATGAGTTACGGCCGTGGCCTGCTCCCATACAACATATAAAATTATATCCAGCCTCTAAACTATTTATAATATTATAATAATTTTGCTCTCCAATTATTTCCACGCTGACACGTTTTATTGGTATATATACGATTGTTATGCTTAACCCGTGCATAAATAATAATTTTTCGAGCATTTTCTTTCTGCGGCAGTGTTATAAACAAACTTTTCACGTCTTTGATGCATCGTAAATTATATAATTTTGTCATATCTCCGAGACAAGAACACGGGTGTTTACATAATATCCGTAGTTAGTGACTTCATTTTGATCTTGATTTAAGATTTTCTTATTATTTTGTCTTAGTCTCGTACATAACATTGAATTAAGAGACTTTATGACGATAATATCGGCGCCTTTTAATGTAAGCATTTTACGATAATGCGATTTTAATTAGATGCTTTATATTTTCTATTCTCGTGCAACGTCTTGTGGTGTCATTACTTTTTTTATTTGAGTAAATGCCGCGAGTCCTTTATCACTTATAATTTTGTATTGTAAAACAGTCTCTCCTATTAATGTCGTAAGCACTATTTTGGAATGAACATTTTTAGGTAATTAGTCTCTTTTAATATTAATTCATCTCTCTTAGTGCAGCAGTGAGTTTCCAAAAGTTTATCCCCCCAGTGGGCCAGGTGGCTAAAAATGATAAGTCTGCTGCTTATTGCAGTATATGGACAGTGCAGGTAAAGCCGTTGTCACGGCTGCATTAGTAGTCGTTAACAACCACCAATCCACACTGGGCTCGCGTGGTGACGTATGGCCCGTTCTCCCCATTCATCCATAGGAAAGGCTTGTGCCACAGCAGTGGGAATATAAAATATGAAGAATATAAAGAAGATTATAACACCGTTTATATAGCTTGCGCGTTGCCCACCCTATTGTCATTAAATACCTTTATATAGAGGTACGGTCAGCAGAGAAGTCGCTGAACCCTTTAGTACCTTGTCAAAATAACTATTGTAGAAGTTGACACTTGACGAGTGCCTTTGGATGCTTTACAAAGTACTAAAGTGCTCAGAAGTGCTCAATGACATTTATTTAAAAAATCTATAGAACCTTTTTGCAGTGCCACTTACCGAGCCCAATTTTGGATCTAAATCAATCAGGATACACAAAAAGTGTCATCAAAATCAGTCCAGCCGTTTAGGAGGAGTTCAATGACATACACACATACGGAGGAATTATATATCTGAATATACATTTTATAGATCTAATAATTTTCTCATCCGGACGCTGTTATAATATGGGGATAGTTATACTGGCAAGCTTGTTTATATAAAATAATAATCATAACTAAAACAAAATTTTCGTAAAACATTAAAATATAAAAATCATATTTTTTTTCACAATTCTTTAAATATAAATGTGTTATGAATTTTCTTGTTCATCAATTTCCTTTATGATTGCAAATGAAAAATGTTGAACAAAGGTAGAAAAGCATATTTTGTTACGTTTATTTTATCACATGGTCATTTAAATTTTAGATTAAGGTAGTGGCTAGCAAATCAAACTGACGACGTACTGACGCCTACACATCAAACTATCCATAACTTTCAAATTTCTTTAATAAATATTCAACTAAGTATATGCCATAGATATAAAGTCTAAAGCTTGTTGAGGAAATTTGATATTTGTCATATTATTATACTGTTGTGCAGGACGTCTTTTAGCTGAGACGATGATGATGATGATGATGATGATGTGCAGGAGTGTTACCTAGCTATAACTACTGTTACTACTACAGAGATAAAGAAAAATGCCTCCTGAGTTTTTTGCCAGCTCTTCAAAGGCTCTCCCGAAATCCGAACTAGTGAGTAATTGACAAAATTTTAGTTTATTATTATTTTAATTTTATACTTAGTTATGACGTCATAAGTGCCTGAAAAGGCTTATATTAAATAAATGACTTGACTTTGACTTTGAATGTTTTTTATGTTACCGAAAAAAACGGCCTTCGAAAAACACTAAAAAGTAAATAATTACTGTCGAGAGTACTCGTTTGACACTCTCTGAGGTTGTTGCCAAGCTAAGTATTTTTTTGATATTTTGTCTCTTAATCACCATTTTGGATTTCATCATCATCATAATCATCAGCCTATTAGTTTAATCGCTCTCCTTACCCTTTTGTCTTATCGAATGGCGAAAGACTTAGATAAGATGGTGGTAAATAAAAAGGTGGGCTTAAAACAAGACCCTACATACCGACCAGTGATAATGTACCCCTAACTGAGTATTGAACTTCTGGTTCAGAGACATGTGGTATTTATTACCACTAATTATTATTTGTAAACATGTCGTCATTAAACTGAAAATACTTCCTACCTCCTTCTTCAGTAACTGCTCAAAGTAAATACCTTCTATAAATTGTTTTATTGAAATGTCTTTAATAGCGACTGTATTTTGTTAGTTAGGTTAGGTATTAATACGTATTAATTAAAATTCAAATAATCTATTTGTTTCTTCTCTTCGAAAATAAAAGTCCACACAAGAATCCTGCAGAGTCAGTGCAAATCATCTTTATATGTTATACACGTATGATATATTATCTTATTTTTTATTCACAGTATTATGACCCTGTATAATACCTACAATATATTCGTAGGTAAGAAGCTCTCAAAGATGAGAAGAAGCCCCACAAACAACGCTCGGCTAATCAAACTTGTGCGCTCCTGTAGCTTACATATTGTGTCGTTAAGAACGATTGCTCTTTGCAAGGTGGTAGCACACTCGGCGCATTTTTTTTTTGATTACTCAAATTTTCAAAAGCAGAAGCTAAATCAGATGCGGTGTGAATAAACTAAAACAAATATTATAAACTCGTCTGTAAATGTTTACCACGAATGTTATTATGTTCTACCAGATCTTCTTTTACAAAAAGAGATAGAGCTCTGCATTTTGTAATAAACCGTACGTAAACGTAAACCGTTAGAGAATTATTTATTAAAATTATAACGATTGTTGAATTGTGTTTTTTAAGATTACGTCTTAATCTTGTTGTAACATAAAAAATTTCGTAAGTTCATTCATATAAACATGAGTTCGTTTAATAACAATTTAAATCTTTACCACATCCTTGAATTCTTAAGTGATCTTTAAAACATTAACTGTTAAATGCGTAAAATCTTGTAAACAGCCTCTCCGCTGCTGGGCAAAGGCCTCCATCATTGAAATCAAGTCATCGCTGAAATTAATGGGTAATGGTTAATTAACACGCTTGCCAAATGCGGATTTGTGATCACAAACCCGGGCTATGCATCGAAAAATCCGAAACACATTTTGCCCGACCTGGGAATCAAACCCGGGTCCTTCGGGTATCGGGCCGAGCGCTCTGCCACTCGGCCACCGAGGCGTTGAGTAAAACCTTGAAAATTAGTAATTTTTAAAGTATAAACTACACTCAATGTAGAGCCAGCCTAACACAGCAGACGAGTAGAATTAGCGCTCTCTTCTGGTGTAATAATGCCGCTTAATCCGGGAGTTATTGGATGTAGTCCGTAGCAACGTTATTGCTATGTATATCATTCTTTGTGATATTCTTATTTATTACTTTGTGTAAGCTAGGTAGGATTTTCTCTCATAAATCAGCTTCTAGAAACTGTATCAAAACATGTTTTTGAACTTTTTGATGAACTTTTTTTATCATTATCAGCCGGTTAAACGTCCCACTGCTGGGCTTAGGTTTGCCCACTTTTTTAGAAGAGAGTTTGCTGTTGGTCTCAGACAGCTTTTACAGTTTATATTAGTTAAATTTGGTATTCAGAATGATATACAACGTGTAACAGAAAGGTGTGGTCAAAATTAAAAGATCCAAAGTGTATCCAATCTAGATTTTGTATGCAGAGTTACTAAGTCATGATTATTAACTTTAATATGTTATGCAATTTTTAATTTAATATTTCTATTGTGACATCACATCAAAATAAACAAGTCTCAGCCCTAGGTGGTTTAGTACCCTCTGTGTACTAACATTTATGATCACTGCTGCTTGCTTATGCGCGCCTGACGCGCATCACTTCACAAATATGAACATTTCATTAACCATTGCATGACAAATTAAGGTTAATAACTACCTATATCTTTTACAACACAAGTTCTAGATGGGATACACTTTGGATCTTTTCATTTTGACCACACCTTTTTGTTACACGTTGTATACATAAACTACAACATCTGTTCTGAGACTTTTGATAATTTGACACATTTTACTTTCATCATCATCATCATCATCAGCTCTTTTTTTTTATGTCCCCACTGCTGGGGCATGAGCTTTCCCTATGGATGCGGATTGGCGGTTGTTAACGACTGCCAATGCAGCCGGGACCAACGGCTTTACGTGCTTTCCGAAGCACGGAGGAACTCAAGATGATACATTTTTGGTCACCCATCCGATGACCGGCCTTTGCGAAAGTTGCTTAACCTCAGCACTCGCAGACCGGGCGCGATAACCACTGCGCCATCGAGCTCCTCATACAAAAATAAATATTAATTTAATTTTACGTCTCATCATCATCATCATCATCATCAGCTCATTTTATTATAGATACAAGATAAAATGTTACTAGAAAAAATCAACCAGCCTCAGGAAGCTCGAAATTTTTTTTCTTGTGGCTTTAACAGTGTCACTTGTCTTGTGTGAGAAACTTAAAGGGCTCCTCAAGCCATGCGATCGAAACACCGTCGGAGGGTTTCTAGAGAGAATGGCGTCACGCAAGCGTGTCCCCTTTTCCCTACTAGATTCTGTTCGATACTTCGATTCTCCGCTAGGTAATAGAGGATAGGAAAAAAGCTTATTTTTATAAAAATGTTTATTAAAAAATAGGCTCGGCAAAAAAATTCAACAAAAATTTCCACGAAAGTTATTTCATGCCACGTTGCAGTTGTGGAATATCTAAACAAAACCCTTTGAAAAGCCTCCGGTCCAATGAAAATTGCGGAAAACCAATATCGGGGGCGTAAACCGTTGTGCCAACGAGTTTATTTAGGCTGCTGGCTGGTATAACTCAAAACTATGTAAGTGTATTGTAACTAAAAGTTTATTTTAAACAGGTGCCGATATGAAATTGGAAGAAGCTTAATTTAACGAATTAAACATTATTGAGGCTGCTAACTAGTGTATCTCAAAACTATGTAAGTGTATTGTTACAGCCTTCTGTAACAATAAAAAAATAAAGGTTTAAAGTGGGAAGTGGTTATAATAAACTAAACAGATAGGAAAACTGTAAAACAAAAAAAACTTCCTTACTAATGCACAAAGATCTTTAGTGTTTTTTTTAATTGTTCTCGAAATCTTAAGCAAACAATATTTTCTTATGTGAATTTTACAATCATGACCAGATTCTAACTAGATAGGCATCACGATTCATCTTTTTTATTACATAACTAAGAAAGATGACTTGTGTTTATTTACTTATAATGGACTTTCAACAATGACATTTGGGAATTTGTGTGGCTGTGTGCTACAATGTTTATTAATATTTTAGCTTCTTTGTTTAACCTACTCTTAATAAGCTTATTGTCATGTATTGAAAAACAAAAGTAGGTCACACAAATATAATTTACATACAAGCTAAACCACAAACGCAACTACACAGTTTTCCATCATTGCACAACCCTCTTCAAAACCAAAGAAAAGGGGACCCGTCATAATCCTTAATATTCCCGGCTCTCGATCATAACACAGACTCGAACCACAAAGGTGACGTAATAACGACCGCTAATCCCCTATTGTGGCGCCATCTCTTGACAGATTGCCGGCAACTTGAATGGAGATTACGCCGCGCGCCGCTAGGGCGCTTTGTTCGCTGCTATTATAGGAAAGCCTATTGTATGCTGGAATGTAGGGGATAATTTGTTTTTCGGGTCTCCATTTTGGGTTTGAAGTTTAACAGGGATTAAGAATAGGTATTTGGGATAAATAAGTGAAAATTAAAGTAATAGTCTATATACCTACCTACCTACTGTTCCACTGCTGGGTAATGTTGCCATAATTGAAATCACAACATATTCGGATGACAAACTTGTTCGTAAAAATATAAAAGCTAATTGAAAAACTAGGCAGTTGCTACAACTGTTAACACCGCAAATATGTTCCTTATCGCAACGTAATAAAGTTCAAACGTTCAAATGAGAGCAAATTCAAAAAGTAGGCAGTACCTACCTAGGCCCGACATAAACTTTTCCACCACAATTTATACGATTATTTCGAACATAATAAAATTCGAAGTCGCCTGCAATAAAACATGTTGCAATAAATAAAGATAAAATTAATTGTTATGTATAAACCATTAATTAATAGCCCCAACCAATATATTCGTGTGCATTGTTGACGTCAGACAAATGCCCCACATTTTTTTTATTTATTCCCAGCTATAAATATTGTGTTATGTGACATAATGATTTTTGTTAAGAGGGATCACTTGAATTTTCTTATAATCGGTTACGAATTTTTTTCTTGTGTATATATTTGCACGCCTCGGTGGCTTAATGGCAAACGCTCGGCCCGAAACCCGAAGGTCCAGGGTTCAGCTCCCAGGTCTCGGGCTAAGTATGTTCCGGATTTGGAATTTTCGATGCATGGCCCGAATTCATGATCACCAACCCGCATTTGAAAGATGTGGTGGCTAAGCCATGGCATCAAGTCATCGCTGATGGAGGCCTTTGCCCAGCAAAGGGACAGAAAATAGGCTAATTACTTACTTAGTTTGAAAAACATGAAAATATGCAAATTACTAATTAGTGTCTTTCTTATCATATCATAATTTCCACAGAATGGTAGCATAGTTTAGTTAAACACTGGTAAAACAACAACCTACTACTAACAATGCGAACTGAAACCGTGATCTCTCCGTGGTCTAGTGGTTAAAACATTAGCCACAGACCCAGAGGTTAAAGGTTTGATTTCGGGTAGGGCTTTTTCTAAGACTGCCTTTCACCATCATTCTATGTAAGTTCGTCGCCATAACAATAATAGTAATTCCGCTCGTGGAATTTTTTCAACACTTTGTCTTTTTTCAAACAATAATGTACTTATTCTGTTTGTAAAGTCATAAAATAGCCAGATCCTTAAAAGTTGTGAATTTGCTTACACTCCGACCTTAATACCATTTATTTAAAAAAAAATACCTTTTACGTTTTTGAAAAAAAAATAACTTACATACTTCAGAAGAATTCAGTGGATCTTGATGCTTTGAACAGCTATTTTTCAACTCCTCCCTTAATTTTAGATGAAGCTACTAAGTCTGCTTCTCTTGCTTTCCTTTTAAGTCTTGTTCCACCTGATTGCCCCTCCTTTTCATTCAACACAGTCTCTGAGGACGACATCAAGAGGAGTATTTCCTCCATCACCACTAAGGCCGTGGGAAGTGATGGTCTCAGTATGGACATGAT
Source organism: Eudonia mercurella (assembly GCA_963082485.1). Lineage (NCBI taxonomy): Eukaryota > Metazoa > Arthropoda > Insecta > Lepidoptera > Crambidae > Eudonia > Eudonia mercurella. Next base: position 4,400,286 of record OY720040.1, read on the forward strand.
TCTTCCTGTACTGGAGGACATTGCGCCAGTAGTCACATTCATAATAAACTTTTCACTTACCCGCAATGTCTTTCCAGTGTCGTGGAAGAAAGCATATGTCATTCCCCTCCCTAAAAATCCAAACCCCTCTGCTTTTTCCCAATATCGTCCTATATCCATACTTCCCATCCTGTCTAAGGTTTTAGAATCCGTCACACACAAGCAATTATACTCCTTTCTTGCATCCAACTCCCTCTTATGTCCTTTCCAGTCCGGCTTTCGACCATCCCATAGCACTGTTGGAGCACTGTTGAATATAACGGAGGACATTCGGTGGGCTATGGATAGCACCAAACTCACAGCAATGGTCTTGTTGGACTTCAGCAGTGCATTCAACTCTGTTGACTTCGACCTTCTTCTTGGCACTCTTCGCTCTGTCAACATTTCTGAACCGGTGTTAGAGTGGTTTCGCTCATACCTTTATGACCGTATGCAGTGTGTGAAGCATCATGATGTGTCTTCGGACTGGATTAGCTTGTCCGCTGGTGTGCCTCAGGGTGGTGTGCTGTCACCACTTCTATTCTCTGTTTTTATTAATAAAATCTCATCTGTTATTTCTTCTCCTTTCCATCTTTACGCTGATGATCTCCAGATTTACAGGCATTTCATGCTTTCGGAAATCGTGGAAACGATTCAAGCCCTAAATCACGACTTATCTGCTGTCCAAGCTTGGGCTGAATCCTTCGGTCTTATTGTTAACCCTGCAAAATCACAAGCCTTGATTGTGGGCAGCGGTAGGTTAAGAGGCAGGCTGGATTGGAGTTCTATACCTGCGCTTCTTTACGACAGCGTTCCCATCAAGTACGCCGACAAAGTAAAGAACCTTGGTTTGACGTTGGACTGTAACATGTCCTGGTCAGCTCACATCAGTGAAATTAGTAAACGCCTACATTTTAGTTTTCACTCCCTCAAGCGGCTTCAATACTTTCTTCCCTTTCAAACCAAAATTATGCTCGCGCAATCCCTTCTTCTTCCCATACTAGACTACGCCGACGTCTGTTACTTGGATGTGACTGAGGAGCAACTGCTAAAACTAGAACGTCTGCAAAATCTGGCCATACGTTTTATCTTTGGCTTACGAAAGTATGACCATGTTTCTCACTTTCGTACTGAATTAAAATGGCTACCGATCAGACATCGCCGTAATGTGCACATCCTTTCCAATCTCTATAACATCCTTAATGACCCTAATTCTCCTTCTTACCTTCGTTCCCGTTTCCAACTCCTGCCCCCACCTTGCCGCTCAAGACGTGCCTGTATAACGAAGACGCTTGAGATTCCTATTGTCAATACTAACTTCCTCCTAAATTCATTTACGGTCAGAGCAGCGCAGCTATGGAACAGGCTTCCTACAGACATCCAGGATAGTTCGTCCATTACATCCTTTAAAAAGAAAGTCAAGGATCACTTTCTATCACTTATGTCATCGCAATGAAACAAAGATAGACACTATGTTATATTTATATTTATTACTATTATTATTATATGTAGGTATATGTTCATATTTATGTAGTATTATTATGTATGTTTATGTAGTTTTAAGAATATCGTAGCATATGTGTTGTATGTATGTACATAATATTGTTATTCATAGTTAAGATATTTTTGTTTGCACTTTTGTCGCTTCCTCTTAAACATGATGCTCCCATTCCACCTTAGGTTGGCTGGAAGAGATCTCTTTTAGAGATAAGTCCACCTTTGCTCACCATTGTTTGTAAACTATTCTCTGTATTTGTGTTTATGTGCAATAAAGAATATATATACTCCTGTAAAAATCATTTTTTTTTCACGTTAAAAAAATAGTTGTACAAACTGCTTCCCCTTAACACGTCGTGATAACATTGCATACTAATAATCAATCTTTACCCGCGTAGGGCCATAAAATCGGCGTCGGCGCATACCCAGCGTGCCACGTCCATCTTCCGACGCGCTGTTTGTACATGCCTTCGTTATTTATTCCGTTATTATTTTAAAACGCCCAATTATACGAAAACTAGTTGACAGCTAAAGAACTGAAGATTGGGCTGAGATGGTAGGTATGCATTGGGAGAAGCGAGAGGCCTATACTCCAGTACGATGTATTTTTTTAACATGCCTGCATAAATGTTTTAAGTTCACTAAACAGTACAATAAATAAAATCAAATGGTTACTTTTGCATTCGGAGTGGTTTTTTTCTGGAGATAGTTTGCTGATGGCATTTTCAGCGTGACCGGACTTTTTGAGGGTGGCGAGAAACTTAAGAGGTTCCTAAAGCCGTATGATCGAAACACCGTCACAGAGTTCCTAGCCCTCTAGGCATTACGCAAGCGTGTCCCTTTTCCTACTAGATTCTCCGAGGGGTTTGGATCGAATCAGGAGCGGAACGACCCGATGTGCCTGTAAAGGGTTGCCAGGTACCCTATAAAGGCACATCGGGTTGTTCCGCTCCGTAGAGCTAGAGCGCGTATGAACCGGGTCTTCGTATTCTTGGGAGTCTACGGAGTCTTGGGTCTATGCGAGTGTGCATGTTTAGTGTATCAGGTGAGTACACACTCAACACACAAACTACACAGCAGTTTGTATGTTTGATATGTTTTTAATCTACAATGAAATGGCATTTGTAAAAAGAGTTTAATCTCGTGAAATCACACGTCAGAAAAATTCCACTAAGAAACTGACATCTCAGAAGCTCAATTTGAAAAAGCAGTTGCTCGGATTGCAAAAAGGTTTTACTGTTGATATGAACACTTTCTGCTTCCACGAAAAATTCAGCAAAACAGTTGAACGAATTATAAAGTCAAAAGAAAATCATCAAAACAAAAACAAAAGAATATTATTATCGGATGTTAAGCCCCATTTAGCTTGTTACTTATTGGCGCGTATTATTTAGCCGCAGCTCTCTTTATCGCGTCGAAATGTCTCGGCCGACGTATTTGTGGAAAAACGCTCGTTATCGACGCACGGAGTCATTGCGAGCGCTAATTTTATTCCAAAAATCGGACGTTTGCATGAACGTATGGGCTATTGGGCTCACTGCTCAGATTTCGATTAAGGCGCGTTGTGTTTATGCTTTATTAAGCGAAGTTTATGTCGCGCAGTGTACTTTGAGGATTTCATATGGGCTGCGTGTGACCGACTCGGTTTTTTGATTAGCAGTTTTTCCACAGCCATGATTTATTTTATTGAATCTTGGAAGATGAAATTTTTTACGGATTCAAATAAAAATGTAAGGATGTTGTTATCATGATTTCCTTTAATAAACGTGTCTGGCGGTATGGAAATTATAGCGTTTGACACTTTTAATATTTAATACATTAATTTGTGAACCTATTACTAATTTGTTCTACTACTATTTGTTCTACTATTATTTATTATTAATGTGTTCGCAACAAAATTTGCGTTTAAAATTATTTAAACATTTTATAAATAGCTTGCCTACTTCTTAACTGATCTTTAATATTTGTAAAAATATTATGATCGGATGTTAGTGGCGGTAGTTGTTGACATTGAATGGGCGCCTTTGGCTTTCAAAGTAAAAAGTGTTGAATAATTTCGGCGGGCTGGTTAGAACCACGATAGCTCAATTGGAAAAGCACCTGACCCGGTATATTAGAAGGGTGCAGGTTCAATTCCTGCTCGTGGAAATTTTTTCAACATTTGTGTTTTTTGTAATTTGTTCGCAACAAAATTTGCGTTAAAAATTATTTGAACATTTTATAAATAGCTTGCCTACTTTTTAACTGATCTTTAATATTTGTAAAAATATTATGATCGGATGTTAGTGGCGGTAGTTGTTGACATTGAATGGGCGCCTTTGGCTTTCAAAGTAAAAAGTGTTGAATAATTTCGGCGGGCTGGTTAGAACTACGATAGCTCAATTGGAAGAGCATCTGACCCGGTATATTAGAAGGGTGCAGTTTCAAATCCTGTTCGTCGTTTTTTCAACATTTGTGTTTTTTGTAATTTGTTCGCAACAAAATTTGCGTTAAAAATTATTTGAACATTTTATTAAGAACCTGTTAAGACGGATTGTTCACTTTGCATTAGTTAAGATAAAAGGCCAAGCGCTACCCTCTATAGAATAAAAATAAACGCTAAAATGACTGTAATTAGAAACAGATCTCCGTGTTGATTCGGCGTTTCGCAAAAGCGCCTTGTCTGTGTAAACAAAAAAAATACAATACCCAAGTACACTCCAAGCCCCATCAATAACCTCTCCGACAAATTGCGCGGTGCGCGTCAACTTTGACGGAATGACGTAATTATTATTGGCGCTATCCATCATGGCTGACATGGAACACAACTAAATAATTTTCGGGTTAAACATTTCATTGGGGGATTAAACAACGTCGGGGAAGGATACATTCGGGGCGTTACGATTATAATTTTCAATATGCTTCTAATACTTTAGGTGTTTATTATACTGCTATACTTATAACTTAGAGGTAGACATTGAGAGGGAACGCAAGGTACTGGCAGTCTGATGCAACATGGTGGCTCGTAAGTTTGCGCGGTGTAGTATTTCAGTAAAGCTACTGTGTGGTGAAAAGGCAAGAACTGGTTGCCAAACTGAACCTGGCTCTCGATCGTGTCTTTAAGTGAGGATCTTAAAACCTGGTCGAGTTTAATGCCAGCAAAATTCAGGTCTGTGCATTTTCATCCATGGAAACTCCCTTCCTTACTCCTCCCTCTCTTCAGAACTCTCCGTTATCCATTTCGATGGATCTCAGCATTCTTGGCATGGACATCGGCCAGGAACTGAATCCAAAATGCTACATCGAGAGTGTTATTTTAACTTCCTCTCGTAAGTTGGGTATTCTCAATAAGGTGAGGCGGTTTTTCACTTCCGAGCAGCGCTGTTTGCTGTACAAGACTCAGGTGCGATCGAGTATGGAGTATTGTTCCCATCTATGGGACGGCTCCGCTAAATACTTCCTCGATGCACTTGATAGACTGCAAAAGCGAGCGGTACGCATTATTGGAGATGCTAAGGTTACAAGCTCTCTAGAGGACCTCCAGCTGCAAAGAGACATTGCTTCTCTCAGTGTCTTCTAACGGAATTACTACGGTGTGTGTTCTAAAAAACTTTTTGATCTAATCCTGCCTTCTCATTTCCTCTCCCGGACTACACGTGCTAGTCTTAGGAACCACCATCATACTGTACAGACAATCAGTACTCGTACCAAAAAATTTGGCAAGTCGTTCCTCTGTAAGACCATTCGGCTTTGGAATTCTTTGCCGGCGCATATATTTCCCAGCTTCTATAGGCCCGGGTCTTTTAAGCGGGGCGTGAAACGTCATTTATGCAGGCCGTCATGAATGGGTGCGCTTGTTACCGTGCTTGTTCCACGGTGAGGAGCGCTCTCATTATTTTGGACTGCATCGGCTGCTTACCATCAGGCAGGATGTGGTCACTATGACGTGTCAATATAAAAAAAAACCTCTGTAATTTAGAGCCTATTGCCAAGTATTCTACACGTGCAGCATTTGGACCAACTAAAAGCAGCGGGCCCTTAATGCGCTGCGGATCCAGTACAATAATGCTTTCAGGATGTTGATGGGGCTACCTCGACACTGCAGTGCTTCAGGCATGTTTCCGCAAGCCGAAATTGATTCTTTTTAATGCCATCTTGCGTAAGAAGACTGCCTCGTTGCTCTGTAGAATGCGGGCCAGCTCCAACTCCATTCTGCATGTGTTAGCGCGTTATGATTCCCCCATTATAGCTCATTGTGTTCCTAGATGTAAGTATATCGAGCACAAAATTGCTGTCAAAGTTGATTTAATTAATTGTACTAACAGAGATTTTAATTTTTTTTTTACTAACAAGATATGGATGTGTAGTAGTCTGAAATAAAACTTATTTTATTATATTTTATTTTGTAACTCTTCTCGATAAGTTAAATTAAATTTAGAACTGTATGGTGACAACACTAGGACCTATTTCTGCCCGCACTTTTGTTTTGCATTGCTGTGTTTTGGTATGTAGGCTACATCTAGTGAAATTACAGAGCTTAAAAGCATACAAACTAAGTTTTCAGTCGCAAGAGTCCATGAGCTGCTGTGATCGCTTTCCATCAGACGGATATGTGCTCGAATGACAAAGTCAAAAACATATTAGTGGCGCTATTGGCACTTTAAGAATAAGCCTGTTCTTAAAGTGCAAGACGCATATGTTAAGAGAATGGGTAAAAAAAAAACCACACAAACTGTTAATCGACAAAACTCTTTATACTTTTAATGTGTATTATATTTATAAATTTTTGGAAAAAGCTATTAAATATTTAAAAACTTAAACAATTTCTAACGAAGTTTTTAGAAACAAAAATATGAATATTTTATCTGTTTTACCCGACCCACCTGGGCAAAGCGGATATACCCCAGGGGCAAAAGGGATAATATGTTTAAAAAATTGAAAATTAATCGCTACCTTCATCACAGAAATAGCTCCCTATTCCTATATAAAACGTGCAGTCTTCATGCGCCTGGTCTTTTGTGAGTGGGTCAGTGTATTCTATAGTGCATACCAAACTGAAACAACTTGGTTTATCTTTTTGGTATTTTGTAATAATAGCGATCCTCATGTTTTAATTTTACTAGGTTCTTCCAACTCAGTTATTTTTGTTTTCCTCTTATTAGCTTTTTTTGGACAACTCAGATATTTTTTGTCTAATTCGAATATGGGCAAAACGGCCATAGAATATGGGCAAAACGGATAGCTATCCGTTTATAACGGATAGCTATCCGTTTTGCCCATATTCGTCTTGCCCAAAGCGCCAATATTTTGAAATTGTTTAGGTCAAAAAAGTTTTAACAGGGAAAGAAAAAGCTATAAGCACTAATTAAACTTAAGTTATCATAAAATCGATCTAACAAAACTTAATCATAAATATTAGATACTTAGTACAAAAAGTTGATACACATACTTTGCCAAAAATCGTAATAAAACAGTTAAAATTCTTTGTTGTTGTCTCCACAACAAGTCCCACTCGCATTATTTGTTTTGATTGAACTGTGTCATGGCGTCACCGGTGCACTGCTTTACCGACGTGAACACGTCCAGGTACGCTATATATTGTTTAGTTTTAGTAAAATCGTATAATATTCTTTTTACCCACAATATGCATACGCACGTATGCGAGAAATTGCAAATGGCATCCGTTCGGTTACCGATGACGCTTTTAATTACTACGGAAAAGCTCTTTTTCTCGGTATGTGCATACCTAGACTGTTGAAATACGCAACAGCTACCAACTTTAAAAGAAATCTCGCTAAGCCCCCAACTAGACAATGCAATTTGTCACGATACAGCATCAATGCCTTAACACATTTTCAACTCAATTTTAATAGCAAAACCGTTGATAATCGAATGCGCAGTCAACATTAAAATGACAAGTCAGAGTAAACACACCACTCGTGTACAGAAATGTGTCAAAGTATGCTTTAGGTGACAAACGCCGTGACATGATAATCTTGGCTAGATTACTGGCCTACCAACTTGTTCGTGCAGAAGGAGAGGGAGCCACTGTACATAGATAAAGTTCAAATTCTATTCGAAATCGATACATTTTGCGTGTAGTTCCCATTTTCGCCGCAAAACGCTTATGTTGTAACTTTGTGAACTAAACGTGACACTTCTTAAAAGAAACAGATACGTCATTGTCCAAATAAGAATTTGTGGAGGAGATATGTTTTGAAAGTGTATCTTTGGATAAAGTCCGTGATAAAATTTTACTAATTAAATATACTCTGCGCATTATTGTCTAATGTTTATTGGATTTTAACGAAAAATAAGTGTGCCTTTGATATTTTGTCTATATGCTCTGAGGCTAAACACTCAGATCATTTTTCTGTCCCTGGTCCAAGATATAGAGGCAGACCCAAGACAAGATGGAGGGATGTAGTGCAAAGAGACATGAGGGACTGCCAGGTAACAGAACAAAATGTCGAGGATAGAGCGAAGTGGAGGAAAATGGTAAGAAAGCCTGACCCCACTACCATGTGGGATATAAAGTCGGGAAGAGAGGGAGAGAGAGGTAAACACTCAGATCCCATAAGACCTAGACTCTTCAATAATAACATTATTAATGAATTAACATCATCGTCAACAGCTACTAGGTACCTATGCTGAATGTAGGACTCCCTTTGTACGCCACAAAAATACAATCAATGGTACAGAAGTATTTAAAACCTTATGACGTAAGATAAATAATAGTAAAAAAACATATTCAAATCATGATTTTTCCCCAGATTCAAAATGCACTCTTCTATCTAGATCTGAAAAAAACATAATGTGCCTGTCTTTCTTAAATATATTATTAAAAAGAGTCATGTGTTGCTTTGTTTGCAAAAAATAAGTAAAAGTTCTTGTGTAGGTACCTACTTATCTAAATTGCTACTTTTTAAGTAAAAAAAAGAGGAGCTCGATGGCGCAGTGGTTAACGCGCCCGGTTTGCGAGAGCTGAGGTTAAGCAACTTTCGCAAAGACCGGTCATCGGATGGGTGACCAAAAATTTATCATCTCGAGCTCCTCCGTGCTTCGGAAGGCACGTAAAGCCGTTGGTCCCGGCTGCATTAGCAGTTGTTAACAACCACCAATCCGCACTGGGCCCGCGTGGTGGTTTATGGCCCGTTCTCCCTATCCATCCATAGGGAAGGCTCGTGCCCCAGCAGTGGGGACATAAAATGAGCTGATGATGATGATGATGAAGTAAAAAAAATATTTTCCGTATCTTCTGTTTCGAAAGTCAACCAGAAGGAAACAATCGCAAAACAAAACCGATATTGGCGTAACACTTTAAAACCAAGTTCCACTTACTCAATTAGAAAAACAAATTGTACGATATTATTTAATCGATAACACTAACACGCCAATGTGCCTCGCTAAACTGTTACAAAAGAATAGTTATTGTCTGAAGGAAAATATAATAATGGACGGTATTACATTAAGATTATGCGGCAATTTGTCACTCCGCAACAGTGCTGAAAATTCTTTTGTCTTCAAAAATTTGTATGTAGACAATCAATGTCAAAGTGTCCACTACCATTGTCATCCAAGCAGCAATGTTTCTACAAACCACTAAATAACAAAACAACCCATATAACCAACACAAACAAGCGATTTCAAATCATATCAAAGTACACTAAAGTCGAAAGTCTTACACAAGAACAGCAGAGTTATTCTACAATCATTTGAGCTCACCATTAAAAAGCTTAGAATATATCAGCAGCGTTTTCGAAGTGAAGATTGAATTGTTTTCTAGTTTTAAAACAATAGACGGTGGTATTTCTGTGTTCGTTAACGGGACTGACAGGTGCTGATTTGTTAGTGATTCCGTGAATACCAGAATAGAGTGTTGTGTCAAAACAACGAGGTTAAACGCTAAAAGATTGGCTTTTGTTTGTAATATTTGTGCCGCTAATTCTCTTACAAATAGCGCGGCGTCCATTGTACGGCTTTATTCCATCAATTTACGCGGTTGTAATTTACTAAGATTTTGCATTTTGTTGTATGTATGTAGCTTACTCACGAAAGAATTTGGTGCAATAAATTTTCGTTATAATGGCATTGTTAAAAACGAATTTGACTGTCTGAAATTAGTTAGTTTTAAAATTACAATGATTCTAAAATTTCAATTTCAATGGAAAAAACTCTTTGCTTCAAATTGCTTGACTAATCTTTTCATTTCTAGATTCTAACCGAATAATTTAATAATATGAATTATTATCTTTACGTTACAAAGTTAATATTTTAGTGCGACGTTTCTTAATAAAACTATTATTCCAAAAATGCATATTATAAACAAAACTAAGTCATTACTCTCACTTTTAAATTAAAACTGACCAACGTTAATGTCATTTAATCTTTATTTACGTTGCGGCTAACAATAAAGTGGGATTTACAATACCACGCGGACACACCTAAGTGGCTTCTGAAACAATAAAACAAAATTATTTTCTTAAAAAAATAACGTGGCAACATGCGCTATCGTTAATAATCGTTAAAATTGTCACCGCAATAAATAGCCAGTTATTGTTTAAATAAACAATGGACGAGCGACAATAAAGAGCTGTAGAATGGCCCACAAAACGACATTGTGACTGACGTGTGAAAATGTAGACTAATCATTGTGTAACAGAGGGCACTTTATAATCTACACAATCATTTTGACGAAACTCAGAATAGTCTTTACCTAAAAAGTTTTCTTTTAACTGAGAAAGGCAGTGATGCTCACTTACTTAAGTTTTTTTATTGTGTTGGCAATCGCAGGCTTACCATACAGCAGCCTTTTGGCAATACCACCACGAGGTCCGAGCCTTTAGAGGCACCCTCGAGTTGTTCCGCTCCCCGATCCGATCCGAACCCTTAGGAGAATCTAGAAGGGCACGGGTGCATGCACTAGTGCGTGATGCCGTTCCCTCTAGAAAACCTCCGAAGGTGATTCGTTTCACACGGCTTGAGGAACCATTTAAGTTTCTCGCCGCCTCCAAAAAAGCCCTGTGAAGCTGAAAATGCCGTCCGAGGCAATCAGCAAACTCTCTCCAAAAAAAACAAGCCTTTTGACACTAAACACACAAACACAATGGGTATAAATTGCTCGTTTCCAACCCTTAGATTTTAGTTATAATTCGTTTATTTTATTGAACTCACCTTTCATACCTGAACACAGCAGCTATGAGGATGGGTGATAACCATTCCGACAGGTCCTGCGTACCTGGCTACTGGAAAGTTATCAAATAGTTTAGCCAGGAAAATCGATCATAATAAGAAATAACACAAATAAGAAATGTCAAAACATTGACATCTGGCAGTGACTGACTCTATCAAACAAAAGGTTGAGTTTTTTTAAATATCAAATGTTTTTTTTTTAATGTATCTGTTTTTTTAAAATAAGAGTTTCCAAATTTCTAACAAAAAACACTTCGTCCCATCTGTTACATTACACCGCTCATACTCTTTGAACAAACTAAGGAGGCGGTCTTGCTACGAAAATAGCCGTTCAAAAATATTGAAGAGCGTTGAAAAATAGACGTCAAACATGTATGAGAATAATAATATGCGACGACAAACACTCGATATCTGGGCCGGAGTGCTTCTCCAATTTGTTGCTTCACTTTTACCGTTGCACCAGCAGAAAAGTTTAAAATCACTTTTTGAGTACATACTGTTTTCGAGTGTACTGAGAAAAAAAATTGCTGATGCTTCTTTGTTACGAGTGGCTATTCTCAATATTTGAAACAAATGAAGTACGTTCCGTTTTTCGGTTTTATTAGGCCACGAAGCAAGCGCCTTCTTCTAATCTAGAAGAGTCGAATATATGCAGTTTCTGACATACTTTTTTCTTTGTGTTTAGTTAGATGAATCGAAGTGCTACTGTACAATGTAATGTTGTTTTTACGTGATATCAGTAATTGGTAATAGATGGTGACAAGTGACAGAGACAGGTGTCAGTGGTTGTCGATTATCTTTGATCAATAGAGACGGGTGTATTGAGAGTAGTACCGTAAAAGTGCAATTGCGACATGTCTTTATCGCTAACATATATTGCTGTTGCGCTACACATACTATCATATTATTACACAGCGGATTGCAGCGGATCTGCGTGATCTACTTTACAATAAGCATCCCATTCCTTTATATTATCATCTTCATCATCTGAGCCAAAAGTCGTCCACTGCTGGACAAAGGCAATATAAGGATATTGACATTTCAAAAATTACCTATTGCTGAATCTACGAGCATCTCTGCTGTGCAAAATACTTTAATGTGGCATGGATATGTGTGTATGAATTGAAAACAAAATTTAGGTCATTCTACCTACTAATCTGAAAACCGTGCTACTAATACTTACCCCCTTATTCATAAAAACTATTTAAGCATAATTTAGTTAATCATTGTTTGTCTCTTTTTCTCAAATTCAAAATGACGTTTATATGTGACATTGACAAAACAATGTTTAACTAAATAATGCTTAAATAGTTTTAGTATGAATAAGGGGGTTATGCCCATTTTCACCATTGACCCCTAAGTTGTAGGTGACCCCTAAGCCATTTTAGGTGACGGTTTTGCTCCAACAACTGTCATCTAACATGGCTTAGGGGGGCTAAAACTTAGAGGTCAATGGTGAAATCTGGCATTAGTGTCCTACCTTAATCTTAATTAATTTGTGATCGAGTAGGACATACTCTAGATGAAAAATCAAAACCAAAGTGGGCTTCAAACATTTCGGGTCATACTGTAGTGTGTGTACACCATATAACCACCAATACACCAATACACCATACACGTACTACAACACATAATACACCAATTAATGTTTAAATATGATTTTATTTAAAAAAAAATTCTTATTATTTTTTTAATTAGGGGGTGTAGTGTGTGTTAATATGGTGTACACACACTACAATACCACGGCGGTTCATCACTCGTTAAGAACAAGATCAGTTACAAACTCCCCGGCTTACTATACCTGCCATAGTTAATGCAATAAATTAGTTAAATAGCTGTTGCAATTAGCCGGTGCAACGTTGTATATAACCGTTGGAGCGCTCTCAAATTATAAGCGTGGGTGCTTAATAATGGCACAAGGAAATAGATGGGTTGTTAGATGATTTCGTTGCGAAAATTGGCTGCTTGTTTATTGTGGATCAAATTGTGTTTTGACACAACGACCTGTATTGGTTGGTGGCAGGCAATAATTGCTATTAAATGGAAGTGACAGCTCTAGAATCGATCAAGCATTTTCTTTATTGGTAAAATGCTCGAAAAATATTTTGAATTTTGAAAAGTTTTGTCAATAGTATTCTCGTATTATTATTTATTGACCTAGATGTTATATTTATTTGTTTGTAATTAATTAAACATTAATAATTATACATACATGTATTGTTGTTAATTTTTTGTTTTATTTTGTTACAGGTAAATTCTTTGGTGCCATCAAGAACCTCTTACAATCAAGAAACATAGTACAATTCTCGGTCAAAAATGTACAATGTGTATAAAACATATAAGCGTCGAACGGTTATTTATTATGCGCGTGTTGTAAGCAAGTAATCGTGGCGTAATTCCTATAGCTCCGTAAGACATGACATGAATCCATGAAAACCCATGAAACCCATGAAAACCCATGAATCGCATGAACCCGTGAAAACTAAGTCATAACCCACAAACCCATCTGGGGTTAATAATTTAAAAAAAATATAATAAATGTGTTAATAAGCGAATTCAAAATAATTCACAAAATATGTAAGGTTGTCTGGAAGAGATCGCTTAAAGCGATAAGACCGCCTTTGCCCATGCTAGCTTTAAGATTATGTGTAGGTACCTACTTGTTTTTTGTTTTTATTTGTGTGAGCAATAATTTTTTTTCCGTGCTTGGGAAGGCACGTTTAAGCCGTTGGTCCCGGTTGTTGTCGTAAGACGGCAGTCGTTAAAACCCACCAACCCGCATTGGGCCAGCGTGGTGGGTTATGGCCCAATATCCCCACGTGCTATTGTTCACATGGGAGGCCTGTGCCCAGCAGTGGGACGTTTATAGGCTGATGATGATGATGATGATGAATAAAGTTTTATCTATTTATCTATCTATCGATCTATCTATGTACTATGTAATAGTAGGTACCTCTATGCCCAGTTATAATACTGGATCTCAAATTACCTACCAATGCAGATTTCGATATTTTGAGGTACCTACCTACAAATATTTTATAAATTTGATAGAACTTCAGACGGCTCTTGTTTAAACTACTGGATATTGTATTACTTATTATAATTCTCTAATAACTTTTGCGAAGTTACTAAATTCATTTTAAAAAGAAACAGTCTTTGTAATATTAAAAAACAAATTTTACTGACACAATCAATCAAAATTACCTAATCTAAATTTTAAAATTAAACAGTCTAATCACTAATTAATAAATAATAATAAACAATAATTCTATGTAAATAAAAACGAAAAAGATACACCAAAAATAAAATCTAATTAGCTAGCGAGCTCTTGTTAAAAAAAACCGACTGACGTTTAGCTCTGACACCGAGCGAAACGACATTGTCATCGCTTAAATAAAGAACTGTCAAATGTCAAAGCTTAATTTGACAGTTGCTCTGAGACGCATTATTAATAAATGTAATGTGTTTGTCGCGGCTTGACTTCCAATTTATGGGGTTAATTGGGTTGAACATAGATTTGTGATATTTTTGTTTTTATTTGTTTTCTTTTTTTTTTAAGAAATTTGGAATATGGTTACGTTCAGGTAGACACTAGACATTATTTGCCAGTTAGTTTGGCAACAGTTAAACATCAGGACTTAACTTGAAAAGAGTAAGAAATAAAAACACTTGTTGCCACTCACACACACCAGTTGTGTCCTACTGCTGCCTAATCGATCACCTAATAAGTACCACTCCAGCAAAAAAGTGGTCAAGTCGTCCTCCCACGATTTAATAATACTTACTGAAATAAATATAAAAATTTATTAACTAAAATATAAAGCCTGAATAATCCGAACTTTTATATCACTATAAGACCTTCAGAGTACCCTATATAAACACAAGTAAATTATTTTCTATAACTACGCAAAATTTACAATACTACTCGCATATTTAGTATAAATTTAAAACATTCAGAAACTAAAGATCTTACTAAATGTTAAATTAAAAGCTTCAATAACTCTAACAGCTAAAACATAAGGGAAATAACAACACATTTTTCTTTTAAAAAGTATGAAATAAATATATTTAAAAAGCATTATAACGCTAACAAATGTAGATTGGTAACTATTAAGAGTTTACAAATTCTTTGGAGTATCTAAAGATGTTTTAAATTGAACAATACATTACATCAATCTGGTTAATCGTTTCAACATCTTTAGTTTTATAAGTGATATCATCATCATCACCATCAGCTCATTTTATGTCCTCACTGCTGGGGCACGAGCCTTCCTTATGGATGGATAGGGATAACAGGCCATAAACCACCACGAGGGCCCAGTGCGGATTGGTGGTTGTTAACGACTGCTTATGCAGCCGGGACCAACGGCTTTACGTGCCTACCGAAGCACGGAGGAGCTCGAGATGATAAATTTTTGGTCACCCATCCGATGACCGGCCTTTGCGAAAGTTGCATAACTTCAGCACTCGCAGACCGGGCGCGTTAACCACTGCGCCATCGAGCTCTTCATTATGGTTGTGTCAATATATTGAGTACTTAAAAATGTTATGAATAATGCACTATTAACACATAAACATTAATAATATTCCTTTTAAGTCAACCAACATTCAAAAACCTTATCGAGGTATAGAAGCTTCAAAATACAATAATATACTGTAGTCTGGGAATCAAACTTCTGGACCTGTTTTCCTAAGAGTGACCAGTAACAAAATATAATATAATTATGTTATTCCTTAACAAGAATGCTTTATAAAGTGATTACAGTCTTTCGGCAGTTAGTTCTCAATAGACATTTAACACTTATTACACATCTCTACAAATCTACAATCAATTTTAAACCTTCATCACCAGTTCATCCCATATTCTCACCACAGAAGAACGGACTTCACCACAGCGCGTGCCCGTCAGCGCGGATGGTGGTTGTTAACGATTACTATTGTAGCCAGAACCAACAGCTTTACGTGTGTACAAAGCACGGAGGAGATCGAGATGATACATTTTTGGTCACTCATTTGATGACCGGCATTTGTAAAAAATGATTAACTTAAGCAATCGCTGACCAAACGCGTTAACTACTGCGCTATCAAGCTCTTCATTCTCTCTCTCATTTTGAACCTTAACGTTGGCAACGCGCACGTTACATATATTGTGTTGCACGCGTCATAGCTAGTGACCGACAACCGTCAGACCAACATAGATAGAGTAAAAGAAAACATCGTTTACAACACGAAGTGCGTAAGTCAATTATTTTAATAATAAATCGAGAGTGACGTCACGCCATATAAAAACAACCTTGACAGCTTTAGTCACTCTAATTATAGACAACTGTTTCTCGCCACTTCAACTAAATATAAAAAATTATACGCTTTCTAGTTACAATTCGTGAAGCGTCGGCAGCTGGTAGATAGTCGGGTTGAACTTGAGAAATCAGGGTTAAATTAATGGCCTTTGTGGCCTAATGGTCTTAGAACAGGAGGGTTCGATTCCCAGCGTGGGGAACATACATATTTGTGAACTCGGTTTGGTTGGTGTAAGGCACTTGGATTTCATCTTACAACATGTTAAGGTAAAGCGATGATAAGGCCAATGGTAGACTTGCACACTTCAGACGGAACTAACTTCTGAGGCACTGGCTATCTTATCTCTAGCTGCTGAAACACTACAATGCTACTAACATTGATGTTAAGGCGAAATATATTAATAAGACGGTGGTAACAAGCCAGACGGATGAACAAACCCTAGGACAGTACACAAACATGTATCCCACGCTGGGAATCGAGACCGGGCCCTATTGTCTTAACCACTAGACCACAAAGGTTTTCAATAATGTATTGATAGCACAATAAAAATAAAATAAATTTACGAAGGATGAACGTACACATGCCTGCACATTAGATTACCACAAATTGTAAAAAAATGTGAAAATTGTGTAAATGTTTAACATTAGAAATAAAAACAAAATAGCAGTACCTTATACTAGGCTCCACAAAGTAAATGATTCATTTAGAGGTCTGTGTGTTCCTTTTTTTACAATAAAGTTCCTAGTAATATTCAAAAACTTGATATTAATAAATTTAAAATCTTTGTAAAAAAGCTTATTATAAAATGTGTGATTACATTGAAGACAAAACAGCATGGGTTTAAAATGCTCAATCACTTCAACAGGTATTTCGAATTTAAAATATTTTTAAGTAACTTTAAACTTGTATAACTTGGTAACGGCATATAATTTTGTAAATGTCGTTACTTATATTAAAGCTATGGAGTTTCTTGCGCCCATTCTTCTCCACAGCTAAAAAATAACCGTCCTGAATGGGTAGTAGATAAAAAATGTTTAGACGATTCAAAGCACTTTTCTAAAGTTTATTTGAATAAAAATATTTGACTTTGACTTTGTGAAATTTCTTCAGTAAATGTTCAGTTCAACCATATGTCGTATATAATATAAAGCTTTTTGTCAGTTTGTAGTAGTCTTATTTGCAGACGTGTGTACAACGCTTTAGTTAATGTATGATATTCAGACTATAAATACATACATGACATACCTATATATGATAAATTTATAAGAAATATAAAACAAATAACTAGGTATCTAACTAATTAGTAGTGAAAGAAGGAAGAAAGAAAACATTACTTGCGGCTTTTGCTTAACTAAACATAACTTTGCACCCCATTCTCTAATAGAGGATACTACGTCAAACGTCTAAGAAGAGTCTACGTCAAAGAAGAAGGAAGATAGTGGAGACACTATCGTAAAAAGTCATAGTTTTTGTATCTTTCTCTTCGTTCTTCTCCTATTATGAACCAACATGATTATAAATACAAACGCTAACGTTACCACTTATGATTTAAAGGGCAGCCGTCGCCAATCGCCGCGCCAGTTACTCAAACAATTGCCACGCTAATTAATAATTAGAGAGGACATAGATAAAACTTAGAAACAAGCCATTATGAGATTAAATTTTACTACGAAAATCATCCAGCCTCAGGATGCTCTTGTTTTTTTTTTCAATAAAAGAAAGAGGCAAACGAGCAGGCGGGTCACCTGATGGAGAGTAATCACCGCCGCCCATGGGGTGTCCATGGCAAAACCAGAGGAATCGCAGACGCGTTGCTGGCCTTTAAGGAAGGAACAGTCTCTTGAAGATCCCAAGGTCGTAACGACCCGGAAATACCGCCGCCGTGAGCTGGTTCCACAACACTGTAGTTCGAGACAAAAAAATTCGTGAAAAACGCACAGTGGTAGACCGCCATCCATCAAGGTGATGTGGATGGAATGACAGTCGATTGCGTGTAGTGCGGTGAACGTAGGTGGTGGGAACTTCACAGTGACGCAATACCGCTGGCTTTCAGGGTAAATCAAAAACTAATAGAACAATTGAACGAGTCTTCTGGAGCCTCGGTAGCTGAGCAGAGCGGTCAGAGCATGAGGCTGGTTGATTTTTTTAGTAAAATTTAACTATATCATATACAACCTGGAATAAAAATAAGCAATAAAATTTGAGCAGCCTACATGTTTGGTGATAAACTGATAACTGTTTTTTTCCACAAGTGATAGGGTAGCTGAGAAATTTATATTTTTTAGACAAAAAGAGCGCCGCGGCGCGGGGGAGACGGCGGGGTACAAGCGTGCCACGTGTCAAAGGTCACTCATCCGGCACTGCGCTTAGAACTACTGAGGCACTGGCTATCTTATCTCTAGCTGCCGGAACACAAAATGCTACAAACATTAATGTTATGTATATTTAAATGTATTTTATGTATATTTAAATGTATATTTAAATAAAATGGTGGTAGCGGTAGCTAGCCAGGGGGGCAAACAAGCCACCAATTTAGTTATATGGCGCCATAACATCATTTTGTGTAACGAATGACAGTTAGAGATGAGATAGCGTGCTCAGTAATTAGAATACCGGGTGAAGTGCGTTTCCATTATCGGCTTTCAATTAGTGTTTACACGTAAGAATAAAAAAAATATATTTCTTAAATCTTATCATAATACAACTACAATTTCCACTTGGTGCATGCGGTCTTGAAGCGAAGAGTCGTATTGTGTGTCCAATTAGTGGATTGGAGGGCACACCACGGCGTTACGTCTAAAAATACGTAAAAACACTCTGTTACCATTTGTCACGGCACGCCCTGTATTTATCAAGATACCGTTCCGCATCTATTGATACAGGCTGCTCTATTTTTAACGTCGCGTTGTGTTTAAAGTTGCATTTGTTTCTGTTGCTGATTGTAACGAAGATTGGTGATAGTGAATTGTTTAATTGTGTTTTGTTTTTTGTGTCAAATAGCGATTGGGTTTATTGCACTTTCGTTTCTCTTGTTGACTTATTGCATTTGATATTGCAGAAGTTATCTTGAAGCGTAAAATAGTTTTATAATTGTTGATTTTCGTTACGTTTATGTTATTATGTTTATTTATTTATTTATTATTATTTTTATACGTAGCACGGCAAATGACTCCACTTCACCTGATGTTAAGTGAATATGGAATCCAGATGCGACGACAACTGGTGCAGTTTGAAAACAACGCAGCTTCAGTTACCCTCACTCTGCTGGCCCACAAGGTGCCTCTTCACGCCTCGTTTGAAGGACCCCATATCATAGGAAGGAGGGAAAACGTGTGCTGGCAAACTATTCCATGTTTTGGAGGTGCGACAAAGAAACAAGTCACCAAATTTCTTAGTGCGCGATTGAATATTTGAGACAGTGAAGCTTTAGTCGTTACGTGAGATCTTTAAGTGTTTGGGTTCACTAAAGTCTTATAATGATCATTGAAAAAACATATGAACTAATCTTTGTCATTTTATAATCAGTTGTATTATAAAATGTCGATCTATTATTTACAAAAAAAATCCCTCCCACCCGCCAAAAAAAATTCACAACAACACCGATACCCAAACGCATGTGTGCATGTTCGCTTGCATTCATTGTTTCTTCTGCATGTGCATATGTTTTGCGGGCGGGAGGGCGGTGCATGCGTACTGCATCCAAGCTGGATAAACGAGTAATTAAACATCTAACGAATTTGTAAATAACTATTAATTGCTATTAAACTATATATTTGACATTTTCCATCCGCCCTGTAGTTATCCGCCTTCGAAATAAACACGGTTAACATTCCTATAAACAAGGTTGTTGCGGCCACGTAGATTGATGGTGATGCGCGCACGCCGCTATTAGCGACGCTTTATGGAAAAAAATAATCGGAATATTTTTAAAATTCTCCTGTAGTAGGGGACAGTTGTGAGTACGCGCTTGCGGGGATACCCTTACTAAGAGGCTAAAAGCATGCGCGAACGCACGCACGAGCATGACACTTCATTTGTCTCATTCGCTGCTCATTTTCATCTCATCGTAGGTACTAGTCATGTAATAAGTCATTAGTCTAAAATAATGTAATAAATCGATGAGCTCGATGATGCGGTGGTTAACGCACCCGGTCTGCGAGTGCCGAGGTTAAGCAACTTTCGCAAAGGCCAGTCATCGAATGGGTGATCAAAAATTTATCATCTTGAGCTCCTCCGTGCTTCGTGGACGTAAAGCCGTTGGACCCGGCTGCATTAGCAGTCGTTAACAACCGCCAATCCGGACTGGACCCGCGTGGTGGTTTATCGACTGTCCTCTTATCCATGCATAGAAAAAGCTCGTGCCCCAGCAGTGGGGACATGGGGACTAAAGTTGATGAATTTAATAAAAGTGATGTATTTCAAAACAAAGACAGTAGAAGAACATCCTAATTTTGATAGAGAAGATTGTTGGAGTCTACCACCAGCCTGGGACCCCATCATACTAAATATTAAATCCCAGCCCTAACACCATACTGCCAGACCAAAAGATACTGTAAGCTCCTTCTGCGTAAAACGGAACGTACCTACCTGATTAAATTTAAATGAGGTTATACAAGGTACTAACTAATAATGAGATAACCAACACCTCAGTCTCCCGGTGACCACGGACCCTGCAAAGGATTCAAAACATCATAAACATTAAATAATGTGTAAAGTAAAATAAACGCGAGTAGATCCGTATAAGTTGTTTCATTTAAATGTGTAGTGTTCGCGTAAACTTTAGAAAACAATATAGAAGAATCTTTCTTCAGTGATAGAAGGATTAAGTAAAATTATAGAAAAGTATTGATTTAAACGGATTTACTTCGTAATATACGATAAATAATAATAAATAATAGGATACTGTTTAAAGTACAGTTGATAGTTATTGCGTTATTTGTGGTCATAACATTTTTTTATGAATTTAGTGGTCCAACGCTAAAACATTATACTATATCTATATAAATTAAATGGCTTGTCCTGACTGATTCATCATTGCCAAGCCGAAACCGCCGTAGCCAATTAGAAGAAATTTGGACTGTAGGTTAATTGAGTAACGTAACCAGCCACTAAGAAAGGATTTTACGGAAATCAAACCCTAAGGGGGTCAAATAGGCGTTCCGTCAGTTTTGAAGTAAAATACATAAAAATTGGTATTTGGCTTTATAAAAAGAAATTAAGAATGACATGTCTCAGGAATTTTGTATTTTTTCCTTTAAAGGAGTTGGAAAGGGGATGAAGTTTATTTTGGAGAAATCGTTATTTTTTAAGTAAGAACTTTTAAAATGTATTGTTTAAATCGATATTTAGATTATTCAATAAAAATAAAGAATGACGTGTTTTATCATTTTTCGAAAAACATCCCCTAAAAAGGTCATTTTTAAAGTTTAATTTATGAGTTTTGGTATTTGGCCTGGTAAGAAATGATGAAGTGTTTTAAGATTATCCCACCGATACTTAACTTTATTAAGTTTGGCTTTTATTAAAAACAATCACAAGTCGTGTAGCCCACGTGAGCAGAGCCGCGAGCAAAAGCTAGTAATGTATATTAATCGGACACTAGTGTCATAGTGTTCGAATTTATTGGGATATTCCTCAATCCCGCAATAATAAATACATCATCATCATCATCATCATCATCATCATCATCATCATCATCATCATCATCATCATCATCATCATCATCGTCTTCTTCGACCAGTTTGGTGTAGGCCTCTTCAACCCCCTGCACTTTGTTCTATTTTGTGGCTGTCAGTATCAAATTTTGGCCCGCTATCTATCTGATGTCATCTTTCCAGGTGAGAATCTGTGGTCTGCTAACTGGTCTTTTATAATAAATACAACATTAGAAAATTCTTTATAAGCGTATGTCTACATCCTATTCTACGAGACATCCTATCTGCTGCCAAATTTCCTTGCCTATGATATGATACCTGCCAAATTTCAAGTTTACTACTACGTGATCAGTCAGTCAATCAGTCAGTCAGGCAGTCAGTCAGTCAATCAGTCAGTCAGTCAGTCAGTCAGTCAGTCAGTCAGTCAGTCAGTCAGGCAGTCAGTAAGTCAGTGATATTTCATTTTTAATATATTGAAGCTACATGTGAGTCGACAAAAATAAAATAAATATATAAAAATTTATCACTTTCAAATTTTCAACACGCAAATTAATTTTGTCATTTTATAACATTCTCAGCGTTGATGACAAAAATATTTCTATCGTATTTACGACATCGATATTCGAATTGTAAAATAACCTATTTATCATGTTCTTCGTGTTTCTCAAAGGATTTCCTGAACATAGAAACTGCAGATTTATACAACTTCCACAGAACGGAAACACATTAATATCACAATTTGCTTTTTTGACTAATAGGTTTAAGCAAATTTATGCTTTATACTAAAGAGATATGGACTAATATCCGTTGTGTATTCAACGATTCCTTTGACAGTAATGATAATTTGTAAATAATTTGAGTACAACAATTTGTTTTCTTTGCCAAACTTTGAGAGCATTATTAGATCGCTTTTTAGAGTGCGGTATAACACAATAATGTTATTATTTAAATCATTTATTAACTGTATATGCCAAAAGTGTGTTCAAAAAATATAAAGACAAGAGGAAAATAAAACGGCACCGTTGTAGTGACAAAAAATATAATATATTAATTAATTATATTTATTTATTTATTTATTTATACATAGGCACAATAACGGACATCAAACAGAAAACTAACAATGCCAAAAAAACAAACAATAAATAACATTGACAAAAAAAAAGTACATGCCTGTGCCCAATTAGAATTGCGCACAACATTTACCGAAATGGTTGACAACTATAAGAAAAAAAGGAAAAAAAAATTAAATTAAATTAAAAAGTGTTAAAATTAAAAACTAAAACTAACTACGAAATAGAACATAATCGTTCTATTTAGCACATCATTTTATATTATATAATTATTATAATACTTATAATTAATATTATTTATTTTCATATTTTCATTATTGTTTAAATAGACAACTGCTGGCTGGTACCTATGTTTATTTGTACAAAATGTATATCTTTTGAAGGACGCTAAAAATATATCTGCTTAACAAATTGGGAAAATAAAACGTAATTTATTACCCATTAATTATTAACAAATCCTTATTTAAATAAAAACGGTAAAAAAATGTAACAAAGTTATCTCCCGCAGTTTTATAGCATCACTGTTTCCATTTAAAAAGTTTTGTTAATCACAAAACTAATATTGACATGCGGTATAATTTCACAAGTAGCTTTTAAAACTATAAAACGCTAAAACAGCCACTTAATTTTATAGCTAAATGACATTGTATCAGTTCTCTATGGGTGGCCCGTTAGTCTATTTTAGTCTATGGTAGACAAAACTAACATCGCACCATAAATAACTGGTTTTCGGACAATTAATAATAAGACGCTTTCGTTTGTTCCGTCATTGGAGATATTGTTCTTGTTATTTTTGTACTAATCAGAATTAACGAAACAATATCAACTTACACAAAATCATTAATTTGTAAAGTAAAAAAAATATTAGTAAGATTTGTTTTTTATTCATAAACTTAGAAACATGGAACTTAAAAGGAGCTCGATGGCGCAGTGGTTAACGCGCCCGGTCTGCGAGTGCTGAGGTTAAGCAACTTTCACTAGGGCCGGTCATAGGATGGGTGACCAAAAATGTATCATCTCGAGCTCCTTCGTGCTTCGGAAGGCACGTAAAGCCGTTGGTCCCGGCTGCATCAGCAGTCGTTAACAACCACCAATCCGCACTGGGCCCGCGTGGTGGTTTATGGCCCGTTCTCCCTATCCATTCATAGGGAAGGCTCGTGCCCCAGCAGTGGGGGCATAAAATGAGCTGATTATGATGATTCATAACCTTGCATGCACCTCTGAATTATATATATTTTTTAGATTGTCTGAAATATTGTAGTTAGACAATATCGGTGTCGGACCAATAGGTCTCTGGTTCGATTCCAAGCGAATAAGTTTTAATAAATAGAATCAGGTGTTACCTACTTAATAAGGCAGTATGTGAAATAAGCAGAAATAACACTACTTGTAATTCTTAATTACATTTCTGTTATCAGTTTGGTTTGTTGTAAGGCTTTTTCTTAGTCCGTTTGGCAAATTGCCACCTTTCCTGTTGGCAAACTAAAAAATACTGTTAATATTACAAAAAATATATAATAATAATAATAAAATAACTTTCATTTGGAACATAACGCTACTAAAATAAAGCAACTACATTTTTACAAAGCCGTTCTTCTACTGAGTATTAAACCCGGAACCTTATAGAACTCATTCGCGTACGCATAGTGAACACGTCCCGCGTTAAACAGAATAGTCCCATTTATAAAATAAATGTTCTACCATTATGCTATAGACATAAATTTGACAGCTTGTGGTAATCTGATGTGAAGCCGTGTGTATACAAAACTTATGTCAATCCGTTAGTGAGCTGATGATAAAATGTCTTTTTCATTGTGCTTACCTTATTATGACTAAGTAACAGCCGTAGTCATAATTATGACAATGTCCCGTTTTAAGTCACAACAAAAATGAGAGAGAGAGAGAGAGAGAGAAACATTTATTGACCACACAAGTACATAAAAAAAAAATTAAAAAAAAAACAAACAACAGGTGGGTTACTCTTGAAACACAATTGCAATAATCAATTTCCAATCCCAAATCTAAAAAATTCAAATGGCACTCTTAAAAGCGATAATAGCGCTACATTGGAATTAAATTGCTAGGAAATAGAGTGAACTAATTATTATCCAGATGGGGCGTTCCGAAATTGCGAAAGTTATCCCAATATCGATACATATTAATCGCATTGGAATTGTATTGAGATTGAGTTTGCGTCAAGAGTAGCCTACCTGGTCAATCAGGACCTTGCCTCAGCTTGTTGTTGCGAACGTATCGCAACAACGCTGGTATTCTGGCGGAGCCTGCCGCCGCCGGGGCCCACCGGTGCGCAATGTTCACATTACACGTAGTACCCACTTGTTTACAGAAGTAAGCCAAATTACCAAACAAAAATAGGTAAAGTATGTCAACAACAATGCACAGAATCAATATCTTTTTTTGCATCCACTTTTAGCTCATTACGAGTTACCTATTCTAATTAGAGTGGATGACTGGCGGAAACTGTAGACTGGTTGTCGACTCGCGCCACCTTAATAGGTTAAGTTTGCGACGTCGAATTGTTACGAAAGTTTCCCATAGACTAAAGAATACTTTACCAAAAAGTTAACATTGTTTTTTAGTAATGTAATGTAATGAAAAACACAGTAAATTAGGTGTATTTAAAAATGACGATATTTAAATAATTAATAAATAATTATTAATATTATTATGTTATAGATTTACAAAAATTAATAGCTTTTTAGTAACTTAAACAAGAATAGTGACTTTATTTAAATAACCTGATTTTTATTTATTTTTTAATCACAGGATTATATAACATGTGATAATGCATTGGCCTTTAAAATAAAAATTGGCCTTTGCCTAATTGCTCAAACATACAATTGAATTTAAATAAAAATAAACAAAAATAGTATTTATTGCATGTGATGTTCGCTTCAGAAAATAAAAACAATAATTTTCAAACCGGCATTTAAGTTTTAACAACAATGATGTTTTTAAAAGTCAAAGCTTTACATAAAAAGGTCACACTCGAAAAAAAAAGTCATGGAGTCATGAAACATTCAAAGATCAAGTCCCAGTTAATTATTAATTTGAGCATGTAATTTTTTATAGAAAATTGTCTATTACTGTTATTATCACTATACTGTGTACAGTCACGACCACCGATATGTATACACTTGTATTCTTATTCCATTGTGTTAAAGGTGACAATTGTTTAAATATTTTGCTCGTCACTGTACCTCTTGCTAGCAAACTGCCGTTGCAGCAAAACGGTGCAATTCTTAATGGAATGACTTGCTTAAAATACTTAAAATCTATTTTAACCCTTACAATGAGGGCGAAACAATCAATCAGTTCGATTTCCGACAAAAGATTTTCGTTCAAAGTAAACGTTTGTTTTACTAATTAGTTTACAAACCAAAGTGTAACACAAAACAATTAACGGGTTAAACTCCTTCGTGTATAACTTTTTAAACTATCATGGTCATCATCATCACCAACTCAATATGTCCCCACTGCTGGGGCACGAGGCTTACCAATGGATAGATAGGGAGAACGGGCCATGATTGGTGCTTGTTAACGCCTGCTAATGCAGCCGGGACCAACGGCTTTACGTGCCTTCCGAAGAACTGCCGATATACAGCAATAAGCAGCAGACCTATCATTTTTAGACAACTGACCCACCGGTGGGACTTATCCCACCCCCTTTCCGAAACTCCCCTTTGGAAACTCACTGCTGCACTAAGAGAGATCAATTAATCTTAAAGGAGACTTATTACCTAAAATGTTCATTCCAAAATAGTGCTTACGACATCATTATAAGAGACTGTTTTACAATACAAAATTATAAGTGTTAACTCGTTGGTTAAATTGTTGGCCCCCATCCGATGACCGGCTTTTGCGAAAGTTGCTTAACGTAAGCAATCAACCACTGCGCCATCGAGCTCCTCATGGTGATTATTAATGGGATTGTTTCATCATCATCATCATCATCTCAGCCGAATGACGTCGACTACTGGATAAAGGCCTTCCCCAAGGATCTCCACAACGACCGGCTTTGTGTTGCTTTTTTTGATTGTTTCCATGTTTTTTTATTGTCTATAGACGATACTTAGAAAGCAAGTATATCGTTATGTCTGCACATAAAATATCCACCTGTAATAACTTCAATACATGCATGGCTCTTGTAACTGTGTAAATACCGGATGCTAGAAGAAAATAAAAAATAAAAATTTAAAAAAAGCAAAAATCCCGCCTGCCTTTTTAATAATAAGTAACTAAATGGAAAATCAATTGAAAAGGCCGGTTATAACACACAGTCGGAGGCACGCACAAAGTGAGAATGATTTGACTTATTAAATCATTCAATTTTATGCCTCCGACTGCACACTCCGACGAGGTGGCAAAAATTCGAAAAGAGCACGTCAAAATCTATAAAATCACCAATTTTTAAAACTTCCGGAAAACTTTCCAGGTAACCCCCTTTTTGAACACCAAATGACTGGACTACTATTGGCTATTCAAGTTTATAACTGTATCCCTAATCACATAAAAAATCAAACAAAATTGACTTGCTTTGTAAGAGGTTTAAAAAAGTACCTAATTAGTAAAGCCTTTTAAATTAGAAGAGGTATTTCTTGATAATAAGTGCCAAATAAGTAAATTATCTTAATAATCTTCCCGTGGGTGTCGTAGCAGGCGACTATGGGACTATTCCAGAGGATGGGCAGCAGCGTCTCTCTGTGATTATTCTCACCTTACTGCGATCGCCAACCCGCCTGCCAAGCGTGGCGATTATGGCAAATTCCCCTCAAAATTATTTATCCTTGAGGGAGGCCTTTGTCCAGCAGTGGACGTCTTTTTGGCTGAGACGAAGTAAATTATAAAATATAAATATATAGATACTTATATCTAGAATAAATTAATATGTATGTGTAAATTAGTTTGTTAGTGCAATGTTTGTAATGTTTTATTTTTTATAATATAAGTATCTACATAAGGATGCAGTACTCTAACACTTTGCGGTGCCCTTACGCCCTTAGGGTATCACAATATGTCTTATGTACCTACTTAATTATTTTTATTTTACCTTTGTAATACCGTGTGATATGCAAATAAATAAATACGAAATATGAGTAATGTGTAGATATATGTTTATACCATAGATTATAATAAAATGAAAGAAATAAAAAAAAACACAATAATCCTTTTAAATTATTTTATTTGGCATAACGCTGCCCGCCAACGAGCGACTTTTTGTAAGACCGACAATCGGACCGAGTTTTTGAAGGACGTGTGCGTTGCAACGTAGGACTCTACACTTTTCATTTACGCAGTCAAAAAAATTGGTCACCGTCTATCAAACGTGGGCGACGGCTCTAAGAGTTTATAGTATACAAACCCTAAATTATGGTTTAGGTACCGGTGACATATCCCTTCACTAACAATAACACGTATCGCTAATTGAATTCACATCGTTTCATAGTGGCAACAAAGTAACCCTCCAATGTACGCATAACGATGCGCGCCGCACAGCAGTAAATCAGGCACGAGCAAGTGCCAAATAATTTCGCCAAATTTTATGATAACAATAAAATAACGAGCGGACGTTTTTAAAGCACAAATTTGCCCGCTCAAAACAAAACATCAGCGTACGGTGCACACTTTTTAGTCGCAACTTTAGTGTTTGCGAAGTCACGACCATTTTATTAGTCGACGTCCTGGTAGCTTATTGAATTTAATTGTCACGCGACTCACGCGAGTTTAATTATAACATAATATTTATGTTTTTAATAAAAATTACGTTTTTATCTCTTTGTGAGAATCGTGGAAAACATGGGTAGGGTTCCCGCACAGAAATCGCCTGGATCACTTTTGTTTTTATTTATGCCGTCGAGCAGCAATAGGCAGCATTGCTTATTGCGTTAAAACGAAGTTGTTATAATCATCTATAGACGGTGATGACCTCTTTCCACCGTATCTTCGTTTGTCTTATCTTTATCTATACTAATATTATAAAGCTGAAGAGTTTGTTTGTTTGTTTGTTTGGTTGAACGCGCTAATCTCAGGAACTACTGGTTCGGATTGAAAAATTATTTTTGTGTTGAATAGTCCATTTATTGAGCTAGGCTATAGGCTATATTACATCACTCTATGACTAATAGGAATGGAGCAGTTCGAAATTAACGCGGGTGAAACCGCGGGGAACAGCTATTATTTCATAAAAGTAAAACGTCTGACATAAAATAAAAACGAAATCTAATTCGTATTTTTCTAAAGTGAAGAAAGTTTTAATAATGTGTTCCTGACGTCTATTTGTTTCATACAAATTACCACTAAAGTTAGCATATTAGCATAGTGCACAATTATAAAATTAGCCACTGCACTGCAAACGGTTAAGCCCTAACATTCTAAACAAAGGATGCACAGCAGAATCGTATTTAAAATAAAAAAACACCGCCGCCACACCACTAAATCATTCCGTAATTGTTTTTATCCAAACACTACTTAAGGCCACAATTAAAGGCCGGGAAGAAATTCGCAGCACAAGATTTACGCCCACCGGAGTAGTGACGTGGTTTAAGGGTTAATTAGGGACGCCTTGGTGCTGCAAAATTTATACTCGCCTCTAACTACGAACAATTGATTGCTAGACGTGTCACAAGTTTGATCAAACATTCGACCTTGCGCTGTTGGTTGTATTTATTGCGAGTGTGAGACGTTTTACGGTTGATAATAAAATGTGTGATGTGCGACTATGTTGGATCTCGTTAGGGTAATTAGACGCGTTTTGTTAGCTTGAATGATAAAGTATTAAATCTTTTTAGATTTGACTGTCTAAAAGGAAGTCAGAATTTAAGTAGTCTTGCGTCTTTTGTCTTTAGTAACAGAAAACTTAAGAAGATGAAGTCCCTGGTGCTTACTATGAGTTTTGTTTACTATCCGTATTCATTCGATTACGTTTACGAAATTAGTATGGCATTGAAGGCGCTAGCCTCCTGGCGACATACGAGAAGAGTTAAAATTTTGCCATACAAATTCTCGTTTTAACGTGATCGAATGACGAATGAAAGTCGCACTTGGCGCCTTGGTGACGTAACGACTCCAGTTAAGAAATTCAATAGCAAGTAGTAAAACTTGAAAAAAAAAAATACTATGAAATATATTTTATATAATCTCTCTCGTTTTATTGGTACCTTAAGGAATTCGTCTTTGTTATCATTTATTTTTTGTTTGTGTTATATTTTTGCTAAAGATAAGTAAATACATCATTCAGTGAAATTACAGCGCATAAGAACTAAATCTTCAGGGTTGACAAAGAGCGCGTTATTATACCCTTGTTGCTGGAAATAAAAAATGAGTATCATAAAAGTATTTGCCAATTAAAATTAAAACGAGTAGGTATATTGAGCAGGGAGAGTTAGCTTGATCTTTAATCTGGGAGAGATCATTTTATAAGCCACTAAATTGTAACTTTGTAAATTATGTTCCATGTTTTATCACAAATAAAGACTGCAGAAGGTGCTTCATACAAATGCGTTCTAGCTACGCGCACATAGACAATCTCTCACGGACTCAAAATCTCGCCACAGCTGCGCTCGGACTGTTCCGAGCTGTTCCGAGATCCGTATCCGTGCAAGAGGGTATATATGCAACTTATCTTCTGCAGTCTCCTTGTTTTTTGTTTTTATATTCAACGTATTTTTGTATGGTTGCAATAAAAGTATTATCTGACTATCTATTTGAGGCAAAACTATCCAAACATCTGTATGTTTGCGGCCAACTGGCAAGGCGCAGTGCGGTCCGATCCGTCAACGTGCCGCGTGACCCCAAACGCGGCAGTAAAACGGCTCTTAACTGAAACGTCCACCATTATTTATTGTAATTGTAACGCGGGGTCGATGCGACCGTCGTGACTCGAGCGACGGGTTAAGCCGAAAGGTGGGTTTATTTTGTTAATAAATAGATTTCTTGCTCGTTGCGCTTAAGAGTGAATGGTTTTGAGTTCAAAGGACACGCGAAATACATTAATACATTTGATATTGCAATTATAAGACATATTGCGTACAAAATTTTGTACCTTCTCTCGTATATATTTTATTTTGAATCATCATCAGCCGATACTAGTCCACTGCTGGACATAGGCCTTTCCAAGTGCACGCCACTGAGCACGATCCGCGGCTAATTATAATGTTATTATAAAAGTGACTAAGTACCAACCTAAAGTATCTTTAATGTATAAAAAAAATATTCGAAATAAAAATAAGACGTATCTTTGGAAAAAAAAGTATTTTATTTAAAATAAAAATTCTTCTTCTCTCATCGTGGCTTGGAATCTTGGCTTATAAACATTCGGGAATGGACCGGAATTAATAACGTAGAAAAACTGTTCCAAATGGTGAAGGACAAAGGCAAATTCAGAAAGCTGACGGCAGACCTCTAGTATGGAGTGCCTCCATGAGAAAATAAAAATAAGACGATAGAACTTTTAAATAATAAATGATATTTCTTCGAAAGTAAAATTGTGCTATTTTACCCTGATCTCAAGCGGATTTATTGGGAGAATTTGAATATTGAACACTTAACGGTTATAAATTCACTATTATTCGCAAACATATTCACAAAAATTTTTTTTTTATAAACCTAAACTGCGAATAATATGGATCTTCACTTTCCCGTCAAGGAACTAACAAATTATTTATTCTAAGTCTCAATTCTAACCGTGCGACTAGCCATTGGAAAGAAAATGGGACTAAAGACGACCGCGGGTTAAGTCAGGCCAACACTGCATTAAACCGTCGTCGTAATATTAAATTATCGATTGAGATTTCATACACAATCATCATGCA
The DNA here is from genome assembly GCA_963082485.1 of Eudonia mercurella. Lineage (NCBI taxonomy): Eukaryota > Metazoa > Arthropoda > Insecta > Lepidoptera > Crambidae > Eudonia > Eudonia mercurella. The sequence goes on from OY720040.1 coordinate 4,431,828, forward strand.
ATATCGTTGGAATTGTCATATTAAAGGTGCTTAACGCTTGGCATTATAATTCTGCTGCAGGCTTTCTAGCGGTGTGAATATTCACTAAGAAATATCATAATCTTATAGAATATTAAAAATGTTAAAGTCAACATTTTTATTCAAATAAACTTAAGAAAAGTGCTTTTGAATGGTTCGTACATTTTTTACCTATCTCCCATTAAGCCCCCCTAGACAAGTGGTAAAACGCTAATAGAATATAAATTAAATACAGGTCGACTTTTTTATCACCATCCAAACCTTCTGAGATGACTCCCGTGATACAAACGAACAACTTTTACTATTGAACCAACTTTCTAACTCGAAAAAAAAAATCAGCTGTTCCATACAAAACATCAATATTATTCGACCAAAATGTATCATACATACGACCAATATGAGTTTCTTGCCGGTTCTTCTCAGTACAAGATCTCCCGCCCAGAGTAGACTTACGAACCGATGGCATAGTGACATTCACATAGAGCTACTCGTAGCCTAAACTGAATAAAATGATTTTGAATTTGAATTTGAATTTGAATTTCGGGTATCGGGCCGAGCGCTAAGCCACTCTGCCACCGAGGTGTTTTACTTGATTAACTTTTATCGAATTTTGGAACCCGTCTGCGGATGCTACTGTAGACAGTAGCTATTAGAATAATAAAAATCGAAAAAAAAATAACATACACCTTATAACCCACGCATTATACAAGATACTAGTCCTACCATAGACAAGAACGTGCGACCACTCAAACTCATTATTAAAACAAATTATGTTTTAAACAGCACATCTATTGACCATTTTCAACCCACACAATTTATTATAATGACGCTCCACAAATACGCTGAGCTAATACAATGTTCAATTTTATCATAAACGCTTATAACTTTGAAATATGACAGGGGAGATATTTGAAGAAAGTCACGTAAAATATAAATATATCATTTTGTAGGGAATACCGCTAAGCCCGATTTTGACGGTGTTTATGACGAATCGGCGGGTGACGATATTTTGGACTGTTAAAAATAATAAATATTAATATTGTTTGAGTTGGTTTGGTAGATTATTGCACGAAATAAGGAGATTGCAGAATGTAAGCTTCACACAAACGCACTTGTTCACAATCGTATCTCAGTTCAATGATTTACAAAGAAAAGTAATCTAGGAACAAAAGTTAAATTAAAAACATACACTTGAAACCTTTTTCATTAAATTTTGTTTTTTTTTTTAAATTGAGCTACTTTACCGAAGTCTTAACAAGCGCAAACGACTGTGGCCTCTAAAATAATTCATAATAAGACACAACGCGTATCCTAAGACTTGCAAATTGATCGTGATATTTCACACCGTACCGTAATGAGGACCTTGGGGTCGCATAAATATTATGTTCCTATAAGTTATCTGCTTTCCATTCAGCGGCAGAACGTTTCTCATTTATTTACCCGTAGGATAGTAAAAGATGCAGAGTGTAGCTGAGAAAATAGTTAAATAATTGTTTTTTGTCAAAGCTTACTGTTTTAGGGTTAGGCAGTTCGACAAGCTTTTAAGGCTGGTACAGCTTTCCTATATAGACAAATGGCAAAACGCTAATAGAATAGAAATATTGGAAATTACCTATGAAATTGGCGTTTTTTTCTCACTCATTAATAGGTGTATTACTTCTAAAACTCAATACCGGTTGTTTATATTATCATACACATTTAATTAAGACTATATTAGTTAGGCTTCAGTAATACCAATGATTTTTGATTTTGTGTCTTTATTGCCCAAATATTTTTCTAAATTGACTTCTTTTTTTGTTAGCGGAATTGACCTTTTGTTTCATTGTAGCTTTGAAGGTACTTATTTTTTTTCTTTTTAGGATCTGCTATATTTAGCTAGTGAAACAAACACACTGCCCTACAATTTTTATAGTATTAACCTAAGTAGATGCTAAGAAATTTGAAAAACAATTAGTATAGAAAAATAGAATTTTATAAAAAATCTTCATACAAAACACTAATTTCATAGGTAAGGACCTAATATCTATATATTAATACGTGAAGCAAAAACATTGTACCCGTTTTTACGAAAATTGCGCGGACGGAGGAGTATGGAAATTTCGCACACTTATAGTTTATATAGAGAAGGTTGTCCGAATGTTAATATTTTTTTAAATTATGCATAAAAAATACATTAAGTCAACAAAAACAACATTACACACACTACCATGTATTTGACACACACGTATTGTTTGTCTTTAATGCGGCCGACATCTGTCATTGCCATCCAAACCCATATTCTATCTTTTTAAATTTTTGATTGCTTAGGATACAATCCGTGCAGCCTTAATAAAATTACGGTTGAATTTAGACCACTGGGCGACCACTGGTAATGATTATTGCTCGGGATTGACATAAGTTAACGATAAGTACGTATAAATGACGTTGATGTCAATCCCATACAATAATCATTCTATTTAATTTCTATTCTACTTATTAGCGTTTTGCCACTTGTCTAGGGGGGCAGATCATTCTACTTCTTTAGTCAAGTTTGACAAAAACGCGTAATTAATTTATTAAATATGTCCAATAAAAATAAATTCAAATGATTAGTTGTCCTGTCTAAGTTTTAATAAATATGTGCCACGAACACCCTCTATTAAGAGTAATCTTAAGTAAGGATTCCCATACAAAAAGACCAATTTTTAATTTTTAGATTTCTCAGCTGTATTTTTAAGTTTTCCCTTGTTTTTTTAAAACTATCCTTGCGTAGAGGACAAAACAAAATAAAAATTATTCAAATTGGTCTAGCCGTTTTTGAGGTTTAGCGAGAAAAACAAACATCAATTAATTTATATTTAAATAGATAAATACTTAGATAGATGATTAAGTTTTTTATGTACTTACTTAATTACTCGAAACTCAACAAACTCAAATGACAGGCTGTAATATTGATGTTATGGCGACAAAACATGAGGGTCGAACCCCTGTCTTCTGGGTCTAAGACCGATAGTCCTAACGATTGGACCTTAGAGGCAGTTAAATTTTTTGTGAATGGAATGACAGTCCCGCAAGGTACTCCAACTTCCAACAAAACGAGCTACCTGTTTCTGTAGGCGCAAACGCGGTACAATGCGCTCTTGAAATACACGTTAGATCGATTGACATATTAAAGACGGACGAGGCCACGAAAACAGCGTACTATGTTACCATTTTAATAATGTAGGATATTGTTTTTCAAATCGCAACACTTTTGGGAAAACTAATCGCTTTTATTTCACATGTCATTTTAGCCAAACATTTTATAGACAAAGGGATAGGAAAGGGAGAACAGAGTGCAAAATACATTTTGATTAACTAGTTTTTTTTTTCTTTAGTTGATAGCTTCGTGCGATTAGCACATTTAGCCAGTGTCAAAGTATTTTTTCTTACAAGTAATACATAAATAAACAATATTTCTTTCCTGTATGATGATGATGAATGATAATAGAAAAGAGAAATGAGAAATTATATACCGCCCCCCACCCTCATGTATCTCAGTAAAGATGTGGTGCTTTTCTAAGTTCTCGGGCTGACTTCTTAAGAGAATTTGAGAAGGGAGGTTGCACTGTTTTGTTTTGCCAACACTATGCACACTTACGAACACTTAACGGTTAATAATCCAGCATTATTTCACATTAATATTCGACATAACACAAATTTTAGAAAATAAAACAAAACCGCAGATGTGACTTTTCACTTTCCCGCCAAGAAGTTTTGTTAACCAATTAATCTACAACTCTTTGTATAGTGTTGAAGTAAGGCTACTTAGTGACAAGTTGCTTTCACAAGTTCAGCAACTTGTACTTATCTCAAAAGCCATTTCACATTTAAGATTTTTATGCGATTAGCGCATCGGTAGCTGAGCGGCAGAACGCTCGGCCCGACACCCGAAATTCAATTCCCAAGTGGGGCAAAATGTATTTCGGATTTTTCGATGCATAGTCCTGGTTTGTGATCACTAACCACATTTGGCAAGCGTGGTGCCCAGCAGTGGGACAGTTATAGGCTATTTACTTTACTTTTACTTTATGCGATCAAGAACTTTCATTGTAGAGTTTAAACTGCATCAATTCAGTTGGACAATTTCATTTTTGGGTTTTCTATTGGAGTCCACTATAATTCAAAAGCATTTTTTTTTAAATCGTGATGTCGATCCCTTTTAATATTTTCAATCAAAATCGGCTCTAAGTGGGCAAAACAAGGCTTTAAAAAATGAATTTTCAAACGAAACTGGATCAGTCCGATATCCAACATAAAATTTTTATAAATTTCATCTATTTTCATTCTGAAGCGGACTTGTCTCTTAGTAGTGTTCATTTCTTTAACACATTTTTATTTTAAACCGGATATGTCGGAAACTAATAAAACCGGACTTGTCACACGTTTGCAGTGAACAACCAGTCCATAAAAACAGAATTTTTCAAACTTTTCATACAAAACCAGATTAGTACATTTTTATTTCTTAAATAACTTCTAGAATATAAAAGTAAATAAAAAAATGTATACTCCTGCAATAATAGAACTTATCCACCTACCTATAATAATGCAATGTTATGTTAATAATCACTTCCATATATCGATATTAGTTTTTTAGCCAGTGTGTAAAATTTATTTTCACGGACTAATCCGGTTCTGTTCACCAGCTCCTTATCTCTTAACATCTCTGTCTACATCAACCTCAACCTCAACTTTAACATCAACCTTAAGCATGGAAAGTTTTATTAAAATTTACTCTTTGGTTTGAAAGGATTAGAGTTTTGAAGTTTAATTGTTTTACCTAAATATAAAAAGGTTCTTAAACGCAATTAAATAGAATAAAAAATTTACTAGGCACACCGCCGTTTTCGTGGCCCCTCGTTTATCTTAAGCCCCTTAGGGGGGTACGCGAGCTAATGTGAAAACGCATTAATCATTCAGTTTTATACAAGTCTGACTTTGGTTTTGTCGGTCGGGGGATGTGTCGAGAACGCGATAACACAAAATAAGGAGACTGAAGAATGTAAGCTTCATACAAACGAGCTCAAGCAACGCACGCATAGACAACCTCTTAGGCAGGTGTCCCACCGCCGGCGATGAGCGAGTAGCGAGTAGATCAGAAACTAGAAGCGAGTTGGCGAGCAGCGACAAGCGAGTTGTAGTTCCGATAGTTTTGTCGCTGGGCTATAAGCGAGTGTTCTTGTGCGATGGGCGATTACTCGCACTACTCGCTCGGGGGGCTAGTCCTGTAGACATGAGAAAAATCGTTATTTTTCAATCCAGTTCCAGTTACACAAGAAAAATCATCGTGACTTTGTCACGTCGATATCGTACATTTAAGAAACACAATTACGATATATTTAAGAAAAACGTAAATCTCGTTATTTGTAGCATTGTTGTGTTCCGGCAGCTAGAGATAGAGATAGCCAGTGCCTCACTAGTTGAGGATCCCGGGTGAAGTGCGCTACCACTAATTGGCCTTATCATCACTTAACATCAGGTGAGATCAAGGCACTGTGTTTTTATCTGTAAATATAAAAAAAGAGATTCGTGTCCGTACAAGAGATATGTATTTAGCTTGCCTTCTGCCTCCTTATTTTGTGGCGATACCATTGGTTTCCGCAAAGGCACATATAGTGATTATGTATAGTAACAGAGAAGCAGAGACTGCTGACTGTAATCAAGATGTTAGATTAAAATTTTTGTGAAATTGTTTAAATTTCTCACCCTTCCCCCCTCCCAATTCCTACTTCCTCCTCAAGATCCAACTCCTTCCTCAAGGCTGGCAACGCATCTGCGATTACTTTGGTTTTGCGGGTGGGTGTCCATGGGCGGCGGCGATTACTTTTCATCAGGTGACCCGCCTGCTCGTTTGCCTCTGGCCATACCGTTCACTTTTTGATGTAGATTCGTTTTTACCCAAAATATTATGAAAAAATCTAATCAAAAAATGAATTTCCTCCTAGCACACGTATTTCCTCCTTCCTACAACATGGGCTCCTTTAAACGAGGTGTGAAGAAGAAACTTGCGGGTCGGCAAGGTGAATACCGCTAGTGAGTCACGTAGCCGAATGTCGGGCTCAGTGGTATGCATTGGAAGAGGCCTATGTCCAGCAGTGGACTGATGTGGGCTGATAAGATAAGAAAAAAATTTATTGCCATAAAATTGTGTAAAATACTTAGCAGGTGTTAAGCATATAATAATGGGAACAAACAGGTTTTTAGTAGGTTACATGTTACATAGAAACAGCCACTATGCTGTTTTTGTACCAAAATATTCAGGCAAACTGTAGAACGCCTCATGCTATCTTTTTAATTAAATTTCAAAATTTACTGAGGCTTTTTGATCTTTTTAATACTTGGATACCAGTACATAGGCACTCTTGTGATACAGGGCATTATTAATTATTTGGTAAAAACAAGTCTTATGTATATCTTCCACAAATTACAATTATTTGTGCTTTTACGTTTAAAATACTGAATATTGATACTGATTATGATGATAAGTGAGGCATGAACCTGATCCAATAGTCTTCGCATCTGGACTCCGCTTCTGCACAACATCAAGTGGAGCAGAGTAATTTGCCTACTTAATGATTTAAAAAAAAATAGTAATTATTTGGTCCATTATCATCATTGTTCTTACAAACCATGAATACAACTTAACAACCACTAACAAAATGAAGAGTTACATTTAAAATTGCATACAACATTACTGCGACAAAACACTTATAATCAACTCTTCACTCCGCGGAAACTTATAAAACAACTGTCACTGACATAGGACGGTTATAGGCGACCTCGTTAATTTGGCGTGGTTTTTTTTATTACGAAGACGCATTGTGGATTTGTGAACGGTCCCCATAGAGAGGCGCGTCGTATAATTGCGACACGACAAAGTGCGGTTGACATCAACTTCAATGTTTAAGAGTTGTTAAGTCTATACAACAGTCACAATGGTTCGACGTCGACTTTGTCTCACTTCGTAATTATGACACCCCTTATATATCTGCGGTCTTAGCGATTCGGCGTAACCGAAGACAGAAGAATCGTCTCTACTGTACAAGTCATAGAGTGCATTTTCAATTTTTTTGTTAACAAACACGATTTTGTTTTCAAGAACTCTTTATGCCGAATACTGTCTATGTATTGTTTACGTGTTTTTAATTGTCGCGTGTTGTCGTAATAACAAGACACGAGTGTCGTGTAACACATAAGTAGTTATTATTTAAGTACGAGGAATTTTTTATGGACAAAATTAAATACAATTAACTATTGTATGCAACGGTCGGTGCCTGAAGCACTGTTTAAATACTAGTTATTTGTCGTATTGTGGCAGTACTTGTTACTCATTGATACTTGTTGACATTATACTGGTTAATGAAACGGTTTTTTTATAAGAAGATAATATTAGCCTTTGGCTTTCTTTCATTCTTTGTTTTTCTGGGAAGGTTTTGTTTTGTTATATTTGACTGAAGCAATAGCAACTTGGTCCAAATTTGAAACACAAAAAAGTTGTCGATAAATTTTTTTTAAATTATTTTATTTTGGTTCCGATTATGCTTTATTTCCTAAGGAGCTCTTTGACGTAGCACAGATTCAGATTCCAGATTGTGTTATGTAAGTTGAACTAATTTCGCGATATCATATCACTGGATGTGTGACCAAATCAAAATATCTCAAGCTCCTATACTCAGAAAATACCTTTAGCAATACGACCCAGTTATTACCATTACCATAGCAGTCGTTTCCACCCTTATGCGGGTTGCTATCACAAACCCGAGCTATTCATCGAAAAATATGAAAAAAACTTTGCCTGACCTGGGATTCGAACCCAGGACCTCCGGATAGCCAGCCTTTGCCCTTTGGCCACTGAGGCTACTGAAGCAGATATGAATATGTTAACAAGACAAGAACTTAACTTAGTACCGAACTAAATAATCACTCTTCAAACACCGCAAAAGAATAACAAATGACTTAAGTCAAGTCACCATAGAGTTAAATAATTCATAAAACAATACCGGACTCCCACGAGTCACGCACAATAATCATAAACAAAAAAGAGGGTAGATGCACAAGTAAAATTCAACGGTGTAATGAGACGGCCAGTTCATTCATATTTAATTGGCAGGCCGAGTCTAGTTTTATAGCTCTCTATGGGGCGTAGGGGTGATTTTTTTTGCATTTTTTTTTTCAAATACCCGATAGCTTTGAGTGGTATTGTGGAGGACAGTGCGTGCCGTGTGCTAGATTAGGGTGGATATGCTTTGTATTTCTTATTTTTTTTTTAGTAAAGTTTGTGCTGTAAAATGTTGATTTTCATTGATATTTAAGTATATACTTCTTACCAGTCACCATTATGAATATTCCATAATCTCCCACTGCTGTCCTAAAGCCTTTTTACATGGAGAGATCAGGCCATTACCAATAATGCTGACCCAATAATTATTCGGAAATCAATCTAATGACAATCGTGAGCAACGGCTAAAAGTGCATGTTTATTGCACGGAAGAGCTCTAGATTTTTAAATTTGGTCACCCATTCCCGACCTGTTATTGCGAAAGATGCTTTACTTGTAATATTGCAACCCGAACTCACAAATCTCTGCGCTGCCAAACTCTTAATGGTACTAGTCCTGAATGGGTAGTAGGTAAAAAACGTATGGGCGATTCAAAAGCACTTTTTATGTTTTTTTGATTAAAAAAAAAACTTTGACTTTGACTAGTTGTACTTTTTACACTAATCCGATGAGTCCTATGGTAAAGACCGGGCCGTAAGCTTGATTTCCAGGTCAATGTCACAAAAAACTATATGGGTTTCGTTTAGCAGATCATGTATCATGTACAAGTTGTCAAAGTAAATCTATGTAACACCAGTCGAGCAGTTTACATAACACCAAATGTATTATGTTCATGTAAGTTACACAATATTGCACTGCTGCTTATCTGGGTGCCTAGTGAGAGTTTTGTTTACTATCCGTATTCATTCGATTACGTTTACAAAAACAAAAATTAGTATGGCATTGAAGCAGCGCCTCCTGGCGACATACGAGGAGAGTAAACATTTTGCCATACAAATTCTTGTTGTCGTCAACGTCGATCGAATGGCGAATGAAACTCGCACTAGGCATCCTGATTTGTCACTTTTTTTTTGTTTAGTTGATGGCTTTGTGCGATTAGCACATTTAGCCAGTGTCAAAGTAATTTTTCTTACAAGTAATACATAAATAAACAATATGTCTTTCCTGTATGATGATGATGTAATGAATGATGTGAGAAATGATATACCCCCTGGTGTATATATTTCATCTAGGGAACATCTACGAACTAACTATCTCTAGTCGGAACAAAACAATGCTACAGACAATGTCTGACCTAATACGAGCAAATTACTAGGTTTTAACAAATGCTAAGTATATGCCATCAATCAAAAACAACGGCTTACATGTCTTCCCAAGCACGGAGGAGCTGAAATCATTTTGACTTGATCACCCATCTGGAAACTGAATATTGTTAAAGTTGCTTTACATACACGATCGCAAAAAAACTGCGCCATCGAACACCTTAGCACCCAGTTTACAGTGTCAATGCTTCTCAAAGTTTTCAAAACATCGCAATGAAAAAGAGTCGTATCCACATTATTCCAATCGCTATAAACTCAATAGTAGTCGGTGATCGAAAGAGAGAAAAAATACGCGAAATAATATCGAAAAGCTATAAAAAGATACCGCTATAAACAGACAAACACGCAGATAATCGGACCGAGTGCCGTAACGCATTGTAAGGCTTTATGTACATCGTAATATTTTACTAGGGGCTTGTTCACCGAAAGCTTTTAAAGAAACGAGAAACCGACATTCTGATGCCAATTCGGTTTTTTATCTCTGGCTAGTGTAGGTACGAGATATTTATAGTCGTATACAAAATGACAAATTGGTGTATTATTTATTAATTACTAATATTTGACCACTTTTTTGCCGGGGTGGTACGAGGTGGACAAGATAGAGACGAGTGGACGCAGAGGGAATACCTTCGCCCAGCAGTGAGACACAATATGGGCCACTTAAGAAAAGGTGCAAGGTAGGTCGAAGGTCGATCGCCTTTGTCCAGCAGCAGACGTCTTTTGGCTGAGATGAAGATGATTATGAAAGTTGCAAAATACATGACTACCTATTAGTTGAAATTTAACGCTTTAAACGTGTCTGGAATGATAGTAGCCGCGGATTATGCTTAGAAGCCTATGCCCAGCAGTGGTCTAATATAGGCTGATGAATACTGATGATGATGATGTGTATCGACTTGATTTTATGTTATATATTTATGATTTTACTTTTAAAACTTTAAAGTATAACATGAAGCAATAAAATGTATGACTATATATTTTTTTTATTCTAGTTACTTTTAACGTTTCTGCGACCAAGAGTTGAGACCCACAGCCCTAAATCTAGAGGTCCTAGGTTAAATTTTCAAGTTAGGCATAGTGTTTCGGGATTTTCAGATGTATGGTACGCTCGAGTGAAAATACAAACCACTTCATTAGACTATTCGACCAAGATGACGAAAACAAGAATTCGTATAGAAAAACTGGCATTTGTATGGCAAATGTTTATATAATAAATATAAACATGAAATATCTAGCTGCCTTCATCATCCACTAACCACTTAAAACTTAGTTTCCAATTAAAAACAAGGTTTAGCTGCCCCCCCGCCTCCAAGCAACAAAACATACCGGACTCATCACAGAAAATCCTCATAAATAACTATATAATCCTTAAACTATTCAAACTAGAAATAGACAGTAAAATACAACGGACTTTCAATAAGACACTGAAAACACAACTGCAACGAATACCGAAACGTACATTAAAATATTAGTTACTAAGCGTAACGCAACAAACGGTTCTCAAAAAGCAATGGATGTGAAAACAAGCGACGATGTAGTAAAGGATATTGATAACAAAGCGGATAGAAGTACAATGGCTACAAAAGTGCAGCACTAATCCTCGTATTGTTAACAGGAATCCAATTTGAAATGCCATAGACGAGCCGGACAAAGCTTGATTGATTGTGCCTTAAACGGTTTTAACATGCAATTTAAAGGAGCTAAGTACGTTGGTACTGTTGAAAATACTAAATTTGAAAAGGACATAATAGTTACCGTTTTATTTAATTAAAGAAACTAAAACTAAAAACCTTAAAAAATTTAATACAATAACTAAAATAAATTATTAAAAGGAGTCCCTTTAGGCAAGGTTCCGAAGATACTGGCTAAGTAAGTTAAGTTATAAGTTACCTACATTTTTGAAAGAGTTATGTTTAAATATTTTTTCCTGTTTTTTCAATTTTTGTTTTGGAACAAACTTCTGCCTGCAGTTTAGCAAACTCCCGGCAAAATTAAAAAAAACAGCAGTAAACACAAAAGTCTGTGGTTGCACGGGAATATAAAAAAGTATAACAACTATTTTAGCAAACAGTATCAGTGTCAAAGCTCTATAATGTTCCCAAATTGTTAGTGCCTTATAAATAAACAAAAACTAAGCTTGGAATAGTTATTCCGTGTTTTTTCTCTTGTACTCTAATCTGAAATAAAGTTTACATGACAGGAACAAAACACGAAACAACTATTCGGACCTTATTCTCTGTTTATTTGTAAGGAGGTTATAGTTTCGTTTCGCGCATTTCCAAATCTATATATTAATACGTGAAGCAAAAACTTTGTACCCGTTTTTACGAAAATTGCGCGGACGGAGGAATATGAAATTTCGCACACTTATAGTTTATATAGAGAAGGTTATCCGAATGTTAATATATTTTTTTTTAAATCAACAAAAACAACATTACACACACTACCATGTATTTGACACACACGTATTGATTGTCTTTAATGCGGCCGACATCTGACAATGCCAATCCAAACTCACATTCTATCTTTTAAATTTTTCATTGCTTAGGATACAATAAGTGCAGCCTTAATAAAATTACGGTAGAATTTCGACCACTGGGCGACCACTAGTTCTTGTAAACAAACTTACAAACATCATTCTGTAACACACTGTATATAGGACTTGCCTTATACTCGTGTGTTTTATATATGTGGTTTTAATAGAGAATGTCGCGAATGATCCGATGTTTATTTATCCACCTGATAAAAAGTGGTCATCGCCGACAATAAGCAGTATTCGGAAGCTGCCTATGCGTTTCTGAATTCAAGAGCTCTGTATGCATGATTTCTTTTTATTTCCCCTTCCGATCCTCTAAATACCACTACACATTTACAGAATACACTAAACATGCACTAGTGTGCATGTTTAGTGTATTCTTTAGGCACAAGACACCGTACTCGTCCTCCCACCACGGCCCGGTCAACCCGAGCCGATGTCCGAGCCTTTAGAGGCGCCCTCGGGTTGTTCCGCTCCCCGATCCGAACCGAACCCTTCGGAGAATCTAGTAGGACACGGCGACACACACACGTGCGTGATGCCGTTCCCTCTAGGAAACCTCCGAAGGTGATTCGTTTCACACGGCTTGAGGAACCCTTTTAGTTTCTAGCCACCCACAAAAAAACCCGGTGAAGTTGAAAATGCGGTCTGACGCAATCAGCAAACACTAAAAAAAAACGTTTTTTTTTAACAATTAGGTAAGTATATTTATTTAGAACGTTTTGATATCTGGAGTTTCTAAATTCAACTCTCAAATCAGCCAAGAGAGTTAAGGGTTTTTTTGTTGCATAGCCCGGGGATATGATCACCAAAGCCCGCATTAATCCGATTAAGCCAATAGGTAGTAGCGATGACTTTATATATGACTAGCTGACCTGGCGGACTTCGTACCGCTTTGACAGTTTCCATCATTGAGTTAAATATATATCAATGGTTTCCATGACAACAAACAAACAAATCATTTTGTATGACCCGGCGGACTTCGTACCGCTTTGACAGTTTCCATCATTGAGTTAAATATATATCAATGGTTTCCATGACAACAAACAAACAAATCATTTTGTATTTGAAAATAAAATTGTCGTTTTTAGTATTTTATATATATATTTTTTAATATAGCCTATGTTACTCAGCGCTAATGTAGCATTCTAATCGTGAAAGTTTTTTTAAAATCGGTCCAGTAGTTTTTGAGTTTATTCGTTGCAAACATACATACATAAATACATACATACATACATAGATACATACATACATACATACAAAAATACAAAGGTTTCCTCTTTATAATATTAGTATAGATGATGGACGCCTTTGCCCAACTGAGGGACAATTTAATATACATACTTACAATGTATTTAAAATATTAGTAGTAATTTAAACTTACGTGCTATAAATTGTCCTGTTCGTACCAATTACCTACCAATCTCGTCACAAGCTGAATGAAGTATCTTTGTATTTCAGTTTCATACACTTCGTCTTATTGCTAAAAGTCGCCTTCCGGTGGACAATTGCCAAGAAAACGGGCAAAGGATACATTCTGTCACAGTCTAACTATAGCCAATTGTGTACATCTATCCCCCTCTATCATTAGAATTCTCTGAATGAAAGGTCCTTTTCTTCGTATTGCAATACCGTTCGATTCTGGAGCCAACTAGTGAGTGCATATAATTTTGTCAGTCTGTCTGTATGTGATAATGAGAGATCTCTTAATGCATGATGAGGTCAGACGTACGCGTTTATAGCATGTCGATTTATTTTTGTTTGCTTCTTTCGTTCAGGAAAAGCAAAGGCATCTAGCGCGTACAACCCAGTAAAAGATAAATTTCCTTAATTGAATTTTGACTGATTTATCCTGATAAAATAGAGTAAATTTAAAAGCTTTACTATAAAAGTAGCTATCGTGCAAACTCATTAACATTTATAATGATGTTCTTCAGTTTAAATTCTTAAACCAAATAAAATAATTTTACTACCGTCTTTTTTAAACAGATTAAAAACGACATCGCAGGCAAAGCCAAATATGAAACTAACCAACATCTAAGCGATATTGCCGTCCAATTCAGCCGTAAGTCATAGCTAAATCTACATAAATGCTCAGCTCACTTGCAGTGTATTTCTGGAGGCCATCAATGAAAGTGAGATTCATTCAGATATGCGCTTGCGGCTTGAACAATGCGCGTGCGCTGATTCACATCTGACATTCTTGCTTAGGTAGACGCGATCAGGCCATATCCGATCGTTTGGTTCTTATGCTTGATTTGAATAGCGGTTCCTGTTTTAGAAAAATGTTATTGAAATTGAAAAGGATCACTAAAACCGAGACTGAAAATTTAATTTGCTTATACATATAAAGAAAACCATATGAACTCAACAAAATTATGCGACAAACGAAAATTTTCAAAGCGGATTTTGTTTGTTGAAAAACTTTTGAAAAAACGCTTCTTTTATTTATTAAGACAAGACAACAAGATAAACACTGGTACAAATATGTTGTCTACTAGCTATTGGCTTTATTGCTAACAAGATGTAATTATATATAGGTAGGTAAGTACCTAAGTAAGTAAGTATTTAAGTAAATCATTTATTCGACTTAAAGACAATAACAAAGGTAACATAATGAAGTCATCAAGCATCAGTAGATCTATTCCTAATTCCTATACTTATATTACCTGTAGTTTATTTTATAAATAATAAAGCTGACAATCATGACTTAAGACCAACTTGAGTAGCGCCCCTTTTATTACGATTTCAAGTTCAAAACGGTAGCCAACAAACGTCAACCGGGTTGAAACACTAAAACCAAATAAGCTTTTACGGCATTGTCTTAAAGGCTATCCTAAAAGCGTTCTCTATTGTACAGTACACTTGTTTGTATACGAGCTTTATGCACAGAACAAGGAGGCAGGAGGTAGGCTTTATTAGGCTTTATACATGACGCGCTAAGCAACGCAAACTAATTGAAATGAAATGAAAGTTAAGAAATATTCGGAGCATTTATATGATAACTTAACATAATATTAGAAATAAAATAAAAATAGTAGCACCACCACCCAGACCCGACACAATACCGAAAAGATCGTTTTCGACTTTGGAGTCGAACCCGGGACCTCAGAGTTAGTACCGCCCAAGTCCGGCAGGCAGGCCACTCGGCTACGGAGGTCGTCAAATGGACATGGATATAATGGACATTTTAAATTTATACTAATATTATAAGGCTGAAGAGTTTGATTGTTGGTTTGTTTGTTTGTTTGAACGCGCTAATCTCAGGAACTACTGGTTCGTATTGAGAAATTATTTTTGTGTTGAATAGTCCATTTATTGAGGAAGGCTATAGGCTATAGATTGTTTGCTACTTAACGCGGGTGAAACCGCGGGGCATAGCTAGTTTATATATAAGTATGCAATCGAAATGGTCACCACTCAGCATATGCCATGACATTGACCAGCCAAGGCGCTGATATTCTGTGGAACCAGTAAGAAAGGGAGGTGCAGCTCCAGACATGAATTTAAAAATTTATACAGTGACTATTGTAAAAAATATTAACCATAACATTACCTTCTGCAGTCTCCTTATTTTGTGCTTTTAGCGAGCTTTACGCATATTGTACTTCACAAACCATTACATGTCGCAGAGCAGAATTTACGAATGGTAAAACGTATGAGATCCGTAAGAATTTCTCGGAAGAGTTGAGTGTGCAATAAATCCTTTTAGTTGCCTTTTAAATGATTTACTTCGCCGTTGATGTCTGCGTGTGGATTGTACAAGCCTATTGTCTGTGTTAGGTTAGAAAATGTTTATTTGCCATAATTTAATATTATGAAGTTTCGAGTTATTCGCATCTGAAAAGATTCCTTGCTTTTATTTTAATTTTGATTTGATTGGAGTGTATCGGTTTAGGGGAAGCACGGTATTTTTTTTTTGATGTGTAACATCTTTCCGCTCGCTTTCTATATAAGCAATTTGTGAGAGTGATTTCGTGAAATGGGACGGAAGTATGTGTAACAGTGTAACAGGAAGTCGGGGAAGCGCGCAAGCGCGCGCCTTTTTGTAAATCTGAAATCAATATTACGAATATGACATATTATTTTACGTGACATATTGTGACATTTGACTATCAAAGATCATTTTGGTATGTCAAATGTCTTCTAATGAGTATTTACTGCATTTATTTTATAGTTATAAAATGATGTAATACCTGACCCATTTTTTTCAGAATATAATGTTAAAATTGCTTATTACTAAGGTGAGATGTCAAATGTTACACATCATATGCGACTACTGTAAGGCTCGCTCGTTTTTTTAACGTAGAGTTGGCAAATGACTCTACTTGATCTTTAGCTGAAGCGGAGACCAGGTGTGAGGACAGCTAGTGGAGCAGAATTGTGCCTCACTAGTCACTGTCACTGTCGTATCGTGAGGTCGTATCGTCGTATACCAGACAGTAGGTACCTGGTATAGCGCGGCATACTTGATATTGGGTATTGATTAGTATTACCTTGGTGATCTCCAGCTACGACTCGGTCAACCCGAGCTGAGATCCTAGTCTATTCATGCACCGTCGGGTTGTTCCGCTCTTGATTCTGATCCGAACGACTCGGAGAATAGACAGAAGGGGATGGGGACACGCTTGTGTGATACCATCCCCTCTTAAAACCAGAAAGAATTCCAACTTTAGCTTCTCGCTACCTCTTAAGTTCGGTAACGCTGTAAAGGTTTGTTAAGTAAAACAGCACTCTTTAAAAAAATCGTGATTGAATATAGAATTTACTTGCACTCTGACATCCAATTGAAGTATCATCACAACACCTTAAGCTCACCTACAGCCCGAGGGAGGTCTGAAGATTTAAACGCGATTGTAGCGGTTCGGAAATGCTCGTGTCTCGTCGGCCGCAGTCGGCCCAACTTTACGAGGGTCGTGCGCACGCGCACCTTAATGCCAGCATCTCCGTCTGATAATATAATTGTCCACGTATATTTATCGATGGTGAACTATCGTGAATATCAGCGAATGGAGTGGCAATTATGAGTTTCGATGTTGGATCTGTCGTTTGGTAGGTTATCGGCTATCGACTTATCTCTCGATTAGGTATCTTCAAGATTTACGGCAGATCTTTGTAAATCATTTGTTTATTGGTAGTTTCATGGATGGCAGAAAATGTTTTGCGTCGCGCCGCGCCGTCTATAATATTATTCTAACTTAGGTATATTTTAAATGGGAAACACTGTGCTTTTTCTCATCAATCATTTTAGTAGATATGATGTTGATGTTAGTAATAGACTTCGAAAATACAAGACCTGTGCTGCACTTCAACCTATCGAAAACTGACAAATTTCTTCAATACGTTTTTAACCAGATAGCTTAGTCATAAAGAAAAAAGACAAAGTGTTGAAAAAAATCCACAAGTGGGATTCGAACCCGCACATGACATGCCGGGTTAGGTGCACTGCCAACTATGCTATCGTGGCTCAATCGTGGTCATGAGGTGCGGGTTCGAATCCCGTTCGTAGAATTTTTTCAACACTTTGTCTTTTTTCAAATTGTAATTTGTTCACAGCAATTTGCGTAAAATTATATTTAATTAATCTTAGTCATAAAGTTCAAAGTTTATTAAGGAAATGTGATAGTTTGTGGTAGGTTGAAGTACAGGCATGTGTACATAACAAAAGATTGAATTACTATATTTTTTAGACAATATAGCTTTTAAATAAAGAAAAATTTGCCACTTCTAGATAGGCTATATCCGTGTTAACAACGCTCGCTACAATACATTCTCTATCTGAGTGCAGTTCTTCGCAAAAAGATTAGGCAATGTTAATTCAAGTTACAATGCACGTGGGAAGAGACATCTCAATCGGTGTAGTGCCTTGTTGCCTTGTACCTTGCGCGTGCGTCGTAAACCATAGCATTGGGAATCAATAGATCTCACCAACAAACCGAGAAAAGCCATGTGTGAACTGTGAAATACATGCTTTTGTGCGAGCTAAACAATCTTTACCCTTTTTACCCTTTTACAAATACTCGAAAACTATGTATAAGCTTGAAATTGTTATGCAGTGTTTTGTTTGGCACTCAAATGTAATTTTGACTCGTGTCAAGAGAGACAAAACACTGAATAACTATTCCAAGCTTGTACTCAGTATGTTTGTAATGTAACTAGGGTTTAACTTTTAAACTATTAAAGTGACTAACTTTAGAATAATTATGGATGGGAACATAATCATTCAAAATTGTTTTTGTTGTCGGGTATCCAAAGAAATAAGAAGTAAGTGTAAGCTTGTCATTTGCAAAATGTCCTTTCCAATACAATATCAATAGTCACTTTAATAAATGAATATTCTACTCTATATATATATATTTTTTTTTATATCAATAGTTCATTAAATAATTAATATTTTTATTTTTATTTAATACTAGTGGACCCGGTGGACTTCGTACCGCTTTGACAGTTTATTATTAATTATTATTTATTTAGAACATAAAAGATTTTAATACTGAGAACTTGGTATTACATGCATGGATCTTACAACTTTTTACGGTAGAAGAACTGAGTTGCGAGACTTGGTTTTTTTTACAAGTTTGTTTTTGATGGTAAGTATCTCATTTCTTTTTGTAGATAGTCCAACTTTTTTTCCTTTCTGGTACCATCTAGGTACCTATCTAGACCTATTATTCCATTATATTATACATACAGGTACCATTAATTGCAAATGTAACTTTGTAATCTTATACAACTATATGAGATTACAAAGTTATTTATACAGTTAGTCAGTGAGTGACAAAATTAAGAAACTTTCGCTCGTTATAATTCTTAAACTACTGGAAATTCAAAAAGCATGAAATCGCATGAAATTTGAAATATACCGTGTTTATACAATATTACAATATTGCAAAAACACAAATGTTGAAAAAATTCCACGAGCAGGATTTGAACCTGCACCCTTCTGACATTCCGGGTCAGGTGCTCTTCCAATTGAGCTATCGTGGTTCTAACCAGCCCGCCGAAATTATTCAACTCTTTTTACTTTGTAAGCCAAACGCCCATTCAATGTCAACAACTACCATCATTAACATCGGATCATAATATTTTTACAAATATTAAAGACCAGTTAAGATCAGCAAGCTGATTCATTTTTGGTCACCAAGCTCTCATGCTTATGAATGTTGCATCTCTATTGTATAACGGTATTAAACTAAAACATTGTTTTTTTCAGGTAACCCCAAAGACATACTGCCCCCGTAAACCAAATAGCGTAAGTATCAAACCACAATTTGTGTGAAGTTTCCCGATGAATATCAATATATTTTGCTGTCGTCGCCGCCCCTGCGTTACGCGCTCATTGTTGGGGGAGCAACAAGTGAAGTTCACTTGTAACGCTACTGTTTGGATAGGGTTGGCGATAGCGGAAAAATATTTATTTTTGCATTTGGGTGATTTATAAAAATATATTTAGAGAAAAATAAATTACTTTATTGTTTTTAGGTTATTTTCATATATAGGTATTCTAGCTAAGAATACAAATTTGTGTCTTATGAGCCAATCGCTTATTTATATGTAGAGTTTGGTATTAGACTTGGTCATTTTTAATGAATCTCTAAACATTGAATTAATAAATAGTCATAGAAAACAAGTTAGAATAATGGATGGTGTCGGTGTTAATTATTTGTTTTTAAATATTTCAATTGATTTGCTGGGTTATTTTTTTATTTAAAGTAGCGAGAAATACACAAAGGATCCGTGGAATCCGATAAAAAATAAATCTTGACATTTTACAAATGCTAATTTGCTTAGACGGATATAGAACAAATTCTTTTTGAAAAACATATCTTACACGTATTACTGAATCAGATGATGAAAGTGTGAATAAAAGCAAAAAATAATTTTTTATAATTCTTAAGACAGTACCTACCTTAATCCATGTTTTATTTAAAGTAATCGAAATTAATGCAAGGACACTACCAAAACACCAACATTCACATCCCATATTATAGGGTATTCAAATTTTATTCTTACGCATTTGTATTAGTGTCTCATTATTATTGCTTTATAATTAAAAATAGTTTAGTAAACCAAAATATATAGTTTATTTTAATTTATCACAATACATTCATCTTTACAAGAACATGTCCCTACGATAATGTAGCATGTAAGTATTAAAATTTATATCATAAAACGTGAAAAGTATGCCTTGTGAATTCACGAATAATACACAAGAATAGGTCTGATATGTCTGCGATGAAATTCAGCGTGCGCAGTGTTTGCGTCTAATATTTTTCCCAATTTTTTTTAAATAACAAAAGTGGCAGCCCTACGAACAATGCGACCCCAAATAATGGGGGCGATGATCGCAAACATTCGTCACAGCCGGCGGGACGCAACAAGTGACGTCACGGGACAAGGGTAGGTGCTTAGCGGGTAGTCCCAGGTTTCCAGGTGCCCAAAACATACAAGCTATGGGCACTTAGTTTAAAGTGAGTAGAAAGTAGACCAGTATAGGTGGTTTGTTGATGTAATTTTGTATATTTTTTATATTCATTTATTTTATTTATTCTTTATTGCACAATAAAATAAAATAAAGTACAAAAGGCGGACTCAATGCCAGACGGCATTCTCTACCAGTCGACCTAAGAGCTAGACAGAAAAATTGGTAAGCGCTGCCACAAAGAACGTAAATGAATAGTATATGTTACTACATACATTTTTATGAACTAAAATACTTATACATATTGTTACGTTTATTAAATTGAATGATAATAATATAATATACTTACATACTATAAAAACTTAAATAAAAATAGACTACATAAGCATACTTAAACATAACAGAAGAAAAGATGATGAGAATCTCTTACGTGGGTGTTGATTCCTGTGGAAACAGTTTATACACCATTGTTTTAAAGACCAATTTACTTGGAGCTTGTCTGACTTTTTCGGGGAGAGCGTCATCCATAATCATCAGTCATAATCGTTACCATAATCGAATGGCCTGAACCGTGAAGGAATCTGCAACGAATCCTGAATGATGCAAAGGTATGGCGAGAAGATGATTATTTGATAAGCGAAGTTGGCGGGCATGAGTTGAGGAAGGAAACTGAAACTACATTTGTAACTACATTTGTACATTTGTAAGTTACTCTCTTTCATCACAATCGTAATTTTTTGGTATTTTGTGTTTTATTGTGCTATTTAACTGAGTTACTCTCAAATAACTGAACCTGTATAATGTCCTACTGTCGGGCAAATGCCTCTATCACTGAAAAGAAGTCATCACTACAATTGCTAGGATAAAAGTTACCTCTTACCTACCTACTCGTCAACATTCTTTAATACTGTAAATTTAATTTTTTTAAGTAGGTTTGTAGATGTTGGTAGGTATTTGAAAAAATTGGCCATTACCAACATCTACAAACCTACTTTAGAGTATATAGTGGTGATAAATTTCGGCGGGTTGGACAGAGACACTATATCATAGTTGATAGTGTCGCGGATTGTCTAGGGGGCGGGTTCAAACACCGATCGTGGAAATTTTTTAAACACTTTTAAAAATAAATACTTTCACTCTTCAAAAATATTTAATGTAAATTCAATTAAGTACTACAAAATAAGGACCGCTAAAACAATGCGACATCTGACATGCGCACGCGCACCGGACGAGCGATGCCACGCACCGCCCGCGCCGCCCGCCGCCGACGCTGACGGAAGCGCGGACATTTTGCGACCAAACATCCGGCACTGCATGATGCGCTGAAAAAATATTTATGATATTGTCTGCGCGCGCTCGAAATACTACATTGCGCTGATTGTGATGTAAATTTATGCGAGATTTTATGGAGCCGTTTCGTAACTGTTTGAACCGATGAATAGCGAGGTATCGATTCTTTTTTCATAAACACAGATAGATAGATTATTAAAGCGTAACCAACACTTTTGCCATATCATCATCATCATCATCTCAGCCACAAATATGGGTAAATAAAAATTTTGGTAAAAACAGAGCTTACAAATTTAACGTACATTTTGTTGCAAACAGTGCTGTCTCCATCTCTGTAGCATTACATACGTTCTACCCTAGACCGTCACTCACCAAACCACAGGTAAGTGGAATCCTGAATGTCAGTAATGTCCTAGCTTCAGTCCATCCACATTTTGTTTAGATGCATTTTTAATTATGTCGTGGCTCTGTCCAACTCATGCATTATCAAAACTACCAATTTTAACAAGCTTTTATTACCGTGTAAGCCAAAGGAGCCAAATTCAATATCAACAACAAAACAGAAAAAACCCATCAAGTGGTCCCTATAGGTATGTATAACATATTATTAAAATAATACCAACTAGACTAGATTAATGTTGTGTGTGAACAAAGTATATCCGAGCGCATGCAACTAGTAATTTTAAAATCAAAGTAGCGAAGCAATCTACTCCTACTACAACTAAATTACTCGCCTAATACAAGGCTTAAGTGATCAACTAGACTTTCTCCAAAGAAAAGTCATCTCATTTCGTAACAGTTGTTTTTGACTTCATCTCTCAAGAATTAGCTGTCCTATCTTAATTGTCGTATTATAACAACGGTAAATCTACCACTATTCTGTCTAAAGAAAGAACGTCGGTTGCCAGGCGGACTTAAAACAAGCAACTATCTATCTAAGACCGAATAGCTTTATATAATTCTTCATATCTCTGCCACATGTAAACGGTTTTCGTACCACAAACAAGAGCAGTCACAAGCATGTCCATTCTAATTCTGCCCTTTGCCAACGTCGATGCATCGATACGTATAGTGCGCAGGCGCAGGCCATTCTTAAGAGAGCACTCTGAGAATAGATCACAATAATTCATAACCGTTATGCGTGCGCTTGCGCCGATAATACTGCAGTGGTGGCAGTGTGAATTGGTCTCATGTCCAGCTCATTTTTATATATCTAATGTTGAGGCACGTGCCTTTCCAATGGATGGAAACACCACAGAGACATCGGGCTATAAACCATCACGCGTGCCTAGTGTGGTGCAGTGGTTGTTAACGACTGCTAATGCAGCCAAGACCAACGGCTTACAAAGCAGATACGCTCGAGATGTTACATTTTTAATCACCCATCCGTTACCGGCCTTTGCAAAAATTTGTCTCAGTCATAGCTATGACCGAAGATATAAGATCCAAGTAACTGTGCTGGTAACCTTAAAGTTTTAAAGTTTTTAAAGGTTAAAGTTTCAAGTCGAATAAATTCAGTTGAATAAACCTATTTATTGAATTTCCCTTTGCATAAAAAGTGTCATATTATTTTATTCTATTCTACTTACCTATTCTACTAAAATTGGCTAATTTGTTTAAAAAATATGGAACTTCCAATTTTAAATGCGGTATCAAAAGCTAAAATAAAGGCTATTAAGAAAGTTGTTTTATAACAGCTAGTCTACAATGTATACACATAAATATTTATTGCAACATAGCAATCAGAGCCAGTAAGCTGAAGACTAGAAGGAACCAATGTGATTCCATCCCACTACACATACTTCAAACAAAGCTTTGACGTTGCAATAATAAGCGGAAGCGATGCCAACTAGAAGCGGCCGCATGTATCTGTGGAGTAATGCGACAGGTGACAGTTCTACCACAGTATAAACAAAACAGTAAGTCGTAACAGAATGTAATGTAACAGAGGCGTATAAAAAAATAAAGTATCTCATTGAAAAAGGAAACCTGGCTGGCATCGGCACCCCAACGCTCTTCTCCCGTGGATACCAGAAAAGGTAGGTGATATCACATCTACACATATTTCAAATAAAGCTTTGACGTTGATAATAAGCGGAAACGATGCTAACTAGAAGCGGCCGCCTGTTGAAGTGACGAAACTGACAACGATGGCGTAACTGCGCTTACAATATCATAGTAATCTACATTTCAAGTACTTTCCATCTGTCTAATCAGCGTTTTTATAGATCGCTGTTAATGTGCATGTTAAGGGTGACGTATTTCCAAATTTGCAATTAAAACACGGGCGTCTGTTACTTAGGACTTTAAGTAAGTTATGCAACAGTTGAATGTTCAACCACAGTATAAATAAACCAGTAAATCTTCTCAAAGCGGCATCGCTCTGTGGCCTTTTTTCTATACTTGTACTGATTTCCTTGCGGAAAATAGTATGAGTTTGAGACTCTTTAAAAGATAAGAAAGAATTACTTCGTAAACTTTCATGATGAAACTATCATGATAAAAGAGACTCATTTCATGAGATTTTCTAACTATCCCAGATTATCGGATACTCAAAAACACAAGCCATTAGTATAAATCTCGTTAATATGGAAAGCAAAATAAAACGTACATCAAGAAATCAAACCTCGTGAGTCTATTCTAGAGACATTATTTTTTTAAAGTAGTACAATCGAGGCCCTGAGTTCCAAATATTTGCCTTTACTAATGTAACATTTACAACTTTCGCGTTACAATAAAACAAAACACGGATCTTAACGCTTTATCACTTTATTTATTAGCATGTACACTCTAACTACATACTCCTTGACGTTTAACTCATGTACCCCATACATGGTCACGAGTTGACTCCATCAAATGTTAGATACTTTCTTTTTCTCTCGGCCTATGTAATTGACACTACATCAATCTAAGTTATTCACACCTCCTGGTTCACATCGTTTTGGTACTTTGTCTATATTTGTAAGTATAGTGAAGTTAAGTTAACAATAAAACAGCAATCGTCTAATTTATCTATTACAACCTTGTCTAATGTACCTACTTGAATATACTTATATACTTAGTGCCTTACAAATAAACAAAGAAAAAGCTCTGAATAGTTATACTGTGTTTTGTTCCTGTCATGTAAACGTCATTTCAAGATAGAGTAAAAGAGACAAAACACGGAATAACTATTAGAAGCTTATTCTTTGTTTATTTGTAAGACCCTTATAGTTTACGTAATTTTTATAAATAATAAATAAAAACCATTTATTTCGGATAACTTGATCCATATCTGTTAGTAGTACAATACATAGAAAGTTGTTAGTAAACTAATTAATTTAAAACTTTATTTATCAGACTCTCCCATAAATGTGAGGAGAACCTCTCAGCTATAGTCATCAGGATGCTATTGGGACTGTCCCGCACTCTACGGATCAGGGATGCCGTCTTTTTGCGTAATATGGCATTAAAGCCGTCAGTGCGATAGTGTGCAAACATCTCTGATGCGCTACAGAAGCGAGGCAGCCCCAACATCATCCTAAAGATATTATTGTATTGGACGCGAAGGGCGTCCAGCGACCTTCTGGTGTGATTGACCCACAAACTTCCCGTGTAGCAACTTTGACAATAAGCTTTAAAAAGCGTTATTTTAACCTGCTCAGTGCACCGGGAGAATCTGCGAGTCAACATATTACCTCTGACCGCTAGCGCCCTCCGTTCCCTCTCAATGTCAACATCATCTTTAAGGTCGTCGGTAAGGTAGTGTCCCAGATATTTAAATTTAGAAACGCGGTTTATGCTCATGCCGTTAAGGGTAATGTTTTGCGAGTTCTCTGGGAATTTACCAGCGGCCTTAAAGACCATGTATTCACATTTCCCAACATTATATTTAAGCCCATGCGCCTCCGCATAGGTTTCACAAACTCTCAGCAGCTTAGCGAGACCACCCACCGTCGGGCTCAGCAGCACCATGTCGTCGGCGTAGCTTATATTATTAATACTAACGCTGTCTATGCTACAACCGACGCGCATGCTGCTGAGCTCGACGATGAGGTCATTGATGTACATATTGAACAGCTTGGGAGACGTCAGCCCACCCTGTCTCACCCCGCTCTCCAACCTATATGCCACCGAAAGCGAATTGGCCCATCTAACAAAATTTGTTTGATTTGCATACCAATATTTAAAAATATTAAGAACTTCCACCGGCACACCCCTGCCCCTCAACTTACCCCAAAGGACATCGTACGACACAAGGTCAAAAGCCTTGGAAAGGTCAAGAAAACAGGCGTATACCGGCGTCCTTCGGTCAGTATAATATTGGACAGTATGCTTAAGACTTACGATTGCGCTTTCCGTAGACAGAGCGGGCCGAAAACCGAACTGAGCGTCGTGTATGTTTAAGAACTTTTCTAGGCAGGAATCAAGCATACTGTCCAAAATCTTAGCCATGGTGGTTGCTAGCGAGATGGGACGGTAGTTCCCCTTGTCTGAGACATCACCCGACCTGTTCTTCACAATAGGCACCACGATAGTTTTCATTAAGTCGTGTGGTAGATACGAGTGACTTATGCACATTGTGAAAAACATGGCCAGCACCCTTGGTAGGTTAACCCCAGCGTGTCTGAAATGCTCAATACTGAGCCCATCATGTCCGGGGGATTTACCACCGCTCATTTTCCTTAGTACAGCTCTTATTTGACTAGCAGTAAAGCAAACAAGGCGTTCACCCTCCTGACATCCGGGGACAGCATCAACAGACTCAGTCGAAGGGCCCAATGGGGAGTGCACTTTAAAGTGTTCCATAAACATATTAGAAATATGCACCGGCTCGCTTTTCCCATCAACGCTCACCGGGCGGCCAGGCTTACCCTCAAGTTCCCTTGTAGACTTCCAAAATTTACAAAAATTTTTCTCCGATCTGTGTTTAGCCAAAATGTTCATTCTAAGTTGAACCTGATTTTTTTGACACCAATTTAGACGACTTTTAAAGATTTTACGCGACTCATACATTTGGTTATAAACAAAACCAGATGCAGGCCGATTAAATTTTACCCACATTTCGAAATTACGCCTGGCCACCCGATGGGCATCACGGACGTGCTCGTTCCAGCCACATAAGTGTCTATTGTTACTACGATTCTTACAGCACCGCCCATTAGATCTCTCAGCCGCGTCACTTAATATATACACAACGTTTTCGTACAATCTGTTCAAGACAAGTTTATGTTGTTCCAATTTGCAAGACCCATGACTGCACTCATACAAATCAGCGGGAAAATCAATATCACGTAATCTATTATTATTACATAATTCATGGTACATATGGATTTGAGTAGAATCTCTTTTGCCCCATACTACCGAACTACGTTGCTGATCATTTACAGGTAATTTAGGCCTTACAACGTTTAAATCACATTTAACAATTAACGGTAGGTGATCCGATATAAAAACATCCTCAATAACACCCACCTCGACGATAGTTTGCCAGGCCAACAGTGACACTACACAGTGGTCTAACCATCGTCTACACCCATGTGCGTCGCTTATAAAGGTGTATATGTCCGACTGTAAGCCAAGCTTTTCTATATCAGCACACGTCCACGACTGATCCGAACAAAAGTTTAATAGTTCATTACAAAACAAAGTATGAGGGTGAGCGTTGAAATCACCTAAGATGAAAAGACTTTCAACATTACCGCTGGCCTCAATTGCACTTATTTCGCCCAACACCTCAGCAAAGACGGGTAAATTGTCAGGCGAGTCAATTGGCATGTACACAGAGAATACAACAATAGAACGCTCACCCATAGTAGCTCTAATAGCAGTCAGACGGGCGCTTCTACAATCCAAAACAGTCACACTATCAAAAATTCCTTTCCTCCAGAGAATGGCTACTCCCCCATATGGTCGTCCCGTCAACAAACCCGCAGACGTGTCTACAGCTGACTTTCCTGTATATTCAAAATCCTTAGAAATAGTTCCTAATAATGGAATATCATGAGGGAGCAACCAGGTCTCCTGAAGCGCCACCAAATCAGACATTTTACAGATATCTCTTATATTGTCTATCGACCGCTTGACTGATTTACAGTTAAAACTAATGAAATTAAAATATTTATTTGAATTTAGATTCATTATTACTAGCTTTTACTGAAGTACCAATTAATTATTTTAGTATTAAGTATTTATTTATTAATTAAGTATTAATTTATTAATTAAGTATTAATTTATTTATTTATTACTATTTATTTATTATACATAAAATGCACGAAACGCCTAAAAGTTATTCCTTTAGGCCAGAACTGATCATTTAAGAATAAATCCAATTTATACTTAGAGACATACAACTTGTAGGCATTATATTTTTTTGTCTGTCTCATGTTTATCATTTTTAAAGATACAATTTCATTAGTTTTATCCCTTACATAATTAATAATATCATCGGCACTTGTTTCTTTGCTAACGTTAGAAATTAATAGCGGTACTTTAATATCGGCCGCTTTAAATTTACCATCAAGGGCAGTAGAGGAGACTTTTGAGAAAGTGAAAATAATTAAGAGTCTGGGGTATGATTTGACAATCATTTTTATACTATGATATCAATTCGTAATCGTCGGTGACTACCTATTTAACACCGAAAAATCTCGAATGATATAGTATCCAAATTAATTTATTAAAAACGAAAATTATTATGTTTCATAGCGTATATCGTATCATTTTAAACCACAAAATCACCCCTGGTCGTGATGTTGTGGATTTAAGTTGTGCATGGATTAGACTGTACTTACTGCTTTATTTGTACTGTGCCTTACGTTCAGACGAGTTGCTTTAACCGAACCCCTAATAGAGCTCTTAGACTATTGACAGATGGTGACTGTCGCTCCACTATTTGCCAGAGCATGCATTTGTTTGCGATACCGTATTATTTCGGTACTGAACAATACGCATTAATACTAGTGAAGTCTGAATCAGGAATTGAAACCGTTACCAAATTCCTACTATAAGTACCGGTAAGTAACGTTATTTCTATAAAGGTAATTTGATACCGGTAATGCAGGCAACGTTATCTAGAAAAGTATTGCTACTTTTTTCTTTACGTATTGCGCTTTAGCCAATCCGCGTAGAGCGGTTACTTTACCGGTAAAAATGCCACCGGCATCTTCGTTTGACAGAGGTATCGTTACCAATTTTTTTATGGTGCAGTGGTTAATAAAATTTCAGACTACTTAGCAATTCATTAAGGTATCTACATATTATTATTGTACTTACTCGGTAATGTTGCTGGCAGGTCTTGTTCTAAGCCCGCCTGGCGAGCTACAGCAGTTATCCATGTCGGTCACCATAAAAAACAATGTTTACAGCAATTTTCTGTTCTGACAAACAAGAGATAGGTAGAATACTAGTTCCTCAGTGGATGAGAATTCCGGGTAAAACGAGCTACGGCTTTATCATCACTTTTGATAGTTTTGATTTGGTGAGTTGAAGGCCAAATGCTTCGAAGATCTTTGTCATACGCTAACATGTTTTCCAGAAATGGAAAATTTTGTGTTCTTCAATACTTCCATCCCTTCTTCACAGAATTTGAATTTACACACGATACCAAGGAAGTCAATCAAACAATTGAATATCTACTAATAATTCCCGTCGCCTACAGTCTCCGTTTCCAGCAAGACGTAAATCTGTCATGCGCGTCGTCCAACAAGAGCGCATTGTCGATGCGCAGGCGCAGCGCGTTCCGCGAAAACTAAGATCCGTCATAAACGAGGAGCTCACACCTACTGCGTGCCATAAACATAGTGTATGGACTTCTTAATATTTATTTATCTTTCTTGTTATTCTGCCTACGAAAATAAATACTCGAAAATCTATATCTTCTTTAAAAACCTGGCTAATGTTTTACCAGTTTTGATGAATACTTTATGAAACAAAATATTAAATAACTATTCAAAGTTTATACTCTGTTTATTAGTACGTTGGTTTATTTTTAAATAATATATTAT
Source organism: Eudonia mercurella (assembly GCA_963082485.1). Classification (NCBI taxonomy): domain Eukaryota; kingdom Metazoa; phylum Arthropoda; class Insecta; order Lepidoptera; family Crambidae; genus Eudonia; species Eudonia mercurella. The sequence goes on from OY720040.1 coordinate 4,461,478, forward strand.
TTACTCTGTATTTTATTTTATTTCTAATTAAAGACTGCATTCCCGCTCCTGCTATGTTATGCAATAAAAATCTGTAAGCCGCGATATAGAAAAGTAAAGTACGGCGCTATCTAGCGATGTTCAACAACAACAACACAACATAATAATATATCAAACACCTCTAGTACATGCAGAATATCCCCATTAAATAGATCTTCAGCAGTCTTTGATGTGTCACCTCAAAATTTATGCACAACGTCTAACAATAGGAAATCGGCAACAGTTTCCAGCCGAACGACAAAGACATAAAGTGTTTTAACAACTGACACTTTACGGTCATGGAAAAACGACAATGTAACGCCTGTTTAATTGAATGAGCCCGACGTCTTACCTTGAACTAAGCTTTCCTTTATTCTAAGTTAGGTTATAGCTACACTTAAAGCTTCGCTATTGAAAGCGACGCGGCGCTACGTTCAATCACTTTATGGAAGAAGCTGAAACTTTCTGTCATTTTATATGGTTCTACACGCGTGTTATGTCTTTTACAATTTGGTTCTTTTTTACTTCCATTTCCGAAACATGACAACGTGACGCTCGCTTGTTCAATTAAATGACTCGACGTTACTTCGAACTATTTTAGCTAGCATCTAACTTTCGCTAGGAAAAACAAGGCGCGACGTTTCATTCGCTTCACTATTAGTGTTTATCGTGAGAAAAAAACAGTATGTTTTGATTGCGTCTGTGTAAGTTTTATTCATTAGGTATGCCTACAATATTCGAGGAGTTCCCTCAATTCCTTAAGGATTCCATAATCAGAACTAGATTTTGATAAAAATGGGACCAATCTGGAAGTATATCCCTTCAAATGAAAAAAGAATTTTCCTAATCGGTGTATAAATGACGGAGTTCTGAGGTAACAAACATTAAAAAAAAAGGAAAAAACATACAGCCGAATTGAGAACCTCCTCCTTTTTTGAAGTCGGTTAAAACAGACTCATGATTAACCTTCCATTTAAAAAACGAAGCGATATAGCTTTCACTGTCATCTTCCACTGTGTCACAAGCCTAACCGTTGTTAGTCTTATTGGGGGCCCGATTTAACCAGGACAATTGACTTTGTTGGCCATAAGTCAGACATAAAACAGACGCCAGCAGTCACCTCGCATTGTGCACTGACGAATATTAATTAGATACAAGACTCGTACGAAGTATGGACTGGTTACATTGTCAAGGGATTATGGTGGTTTAGATGGATTTATTGTTATTATTACATGTTATGTGAGTATTAAATTGAGATGTTATTGTTGGGCAGGACATGTTAGATGTATGTAGAATTTTTAATGCTAGGAAAGCATCTGAGTTAACGGCGGTACCTACTGATTTTTAATTGGGTCTGAAAACCCATATAAGAAGATTGAATTAATGTTACTACTGATAACAACTTTTTTTTAAATTTCTGACATATCCTTAGGAATTTCTGATATATTTTTATAAAATGTTTTAAATTATTATTGATCGTTGCTACCAGATAAGATGGTGGTAACTAACCAAGAGGACTTAAAACAAGTCTTATCTCGAAAACACAAATGCTGAAAAAATTTCAGCATTTATGTTTTCGTAATTTGTTTGCAACAAAATTTGCGTTAAAAATTATTTGAACATTTAAGTCTTATCTCCATCCGAACCGAGCACAATATTATGTAGGTACTGGGCTAGGAAACGAATCCAGGCTTTCAGGTTTCAGAACACACAGGTGTCAGAACCGACACCGTTGTGTTCAGAGTTAAAGTCAGTATCTTTGTTACCCGCAAAAAACTAAAATTTAGGCAAAAAAATTAAATTAAACATTCAATTTATTTTTATTAAATCTCGATACTAACACACAGTTAAAATGAATCAACTTTTACGAATCTACTCGCGTTTATTTTACACATTACTTTTTCATGTTTATCTGTATATATATGTAAGCTGCAAAGGGTTCGAAACGTCAGGATAAACATTAAAAAGTAATGTGTAAAATAACCGCGAGTAGATCCGTAAAAGTTGTTTCATTTAAATGTGTAGTGTTCGCGTAAGCTTTAGAAAACAACACAGTTTAAATTTAAATCTTTCATTAAGTTTATTGAACACAATTTTACACCGGGCCACGTTCCTAATAATAGCATACTAACTAAATACATAAGCCATTAGCACTCGATACGGCCTCTTAATGACCCTCCACGCGACTTATAGGTCATAAATTATCATAATTTGTTCCACAGTGCAACCCCTGGCTGCCCCGCGTATAATTATTGGCCAAAAAAAGTTATATTTTATGTGTGTGTTGGCTTTTAATAAGATTTATCGTTGGCACACTGATTTAAGGCATACGTAAATGGCGAGTTTGGCAATTATTGCAATTGTTTGAGTCTGATTAGCGTGGACTCTTGGCTTATGTGGTAAGAAATAGTACGCATGGTTTTTTTTTTTTAGAGAATTTGCTGATTCCATTGCATTTGCTGATGTGTGTGTGTTTCAACTTCACTGGACTTAAGTACGCATGAAGGTGACAACACCATTTTAATTCTTTTTCTACCAACATTAAAAAGCACTTTTCTTTGCTTCCCTCTCACCTGAATTGGTAAGGCCAAGGGCATCTTAGGGTGTAAACGCATATTATTCGGCATCCACGAAATTTAGTGTTACTTACATTGCTAGACACCACCATATTGCTGATATCTAGCTAGGCAGGCTGAAAACTACTCATATTACCAAACTACCAACGAAACCGAGTACATTAATATGTAAGAGTTGAAATCTGGACTACTATCTCTACGATCTGTGCAGCAGCACCAGCAGCAGCAAGACCAGCAGGTCTTACTAACCTTCAGAGTCTATCGGCAATGCTAAGCTCGATTGGATAAAAAAATTGAGCACGGATACTTATGTCCCAAACAGGTGGTACCTAATGAAGCTCAGATAGAAGAACTGTCGCCAGGATTGCAAGAGGTCAGGGATTCGAGTCCTACCAAATTAAAACAAATTTCAAATAATACATTTATATGTCGTGTATTTTTGTCTTCACTAACATAGGATAAGTAAAATTATATAAATATTTGTAAAAATATTTGTTTAAGTAATAAATAGAAACGAGAAGCTCGATGGCGCAGTGGTTAACGGGCCCGGTCTGCGAGTGCTGAGGTTTAGCAACTTTCGCTAAGGCCGGTCATCGGAAGGCACGTAAAGCCGTTGGTCCCGGCTGCATTAGCAGTCGTTAACAACCGCCAATACGCTATACTGGGCCCGCGTGGTGGTTTATAGCCCGTTCTCCCTATCCATCCATAGGGAAGGCTCGTGCCCCAGCAGTGGGGACATAAAATGAGCTGATGATGATGATGATGAAGTAACAAATGAGTCTTGTTACTTAAACAAATATTTTTTGAAATTATTAATATCTGAAAATGCAAGGAAAGCTGTTAGACAAATATGACTTATTAGAAAGACAACAATGCTCCACAATAATAGTTGTCGATCGGAACCCGCGCTAGCTGTGAGTGTGACTCGTTATTTCTGTCCGCTGACCGCGAGCGCGGGCGCATGACATTTGCGATCATCCGCGACACTTTTGTTTCATTCATGAGTGCACTGTTTTGTTTGGCCACAGTATATGGTAGTTTGGCAGATGATTCAGTAATAAATCAGAATAGTCATCATCATTAGGGTAAAGTCTTCGCGATTTATTCTGTGATATATGCCTCTTTCCTCCTTTTCCATTCTCGACGGTCTTGTGACTGCTTCTACCCATCAGCGTTGCAGTGGTCGGCCTCTTCCTCCAGTATCAGCCCTGGGCCCTTAACTCAAGGGCTCAAGGTCTGTCTATAGTATGCCCAACTGCTGGGCAAAGATATTCATCATTCATCATCATCACTAAAATTTATGCGTATTGGCTTAAAACGCTTGTGATATGCTAGTTGGTGATCACAAACTTAAGCTATGTGTAAAGTCTGAATTATTTTCCCGACCTGGGAATTGAACCCAGGACCTCTGGCGATCTTTGGCCTTTTATATGATACTGACGTCAGTCTAGTGCCATATAAAGACATAATCATCCTTTAGTGCCATCTTTATACTGATGTTTAAGGATCAGTACACAAAACTCCCTGCGTCCTATATAAGGTCACTTTTTATCAACTGCAAATATTCTGACGAAAACATCTAATTATATCAGAGAAATAAGGCCCTAGCATTTAAAAAAAAATCAGGCTAGTTTTTTTTTTACTTTTCCTAACACAAACATTGATATATTTTTAAGAGCGGCCTCTCTGTCTGCTCTTTTGAATGAAACTAGGGGCACGTGTAAGCGGTGAAGGCATTGCGACCTCTCTGTTTCGGCTCCTTTGAATTGAAACTACCGAAAGTGCTTTATTTTTCTTTTTAATCGAAATTTCTTTTGGCGTTTTTCTTGAAAACTAGCGTATAAAAATTTAAGGTTTTTTCATAAAAATAGTTTATATATGTTGTTGAATAAATAGTAGGTATATCGGACCGCAGGAAGTTTTGTGTATACTATAGTATTATAGAATCTTTAAACTAGCTATAGCTTAGCCCAGCCTATTATTTGACGTCATCCAGCCATTTGCGTCTCGTAAAAATATATATAAAACCATAGTATTAATTAATTATGTTCGCTAGCTAGCTCTATGTGGCTGTCATGCGTTCCTTTATGAACAGCACAAAGTGTCTCTTAATTTCGCTTCCCTAACAGCGGGCTTTACAAAGTTGAATCTGTTTTGTAGAGACAGCAAAAAAACAAGCTAAAATTATTTTTTTATTTTTTTGCTATTTTTCAATCGCCGTTTTGTTTACTCATCTGTAATCTAATAAATAAACTGCGCGATCAGTATTTATTTGTTTTTGCATTCACCGCAGTGCACAATGCCGCTATGGTTTAGTGTTTAGACCACCGGTCTTAGACCCAGAAGTCCAGGGTTTCATTTCGAATCGTTGTACTCGCTTTTGTTGGTGGTATAGTTTGTTTTAAAGTCCAGTTGGCTAGGTAACACCATCTTTTTAAAAAATCGACGCTTTATGCATTACGACAGTTAAGACGTAGCCAAGTCGGCCGTATTATCACTTTCAATCATAAGATATACCTAATTGCAAAAATATATAACCTACTAAGAATAACATTGCTACTTCTGCATTGAATCTATTCAACGTTGTCATCGTCAGTTTTTAATTATGATATATAAAAATGAAATACCCTGTACTACTGCATGTTTTTAACATACTTTAATAGGTCATAAATATTGTGTATGGAATGTGCAAGATAAATATTAAAATTAGATTTAAAAATACTCTTTTGCTGTCCGTACTTAGGGTGGTGACACACAGAGGCACGAATGCTCTTTTCCTCCGCATCTTCCTTGTACTTTTTACTTTTTGGTCCCTCCTTCCCATCCCCTGTGTGGGGGGATCTTTTTTGTCTTTTCATCTAGTCACTGATGCGTTTTATTTCTATTTGTAGGGTGTTATTTATTATGACCGTGCTCATTCATCTCCATGTTCATTTTGTATTTTTGTTTTATATATATGTATGTTTATTTTGTATATATTTATATTATATTATATGTGTGTGTCGTAATAAGGTCGCGAGAAGCTGCTGGATGCTAGCAGCACAAAACCGGTCGTTGTAGAGATCCTTGGGAAGGCCTTTGTACAGCAGTGGACTTTTTGGCTGAGATGATGGTGATGTGGTAGACCGCCAGTCTTAGACCAAAGATCCTGGGGTCTTTGGTTCAATAATAGAAAAGTACTCTTTTCCCCCGTGTGGTGCCGGGGGTAAAGAATTGCACACCTCATCTCTTCCCGTGGGTGTCGTAGAAGGCGACTACGGGACCATTCCAGAGGATGGGCAGCAGCGTCTCTCTGTGATTATTCTCACCTTACTGCGATCGCCAACCCGCCTGCCAAGCGTGGCGATTATGGCAAATTCCCCTCAAATTGATTCATCCTTGAAGGAGGATTTTGTCCAACAGTGGACGTCTTTTTGGCTGAGATGATGATGATGACTCTACTTATATTTTGTTTTATTTATTGTTACATAAAACAGACTTGACCCATCTAGAAAAATACCTTAAAAAATACCAAAGTATTATTATGTAAGAAGCAACGTATTTTTTATGTGGTTGCATAGAGTCGAAAATACTTAAAAGTTTTGGCTTCTTTGGCTGACAGAGTAAGAGTAGATGGTGTTAATTAATTACGGCGAGTTAGTTGAGCCAAGATAGCATAGTTGGTAGTGCACCTGACCCGGCATGTCATGGGGTGCGGGTTCGAATCTCGCTCGTGTTTTTTTTTAACACTTTGTCTTTTAATTTTTTTAAAATTAATTAATACACAAAAAAATTAAAACAATAAATAATTATATCTAACCTATGCTAACAACAATTCTCCACCTATGCAAACACTAATGATGAGTTGTTTCCACCCCCTTCGGCATGTAAAGAAGGTAGGTATATTATTCCCCTCGCCCGCGCCCTTAACTACATTAAATTTATAATCTCCCAAGTTCATCAGCTATGAAAACTTCTACTCACCCTGCCGACATTATCTAGTATGCGCTTAACGATCATCGTATTAATAAACATGGCGCCCATCCCATCTCACCTCCACAGCGGCACAAAATAAGGAGCCTTACCCAGAAGGTACGCTTCATACATGTCGCATTATACTTACTTCATACATACGACATAGTGATTAAGGGGAAGTATGTATAAAGAGGAGCTCAATAGCGCAGTGGTTAACGCGCCCGGTCTGCGGTTGCTGAGGTTAAGCAACTTTCGCAAAGGCCGGTCATCGGATGGGTGACCAAAACTTTATCATCTCGAGCTCTTCCGTGCTTCGGAAGGCACGTAAAGCCGTTGGTCCCGGTTGCATAAGCAGTCGTTAAAAACCACTAATCCGCACTGGGCTCGCCCGCGTGGTGGTTTATGGCCCGCTCTCCCTATCCATCCATAGGGAAGGCTCGTGTTGCTGGGGAGCAGTGGCGACATAAAATGAGCTGATGATGATGATGATGATGTATAAACAGAACGAATCACTTCCTCATTATCACTTGGTCACCCATCCTTTGACCGTCCACTGCGAAGGTGGTTGATATCTACGATTGTACCGACCTTCCTAGCATGAGCTCCTATATGATATCACTGCAGCCGAATATTACGAAGTTCACCCCGCGGTCACCTCTCACGGACGTGGAATCTCGTATCAGCTGCACTGGGACTGTTCCGAGCTGTTCCGAGATCCATGTGTGTGTTGCTCGAGCGCGTATGTTGAAGCCCACCTTCTGCAGACTTATATTTGTGACCGCGGGGTGAACTTCGTAATTATTCGGCTGCAGTGATTATCATGTAGAAGCTAGGAAGGTCGGTACAGTCGCGAATGCTAAGCTACCTTCCCAGTGGACGGTCAAAGGATGGGTGGTCACCCATCCTTTGACTCTACTGAGAATCTACTGAGACACTTGGTCAAGTGTCTCAGTAGTCGGTACCCACCTTGGTTTTTTTTACAAATACCCTGAATTGGATGTGACTCCTTTTGTTTGAAAACACTTCCTTTTAATCATTGAAATTTAGTTTTTACATTACCAACAATTTAATACAGACAGACCACCTACAAACAATTGAATAGGAAGCACCTAGCTAGTCTAAGCTAGTCTGTCTATCTATATCTATAGATAAGATAAGATAAGATCTATATCTATATATATATCTATATTATTTATTGGCATCAAAAACTGTGTCGAATTTTGGGCTTAAAGTGTTGAACACTGGTGTGGGCCAATACGATACTCAGTACAAACCGTTTACAAATAACACTTCAGACTTCTTGGCGAGAAAGTGAAGAGTTATGTCTGCGGTTTTGTTTTATTTTCTATTTGTGTTGTGTCGAATATTAATGTGAAATAATGGTGGATTATTAACCGTTAAGTGTTCGTGAGTGTGCAAGAGTGTTGGCAAATGAAACAAATCAGTGCAACGTCACTTTTCAAATTCTATCAAGAAGTCTGCGTGACGGTTTATTAAAGCCCTACTTTTTTACTAAGATACTCGAGGGGTTGGGGGGATATATCATTTCTCACTTCTCATTTCTGTTATCATTCATCATTATCATACTGGAAGGAAATATTGTTTGTATAACTTGTAAGAAAAATTACTTTGAAACTGGCTAAATGAGCTAATCGCACGAGGCCATCAAATAAAGGAAAAAAAATAACACTTCAAAGTAAAGTAGGTACCTACCGACCCAACATCCAACAATGAAATACATTTTCTTGGTACAAAACAAAACAGCCACAATCTATCTAACATGAAAGGAAGGGAGAATAAAAGGGAAACCAAATATCTATAGAGGCAACACTAAGCATTTCCAAGACGTTGCTTTGGGGGGGACTGGTGGTGTGAGGAAGGAGGTTCACATATAACTTCAACCTCAACTCTTCGAACTACAAACTAATCTCCACAGCTGGTTCTAGGAAATCCAACTTTACTACTAAAGAGATAAAGTTCAAACGCGTTGCAGAAGTTAAGTTTGTGAATGTGTAACGTCTACGTCCAAATAAGTTTGAGCTTTCGCGGTGCATCGTGTTACCCCGCTGGCGTTGTAAAGAGTTGTCTGTTAGAGGGGAGGGGAAGATCAAGGGGTAATGGATGAAAGCTTTTTAAAATTTTACGTGGTGTGTGTGGTAACAGCTTATTCGGGACGAAGCGATGCGACAAAGACTGCCTTGTATGTGGAGCGTGTGGGTACAGTCGGCATTGGAAATTGATGGCCACTTTTTTATAAGTAACATATTAGCAACATAGCTTCCATCATCATCTCCCTACTGCAGGAGCACTTCCTATGGATAAATAGGGAGAAAGGGCCACCACTACGCGGGCCCAATGCGGATTGGTGGTTGTTAACAACTGCTAATAAGCCGGGACTGTTGGTCCCGGCTTTACGTGCTTTCCGAAGCACGGATGAGCTCGTGATGATAAATTTTTGGTCACCCATCCGATGACCGGCCTTTGCGAACGTTGCTTAACCTCAGCACTCGCAGACGGGCGCCATCGAGGTCCTCAAAGCTTTACCTAATTATAATTTAAACAAAGAAATATTTAAAAGATTTCCTAGTCACAAAGGTATTTTCTTAGGTATACTTAACAAAAATGATTTTAATTTGTATGCAAATAGGTTAGAGCTACTACAATACATTGGGGACACAGGGCAACGCCACCAGCATTTTCCTTAAAAAAATCTTATTATGGAGAAACCTACCTAGACAACTAATACCTAGGTGTCTAATAAAGGAACCCCTTTTTAGGGTTTCGTAGCCAAATGACCTGTCAATGACCACATGTGGGAGGAGTAAGGAAGGGAGTTACCTTGGACGAAAATGCACAAACCTGAGTTTTGCTGGCATTAAACTCGACCAGGTTTATTATAAAATGTGTGCAAGTTTAACGACTTTTATTTGTTCATCATACAAACCTGAAGCTATAGAGTATCTATAACTCGTAGATATACCTATACTTAAATTCAGAAGTTTTAAATATAAACATACTAGCGACCCGCCCCGGCTTCGCACGGGTGCAATGCAGATATTATCAGTGTTCCTCTACTATATTATGCATGTATTTATACATATAAACCTTCCTCTTGAATCACTCTATCTAATAAAAAAAACCGCATCAAAATCCGTTGCGTAGTTTTATACTATATAATGATAATATTAATTAATTAAAAATAATTATAAATAATAAAACTTTTGGATAAATTTTTGGACAAAATTAGTACCTATTAGGTAGGACCAAACAATTTTATATTGCATTGCAGAGCGGAATTCGATCCTGCGATTCTGACATATACTTAATTTATCATTTCTTACTACCTACATGGCTAGGTGAGTAAGTACTACACCTACGTTACATTAAGTCCGGAGTTCAAGTTCAAGTTCAAGTAAGATAAAGCGTACTTCACCCGAAATCAAACCTACGGCCTAGCCCTTACCTACTGGGAATCGAACCAGTGACCTCTAGGTCAATCACCGGTGGTCTATCCACACGCGATATCTAAATAGTTCTCTATACATATGTTTAACACAATTCTTACGGCCATTTACTTAGTAACCACCTATTTAGTAAATGTTTAATTTTACATGTATTAGAAAAAATATACAAAGATAAAAAAGTAAACTTGTTATATAATCTTAACGACTATGTTGATTAGTATATTTTTATGCGATAAACAGTAGCGACATTTAAACGATAATTAATACCTAGAGCGGGGAAATAACAAGATTATTTTGAAAAACGGCCAAGCGTGAGTCGGACTTGCGCTGTTAAGGTTCTGTAGTATAATTGTGTTATTCCCTGAGAATCCCATTCCCCGAGGATCCTGTCCCTGTGGTTACATTTTTTTTTTTTTTTTTTATTGTCTTTAACTTGTAGGTACCGTTAACAAAACATAATATTAATTTATAAATATATATATTTGTAATTACAATCTATTGTATAATTAGAGCCTCGTTATAAGTTTATTTTAACATATACAGAATATAGGTATGGTAATCACATCATCAGCTCATTTTATGTCCTCACTGCTGGGGCACGAGCCTTCCCTGGATGGATAAGGATGGATGGATAGGGTCATAAACCACCAAGCGGGCCCAGTGCGGATTGGTGGTTGTTAACGACTGCTTGCAGCCGGGAGCAACGGCTTTACATGCCTTTCGAAGCACGGAGGAGCTTGAGATAATACATTTTCGGTCACCCATCTGATGACCCTTTGCGAAAGATGCATAGGTAACTTCAGCAATCGCAGACCGGGCGCTTTAACACCTGCGCCATCGAGCTTCTCGAACAAAGTAGGTATACTTAAATAACACCGTAATAACATGCAAAATCATATTTACGTAGTTAGGTAGGTATATTTATACTTCCGTAAAAAAAATTAAATTAATTTTATTTATCACATCTATTATTATTTATTGTTTTCCAAAGTTTACGTGAACAAAACACATTGAAAAGAGACCACATTGACTGATCCACTCGCGTTTGTTTTACAATTTTCTTTTTTTTTTCCTGTCGTTTCAAACCCTTTGCAGGGTCTGTGGTCACAGAGAGACTGACATGCTGGTCGTTATATGGGATACAGACGAATCTTAAGCATTAATTATTTATTACGGAACCCTAAACTTATTCTCACTCTTTTGAGAATTTTGTTTTACTTAATATTTTTTATACGTTTCGTTATCCCATCGGCCATACCGGTGCTTACAAACTTCAAAATAACCTTCTAAGCTTAAAAGAAAATACAGAGACAAGACCCCGTTTTCGTTAACATGATATAATGCCAAATAAAACTCGCACTGGACACTCAGTAGATAAGTTATAGAAAGAGAGAGAGAGAGGAGACGTGTCATCGCAAAGCTGCTGACGTCACGAACGCGCCCACGACTAATCCAAACCACAAACAAAAGAATATCGTTCGAATTTCGAATTTAGAACACAGCGCACACCCGACAATAGAAGTCATGCCATTCGGGCCGCTATTGTTGAGCGGGCCGCTCCAATTGGCTGGCCGACACAATGGGCCACGCCCACCGCACAATGCCCTATTGTCGTCACCTGCAGACGCGACGCCCAGTGGTACGTATCGCATTTTGGCGGGCATTTAATTTCGACACATATTTTTTTGCTATTTTGTACCTAGCTATTAGAAAAGGTTTTTTGTTGTGTCTGTTGTAGTTTCGAGTTTTTCGATACAATACTATTGTGTCTAACTTCTACAATAATCATGAACTACCTACGTATGAGATAACAATGTAGAATTTGAAAGATTAGTAAGCAGGAATACAACGAACCGAAGAATCGTGATAATTTTATTCGCGGTGAACAGTTTTATGACAAAAGTTCATAGCATTTATATTTTTACTCGTTTCGAAGTTATTGTCATTAAATAAAATTGATATCCAGAATAATAAACAAAAAGCGAAAACCATTCAAAGCGTTAGCGAAGATTCGATATATCTACCTATTAAAAACAAGCCCGAAACACTTCAGAACAGAAACGCAAACGGGCAATAAATTCTTTAAAAAAAATCGCTCCTCACTTAAGTGCCCCAAATGGAAATGGCGGCTTATTTTTTTCCGTAAAAGCATCGTTTAAAACACTAAGTGAAACGGACATCATATGCATTACAGAAATAAGGGCGAAATATTGTGGGGGAGCCAACGGTCGCTACAAATGAAGATTAGTTCGTCTAATGGTTCCATTTCGGTGAGTTACACGGGATATTTTTACTTTTCACTTTGTAAAAATGCTTGAAACGTTCTTCTCTGGTTAATGCGACGATGCGCGTGTTTCAGGGGTCGTGAGAAAAGTTAGATTATTATCATTTAAATTGCGTTCAACGTAGGTTATCGCACCATCTTGTGATAACCGCTTGTACTGTAATTGACAACAAAATAGCTTTGCTGCGTTAATCTATCGGTGAATGAAATTATGCTTAACTTTTAAAATAGCGTGTTTAAAAGCAGGTGATAATTAGTTTTTTTTTTAAGATAAACTTACTTAATTACCTACCTTACCTACTTAAAATTACCTTATTGATTTATTAAATAATGATAGTTTAAAAGAGAAATTTTATTTTTTCATAGTTTCTTTCTATTTCTTATTAACCTAAAGTCAACAAACCACAAAAATATTTACAAACCTAATGGAAAAAGTGAGTACCCACTAGTTAATTTAACTGTTAGTTCATAATTCGTCTCATATTAATTCGCATTTATATAATTTATAAACTACCGAACTACGGATAGGTATAATAAAGAAACTGCAAACGTTTCAGAGCTATCACTACCTAATTATTCCCGTATCAAACCAACAATCAAACAAATCGTAACTTTGTAAACTGCAGTAGATAATATTTGCTAGCAGTTCCGCTGAAATTTCCATAATCTCCACAGTATAAACATCTCACTCCAAACACACACATTCATTTAATCTAATTCGTTTGCGAACTTGAAGATTGTTCCGTATCTCATTGGTATTAACATCCTTTGATACGTATCATTACACAAGTCTCATAGAAAGCTATAACGATACTATGTTGATATTTTTTTTTGCAATTATTATATTCCTAGTGTTTAATTTTTTATAAATGTGTGTCATAAAACAAAATAAAAATATACATAAAATATATAATCATTGTAAAGGCAGTACAAAAACGGAACTGATTACAAAGGTTACAAACATGGAAAAGTTAGCGTAGCTTGCAATAATCAATAAATCAAATAAAACAAGGCTTCGTAAATTGAATCATTCTAGTAGGTACCTACTATATATCCATGAAACAATCACCTATTGTTCACTTTACTTTTAGAATACCTGTAATAAAAAATCAAACTTGGGTCGTCAAATAAGTTCAAATACAGAAGTGCGGTTGTAAACTTAAAATTCAATAACTTCTTGTGAACCCCAGCGGTAGCCTCCACATTTCGCCTCTTTGCCTACAAGCGCGAAAGCCTTCTCATTGATATGTTTCAAAGAGTAATAACGTTTGCTTGTACTAAAGTAGGCGAGCGAATATCTAATAGTAACCATAGCACTTATGAAATATTTGATGATATGCTTTTACACTCTAACAATCTCGAGGCTTTGATCTTTCGCGGCGTCTTTATAATTATGCCAGTTATTAAATTTTAGTTCCACTATGTAAATCATAATGTGAAGCTTTACGACTTATGTTACACTTATTTGTCGTTATATGACATATTCTGAATATAGTTATCTAAAGAGGAATTTAATATAGGTAATATTATTTTGATCATTAGTACCTATGCCACCTACAAAATATCATTTCGATGATATTTATTAGGCTTATGCTTTTGAATAGGTTGGAACGCATTGGAGTTTTGGTATTCATAAACAATACAATATTTGTGATTTTAATTAAATGTAGTTAGTTTGCTTGTAACTCAATATATTATTTTCTGTACTTAGGTACAGCGTCCAAACTTGTCATTGACTTTAGATTAAAAAAAATAGATGTCTAAAATGACAATAATTGTACCTAATCACTATTTATGCATACCTAGTAGATATTTAAATAAAGTACTTAAACAACTCAGTTATACATTTTACAGTAAATACGGTTATTACCGTTAGGTACAGTATTAAACTATTATTAGGTATAACTAACTAATAACTTATTCACATTCCGGTTTTATCCATTGTCAGGCACTAGAATTAATGACTATCCGCCAATTTATTACTTTATTCAAACATGTAATGCAGTCATAAAACTGTTGTTTACTTATATGGCGCTAGTGTACTGGACAGTAGCGTAAGCGCAAGTTTTTATATGCAACTGTCCATATTGTAACATTTTTACCGCTGACATACTGACGGTCCCACCTTATTCTAACAACTAAATTAACACCTTAAATATATTACGTTATTTTATTTGGCATGCAGTTTAAGCCTTCGTATTGTAGTCATAATTTGTATATTCCATAATATAAATTCACTTTACAGAGACATGGCGTAGTTAAGTACCTAGATAGAAACTCAATATATAGTCTGACTTCTAATATATTTGTGGGTAAGTAGTTTATTTTGAATGCAGCTATGTTTCTTTTAAATTAGCATTGAAATGAAACTCTTTACATGAATATACTCGCGTTTATTTTACATTGTGCAATCATTTTAGCCTGACATGTTTACAAGGTGTTAATATACCGTGTCTACGAACCCTGCCAAAGGTTGGAAACGTCAGACTAAAACATTAATAGTAAATGAAACATACGCGAGAATAATCGCGTAAAGAAAACAAAAGGTTTGAATAAAATTAATTAATATGAAACAAGTAACTTATTTTTCCTATCCCCGTAGATACACGGTAAGACTATTAGTCGTTAAATAAACTCGGAATTTGTACAAGAGGGCCCTTGTCAATGGCTACTGGCCACAGAATGGCTGGTTACCGTTTGTCAGCGTGCCGAACGTCAGGCGAGGCACCTCTGCGCAGCTAATTGGCGTCACTTAGCGCGTCCGCATTATCTATTTAAAGATCGTACGCTTTGAATCTAATCCGCTTTCGCTTCTTTGTGGCATTTCCGCTTCTGTTTAGTACGGATTGAATTTTTTTTGGAGCATAGCGGGTTGTCTTGTCAGCCAATTTGTGTTTGCACGGTCGGTAATTAGGTACCGGCAAATGAAGATTAGTAAGTGGTTAAGTTCTATTTCATCTTATAGAGCTTTAGGAGTTATATCAGGGTAATTGTAATGTTTGAAAGTTTTTCTTGTATGACATTATTAAATGATTTGGTTTAGTAGGTGTTCTCCTGCATTATCTTTAACTCCATGACAATGTGTTGTTTTACAATATATTAAAATTCGTATACTTAAAATTCCTACATTATCTAATTTGTCATTGCTTTGCTTAAGACCTTCGTCGTCTAAATAGATAATTGGTAAAGCGTCTACAAATCGACACATGTATTTAATTTAATAAAGACAACCACTTCAAAGATTTACATTCACAACACTGAACGATTTTCAGCTAAGATGTAGCCCCTTCGTCCCACCGTCTTGGTGTACAAACAAAACACCAAAAACCAATCAAGTAATTCCCGACCCGCATCGGTTGCGACTCTCCGATAATCTTCATTAGGGGACTTGGGGTTGAGCTTCTTGAAATGTTACCTGAATCAATGTTTATATTTTTGTACTACACTCATTTGCGTAAAACATAATATATACTATTTAGATAAACATAATTTGCTATTATTAGTTATTTCTTTAATAAATAGTTCTTATTTTTTCTTAAAGTATCTTTATTTAGAATTGTATCATTAATTACCTGTCTGCGTATCTACTATGCGATTATTTGGCCTACATTATTTAGAAAGGTCATCTTATTGTTATTCGATACAAATTACTACAGATATACATATATTAAGAATAATAAAACTTACACCATATTTAAATAAATGTCGTCATTTATCTCCACACACAAAACTAAGTAGGTAACCAAAAATACACCAAAAAATCTACTCTTACGTAAGCCATAACAAAAATACCGAATGATTACACAAAATGCGATGTTCCGAAGAAACACAGCTAATAAAAGCTAGCACGGGGTGCCTCACACCCCGCAGTAGATAATACCCCACAGGGGGAATTTGGGGTGGCTTTACCCCGAGACATACATTCTTCCACGCCTGCGCCACACTCGGATATGGGTCATATTGTCCTTAGTATAAAGACGCTATTGAAAATGCATCAATACTACATCTAGTAACAGTAGTAACAATACATATTTAATAGTTTTACGTCTGTTCGTAGACTTTATGTTCTTCAGGTTATTATAAATATCTATGACATGATATAGTTAGTAATAGTTACGTGTCTGTCTGTAGATGTTCTGTAAGCGTATTGAATGCTATTTAAACTTGTATTTAAAGATTAACTAAGATAATTGATTAATAAAAAAATATATAAGTTATAACAAATTTTTGCAAAGTTAAAAACAAAATAACATATGAAGACCTACAAATCCTACAATGTAGAAATATTTAATAAATCCTCTATGAAAATGGGTAATAAACAAATCAAATCCACACCTTAATCATATGACCGACAGATGGGAATCATTATGGAATTTAAAGTAGGTACTGTATCTATACAATTAACCTTATTTAATGTAAGTAGTAGAATGCTCCGCAGCAAGATGAGATAAATTTTATTACAAATTAAAAATCACAAACGAGGCCGTTGTAACTAAAACTACGTAAAGTGTCAATTAACTAAATATTATTGGCTTTCTGATAAAAATGTAGATAATCACTTTGACGATCACACGTGCTTGGTGGCAGTCGCTGTATTAAATCCATAAATATTCATAAATTAAAGATGTTACACTGGTACTGCATTAACATAACGTGTAGATATAGGTACCTAAATGAACTTTTACTACTACTAACTTTTAAAACGATAAAATTGATAAATTAAATAAATCATCCATGCGTTTACATAAATTTTATTTAAATATATTTTTATACAATTAAAGTTAAAATGTTGTCAGTAGAACTGTGACAGTTGGAGCTTTACGTTTACCTAAAATAATATCTTCTTTTAGTTTTAAAATTTACAATCTACTAGTTTGCTACTTGCAAGCCAGTAAATGGATGTTTAATTGGTACTCTCACACCTAGTTTCGCTGATAAAAAGTCAATAATTAAAACTTAATGCAACATCCTACCTACTAGCTACCTAAAAGGGTATGCAGTTCTTATCTGTACGTTGCCACAGCCCCTGGGCCTTAGATAAGCCAATATTCACACAGCTGTTCGGTCACGTTATTTTTTTCTGACGAGACAGCCGCACAATTAGCGAACAGGACGACCCAAATGTATGAATAATTTCGGCGTCGTATTTCACAATGTCAACGAGTTCTGTGAGAAAGTCTGTCAACAATAGAGCTTGCCAATCGCACAATCGGAGCCCGTCACACAATAGAACGTTTTCCTTTGGCCACGCCTCGCGCAGCACAATACAACGCCCAGTCAGAGTCGTTGTGGTAAGAAAGAAAATTTTCTCCACAAATATAACAGAGATTGTATTGACTTTTTAAACGCCCTCATAGATTCAGCGCACACCCACCTGAGAGGCATTGTGGTGTGCGAAAATCGTTTCACAATGCCCGGCTATTCAACGTGACACGCACACTGTGCGCTGGCCCGAGACTCGCCTGGGCGGAGCCTAGAGCGAGACAGCCTCGCCTAGCTGCGGCTAATGCGCATGAGAGGGAGAGAGCGCTGCGCTCGGCCACGCACACATCGCCCGCTAGAAAAGGATGGGCTGAACGGGCTTTGTATAGATTCCGCGGGATGAAAGCTGTTATTCCGCATAGACAATTGATTGTAAATGCTGTCTTGAATAGAAGCTATCAAAATTTTACTACTATATTGAAGCTTACAGATGTAGTTTTTCAGTGCTGTTCTCAGATTTTCCAGTTTAATTCATATTGTTGATGCAAAGGCCTTCGAAGGACGGCATTGTTCGCAGGGCAGTGACATTAGGTCGGTGCGTCCTTGTCGCACGTGCGGCGGGGGGCGGGGGGCGGTGGTTATTGTAGCGCGCGCGTATTGTCGGCCCGCTTCGATCTGCCAGCATTGTGTATCGGCGGCGCGCAGTTGTAAGACGTGTATCGCGTTCCGATTTCGAATTTCGAACGCTTTCGATCGCGGCACGTTGCGAACTATTGCGCGGACTCGATTATTCTTAAGTTTTGTGTTCGGACTATTGTTTTGTTTTTTTGTGTTGTTGTATTGAGTGTTTTTTTTTGCCAGTTACTATTTAAATAGAGAAAAACTTACGATGATTGTGAGGAAATAATGCCAAAGAATCTATGTGATTGGACATTCGAGCGTGTTTATTTGTAGTTTTGTTGAATTTTTTTTTGTTGCGTCGCTCGTTTTCGCCGCATGCAGATTTTTTCTGATGTCACTAGCAGAGGGAGGAACAATGATAACGCAGTTGAAGGTATTTATTAATTTTAATTTGTAATTTCACTTTTAATTCTTCTGTTGAAAGTTGATCCAAATATATTGAACTTATAAGATTCTTCTTCGTAAGTTCAAGTTGAATAACATTGGTTTTTAGTATATTTGCATAATAATAATATTTTACACATTGCCAAAAGTTAAGCTTTATGAAATAAAAAACAGTAATCCTTGATTTAACGTCACTTTGACATGTCATCCTGCCCAGTGACCCATCGACTGGCAAAAGTGGACCAAAATATTATTTATCTTTTTCGCAAAGCGTTTTTTGTGGCACCGCATAAAGATTCCCATAAGCTTTGGAAGATCAGCTATAGGTATTTATATTTGTGATACAAACTTTTTCATTTAGCTTAGTAATAATTATTTTAATTGATAAAGTGAGACATGGTGCGTTAATTCGGTAGTAGAATAACATATGTACTAGAACAGAATACTTACTTACTTAGAATACTTAGGAAGGTACCTATAGTAGCTAGTTAAGCATAACCTATCTATCTTTTTTTAATTTGTTACTTGAGATGTTACATAAGTATTATTATAACTATGCGCATTTTGATATATAGGTAATTAAGTATATGAAGTTCGACACTTGCTATATAGGTGTTGTACCTATCACAGACTAACTATGTAGGTACTTATAGGTAGATAAGTAGGTAAATATAGGTAATTATTATTTGATAATTTATAACATAGGTACAAAAGTTTAATATCTTATCTCCAAGCTGTATTTTTATTTAATACAAGTACTTCGAAGCTGTGACACTTATGTAGGTAGACTACATAATTTAAATTAGTATTAGCAGGTAGGAACTACGTAGGGAGTCCTACTACTTAGATGGGTACCAAGATTAATAGACAATAAGGTATTTCTTAAGCTTGTATTGTAAATAGACTGCATGCCAACTTCAACAAGATAAATAAAAGTGTTTCTTAAATTATTGATTCTTAATTAGTTTAAACGAAATAGCTAATGGATCTCTTTACTTATCTAAGTACCTCTTTTTAACACTTAGGTAGGTATTTAAGATCGTACTTCTTTCATGTTCTAGGTAGATACTTTATTGATCGTCGGGATTATTTGCATAAAGATAGATAGTTTAAGTGTATGGGATTGCGAGGCTCCATTGCAACCGATTTTAAAAACCTAAATTAATCAGCTCTGCGGTCTTGTGGTTAAATCACACCGGTCTCAGACCCAAAGGTTTCCAAGTTCGATTTCTAGCGGAGGATACTTAAAGTACGTACGTAAAGAGTTGCGTTAGTTTTAGACTTGCATTAAGTCCGCCTGGCTTGAAGCTGCAACTACCTTAGATACAGTAACGTGCATTAATGTTACGGAACCTTCCTACCATATGGATACTGGATAGGTTGTTCTCATGTTTTCGTTTCAAGTTTTCTAAATACCTACCTACTTAAGTATATTTAACTTGAATTACAAGCCGCTTATGAATTAAGTATCATTATATTTTAGAAAATTGTAAAGTTCTTCAAAGGTTCAGATATTATTGTCGACTAGTCCATATATAATAACAATGTTGTTTATTTAATTATTCATTTATTTAGAGATAAGATAGATAGCTACTCAGTAGATGAGGGTTCCGGGTGAAGCCGCTTCCACTTTTCAGGTCTATCGTTACTAGCATCAGATACAAAAGAGGCCAATCGCTACCCTGATCACAGAATAGGAAGAGCCTAATGGTTTAGACATCTATTCTCATTAAGAATTACAAATAAGTTCACTTACATGAGAAAACACAATACATTTTTTCTAATGTGAAATAAAAAAAATAAACTACTGTCAAAAAATTACACGCCTCGGTGGCCGAGTGGCAAAGCGCTCGGCCCATTACCCGAAGGTCTCAATTGTAGCGATGACTTGATTTCAATGATGGAGGCCTTTGCCCAGCAGTGGGACAGTATATAGGCTATTTATTTACTTACTATAAAATTACACACCGGGCGCCGGCGGAGCCTAGGACTAGATACCTAATACTTACCTAGGTCCGTAACGAAAGCATTCTATTGCAACAAATATTAATTTATTCACAGTCATTTACATACTACCTACCTAATATTAAATAAGTGGACGTAGATAGTATTAAGGTCGTTGACCTGTCCGCTTTTTTGTATGATATCTTATTTCTTTGCGAAGTTAGTTGAATATTGAACTTGTCTTATTCAACCAATCTTAACTTTGAATCGAAATAGTTTGGTCCAAAATTGACCTCCAATACGACAAGATTGTTTTTAATTAGGTAATAGAAAATATACCTACTGTCCCACTGGGCAAAGGCCGCCATCATTGAAAGCAAGCTTTCGCTGGACTTCTTGGCGGGAAAGAGAAGAGTCATGTCTGCGGTTTTGTTTTGTTTTCTAAAATTTGTGTTATATCGAATATTAATGTGAAATAATGGTGGATTATTAGACGTTAAGTGTCCGTGAGTGTGCATGAGTGTTGGCAAATGAAACAAAACAGTGCAACGGGTCTTTTCAAATTCTCTCAAGAA
This sequence comes from Eudonia mercurella, assembly GCA_963082485.1. Lineage (NCBI taxonomy): Eukaryota > Metazoa > Arthropoda > Insecta > Lepidoptera > Crambidae > Eudonia > Eudonia mercurella. The sequence continues at coordinate 4,482,560 of OY720040.1, forward strand.
GTCCACCCGAGGACTTAGTAAAGCCCCACATCTTTACTGAGATTTCTCACTCCTCATTTCTATTATCATTCATCATCATCATACAGGAAGGAAATATTGTTTATTTAAATGTTTAACTTGTAAGAAAAATTACTTTGACATTGGCTAAATGTGCTAATTGCACAAAGCCATCAACTAAAGGAAAAAGAAAGCCTTCGCTGACGGGTATTGGCTCAATCACCACGCTTGCCGATAGCGGGTTGGTGATCATATACCCTTGCTATGCTTCGAACATACGACACACACTTTTCCCGACCTGGCCTTCCCTGACCAGAATTAATTCGATCCGAACCTCTCTAGTAAGGTTCTTAATAATCTAGTAAGGATCGGGGCACGCTTGCGTGATACCTACCATTCTCTTTAGAAAACCTCTGACGGTGTTTTGATCACACTGCTTGAAGAACCCTTTAAGTTTCTTGCCACCGTTAAACAAGTCCGGTGACGCTGTTAAGGCCGTCAGAGCATAACAGCAAACTCTTTCAAAAATATGGGAATTGAAACCAAGGCCGCCGGTTATTGGGACGAGAGCGATACTTCTTGGCCATTGGGACGTTTATGATGGAGGAATCTGGAGACTGATTGAATAAAGACTTTTTCTTAACACTTCATCAATAATTAACCCGTACCTTTCAGCCCACTGCTGGGAATAGGCCTCTCCTAACGCATGCCACTGAGCCCGATCTTATTTATTATCTTTTTTTTTTATTATTTTTTTTATGTGCGGTTTCTACATTTAGCCAGTGTCAAGTAGATATAGGCCCTTTTTTATGTCACTTACAAATTACAATACATAACAAACGTAGGTATTATGGATATTGATTTTGGTATACATATAGGTACCTACAATTTATTATTTTGTCATGTCACATTAAAAAAGACAATTTTTTTATCATGTTGTTTTAGTTTGGTTCAATTTTATAGGTAACATAGGTTTATAGGTGGGACAAGTGTAACTTGCAACCAATGATACAAGAAGTGAAGTAACTTTATCTGATCAGCAATGGCCTCCTAAGATCGGCAATAATAAGAGGTAACTAATGATCATCGGCCATTCTTCCTTGCCTCCACTGGGAACGCGAAATGTGAACCCATCGCATTGTTAATACGACCGGTTGACGCACAAATTGCGCTGTTTAAAATTTAAAATTAAGTATGCGGTAAATTAACCGGCTCGATTTGTTGTTTGTCGATGTTAAGGTGGTGTGACACAGCACGCGAGTGCGGGGCGAACACGGTGCGGTTACGTTACGTGTTGGTTTTTTTTTTGTATTATCATGTTTTTCGTAGCACCCAAAATAGTCTAAAAAGTATAAGTATATAATAATATAAAAGATCCCGATGGGTCGAAGAGTTACTGCGAGAGGGAAATATCAGCAGGCCCCACTAAGATATAATAATATAAATTATTAGTTATTAACACTTTGTGATTTACTTACTGTCGGTCGAACTACGCGCCGCCATCGCCACCTCTCTGCACCTGCCCGGCAACCGCCAACTGTGTCACATCACCTTTAGCCATGGTACGATCTCAGTTCGTTTATTCCGACCTTAAATTTCTTTTAATGACCCAAAAATATTTTTTGTTACTTTTTCATTGGGACCAATAAAAATGTGTCAATTTGTTAACGATCGCCTTAGAATTACGATGGGCGCTACGGAGTGAGATATCACAAGAATGAGATATATAGCTAATATACATATAATATACAGGTAGCCTTTCTCTTCGGCTTCATTAGCTTGGCCCTTAATTAAAAATACAACTAAACGTTTTTTTTTAATGATGCCAAACCTACATGCTGATAGTCGCCCGGTCTGCGGAGGAGCTCGATGGCGCAGTGGTTAACGCGCCCGGTCTGCGAGTGCTGAGGTTTTAAGCAGCTTTCGCAAAGGCCGGTCATCGGATGGGTGACCAAAAGTTTATCATCTTGAGCTCCTCCGTGCTACGGAAGGCACGTAAAGCCTTTGGTCCCGGCTGTATTAGCAGTCGTTAACAACCACTGATCCGCACTGGGCCCATGTGGTGGTTTATGACCCGTTCTCCCTATCCATCTGTAGGGAAGGCTCGTGCACCAGCAGTGGGGACATAAAAATGAGCAGATGATGATGATGATGATGAGTAGCACTCTGTCACTGTAATGTGTGTGTGAGGTGGGTGTGTATATGTTTGTGTGTGGTGGATGTGTATGTGAGTGTGGGTGTCTGTTTGTGTGTGTATTTGTTTTGACTTACGAACCGATGGCATAATGATGTTCATAAGAGCTGTTTGTAGCCTAAACTGAATAAATGATTTTGAATTTTGAGTGTTCGACAGTTTAATCCCAGTGTTTGACACATTTCGATTGCCAAAAATCAACATTGGTTGCCGTTGAATACGGAATGTTTGCTAAGAAGCAGGAGGTCTGGCTTAGATTCTTGCTAATGACTTAAATAAGCTTTTCACCCCTATTTTTAATGATTAAAGGAAACAATGCCAATCCCTGGTTCTTGCGAACACTGGTGTAATTACCCTTCATAAAATTAAAACTTTTTTTTTCAATGAAGTAGGTACCTATACAACGTGTAACAGAAAAGTGTGGTGAAAATGAAAAGATCCAAAATGTATCCGATTTAGATCTTGTATGCAGAGTTACTAAGTCATGATTATTAACTATAGTGTGTTTATGCAATTTTTAAATAAATATTTCTATTTTGAAGTCACATCAAAATAAACAAGTGTCAGCAAGGTTTAGTAACCTCTGTGTACTAATATTTATGATCACGCTGCTTGCTTATGCGCGCCTGAAGCGCATCACTTCACAAATATAAATATTTAATTAACCATTGCATGACAAATTAAAGTTAATAACTTAGTAACAACACATACAAGTTCGGATACACTTTGAATCTTTTCATTTTGACCACACCTTATTCTTACACGTAGTATAAAACTTTGAAGTGAGTATAGAATAGAGAAATGTTGGTACCTCTTAAGGCGAAGGGTAAGGCACACTAGCGCCACTAATTGATAATTTAACAATTACTAACGGACAGGATCTTTTTTTAAACATTGCGTACCGTCCGATAACAGGAAAGCATCCATAGTATTTATTTAATAATTGTACACTACTTTTTGTTGCGTGGTTTATTTACAAAACGGGCTATCGCATTTATTCACAAACAATGGCCACTGTTGGTGTTAGCGAATGAATACAAAAACAAACCTAAAAGTAGTGCACAATTATTAAATAATAGATGTTTGCCTAGTGTCGGAAGGTCCGCAATGTTTGAAAAAAAATCCAGTTTAGCAGTCATCAAATTAAATCCATTAGCGGCGCTAGTGTGCCTTACCCTTCGCCTTAAGCATGCCTTTAACTGTATTTATCGGCAACCAGAAGCTACCATCCTATTGTTTTAAATAAATTTTATTCGTGTCATACTAACAGGAAACCGTCAGATATTTATATGAAACAGTGGCCGCAACGATAACAGTCATAAATCCAATCGAATGTAAACCTTAGCACGCGGACCGGACGCGTAGGTTATTAAAAAAAAGAAATTATAACTATTTAACCAAACAAATATACTAAATAGGTAACCGTCAAAGTTGCTGCGCACCCGTAAACTTTGAGATGCGGTTGTTTTTAATGTAACGATTCACTATTAAAACTATATCGAAAAGGATGTGGTTTTGTCTTTAAACTTTCAGTTTTTTATGTGAATACGAACATTGTGGCCGGTTATGGCGCTAAGAATTTAACGATTCATCAATTAATGAGGCGTGTAATACGTTTCGAAGTGTGTTCCTCGCCGCGACTTACCGGGATAGAATCTGCCATGACGCTTACCGACTATAAGTAGGCTTACGACGATGTTTAAAGGTAATTTTGCAATTTAATGCGTTGGTAATAAGTAACTATGTCATGTTATGGCTATGCTATTTCGCTATTTATTGACATAAGATTAGGCTATTACTCAAACTATTAATAAACGCGGCCGTTAGAAAACGGTTTTATTGCGTTTTTATTTTTCTCTGCGATAAGGTTTTACACAAAGCACTACAAACTCAATGCGAAAAAAAGAAGAAAAGATTACCTACCTAATTTAAAAAAAGAACATCCCGCCTTTTGTTGCACAGACAACCCAACCTATTTACAAGACGAAATCTCGTAGCACCCGACCAAATTAAATAGGTCGATCACGTAGCGAGTTAGCATTGTGACATTCAATTCATCTGATTCGGCAGTGTTGCCGCCACCCCGCGTTTCGTTTGCCCTCGTTTTTTTTTTGTTAATTCCTTACACGTCTCGACGCCGCGACACGTCTTTGTTCGTCCCATTGTGAATAACATATGTAATAGAAATGCTGAATAACTTGTTGGTACTCGTACTTAGACATTGGAAACGGATTTTTCCTATTCTGTGTCTGCACAGTGTTCGTGATTCGATTTTTTTGAACAAATTGACGGTAATTTGGAACTACTCGCGTTTATTTTACATATTTTTTTCTTAAATCTGATGTTTTGTTCGACTACTTTGCAGGTCCGTGGACATCAACATGGAGACTGAGATGTTGGTGGTCTTAAAATTAATTTGCAGTTTGTTTGCGAAGTTCTTATCGTTAACCATTTTATTTGGATGCGTCCCGTTTTACGCATTTGAGCGTTAGTTTCATTGATAATTTAAATAAAATCATGTAAAAATTTTGCGAATGTCGAAAAAGTCGAAATCAGATTTGTTAAAGCGGTAAAAGATAAAGTTATACGAGTATTACATGCTTTGTTGACGATTCTCATAGCACAGCTGTGTAGTCATAGTTGAAAGTGATTTTCAATTAGCCAATATTTGTTTTAGATAATTAGATACAATGCTATTAATCAGTTAAACAAAGCGTTCTTGTGTATTCTCTCAACTGTTCTTTTTATACTCGTTATATATTGATTAAAAATTATTTATTAATAAATTCCCTGGGTAAAACTTGCTCATCTCACATAAAATAGCTACGCTGACTTAATAACGTTTTTTTTTCTTTTAATTTACTTTATTATAGGTAAGTATTTAACCATAATCTCATCATCATCATCAGCTCATTTATGTCCCCACTACGGAACACGAGCCTTCCCTATGGATGGATAGGGAGAACGGGCCATAAACCACCACGCGGGCTCAGTGCGGATTGGTGGTTGTTAACGACTGCTAATGCAGCCGGGACCAACGGATTAAGGTGCCTTCCAAAGCACGGAGGAGCTCGAGATGATAAATTTTTGGTCACCCATCCGATGACCGGCCTTTGCGAAAGTTGCTTCACCACAACACTCGCAGACCGGGCGCGTTAACCACTGCGCCATCGAGCTCCTCGATCTCCTCCTGTCACCATAAACTCACCTGATGGTAATTGGTAAATGATAGGTAATACGGTTGGTAGGTAGGTTTATTATAATAATCATCTTACGTTCACAAACAGGACCATGCGCATATTACCTACCTCAGAATCAGAAGATACTTTGATTTGGTCACCCATCCGATCACCCGACATAGTGATAGTAGCTTTACCTTCACGATCGCAACCGGAACGCGCAGTCGCTGCGCCATCGAGCCCTTTAAGTATATTATTATCTTATAAATACAATAACTAATAACATACGTAAGGTAAAAAAAAGATATCGACACCTTATTTAGTATTTCACACCCCTTTTTAAATGTACTCAAAGTATTTTATGCTAAATAAATTCTATTGCTTTTCGACAATGGTGTTGGCCCCTTGGTTCGGGTTCGACCCCCGGCTTTGTGCAAATTGTCCGATCTGGTAGACAACAGCCTTCCGTTTCTTTCATTTGAGATTGTGGAGGGCGGAATAGCATTTTTTTATAGGTTAAGTTACAGAAGTTAGCGATTTAGAGAGATACATTTAATAAAATCCAAATATTTTTGTTGTTTTTAAATTAAAATCAAACTTGTCTAACAATACTTGTTTTGTTTAATTTATCAGTTATCTATAAAAATCAAAAAGTAGATTTACTTATTTTTGAAAACTACATTAAATGTAACATTAAATTCTATAGGATTTTTACAGTGTTTGTAAACCATTACATATTTTACTCACACGCTAGTATTGCCTGGATAAAGTCAATTTTGCTGTAACTGTATTATCTAAGCTTAAGTAAAAAATATAATAGAATAGATAGAATCATTTTTTTTGCACATAGATTTTATAAATAACTAATTTATTTGTAAACAAAGACAACAACAAGTACATTAAACTATTTAAAATTAATTAATAGAATATTAATTTATTTCTCATCGGAAACAGGTACAAAACAATAAAAAAAAAAACTTAAAACTATTACAACCTCTATTCAAACTCAACATTCAAATGCAACTATTATAAAAAAACAACTATGAAACTACTATCGCATAGCCAACGGCCAAATACTTCTACAAAAAACAAAAATTTTAACAAAAAAAATAACCGACTAATTAAAAAAACCGACTCCAAAAAAATTAGACTGAAAAAATTGCACTAAAAAGTAAAAAATAATTGCGTAGTTTAGTTTGTTCAATTTACTTGCAATTAACCTATATTATACTCAATCTTATATATAGGTACAATTATTGTCCTTCTTTTTTTGTAGTCGATTAAAAATTAAGAAGTAACAAATGGAATCCCGCTAATAACTAGTAACTGGCACCAATCACCATCGATAAGCGATTGACAGTAGACAACTGCAGGCGATTCTAGTTCCCCCATTGTTTGACACTGGCGCAACCCTTCTGTTTGCTTAGCACGTGTTTTATTGTTCAATTACAGCACAATTATTGGAGGCCGCCAGTGAATGCTAAGGAAGTGCTATTGTTGGTTCAAGAAGGGGTTTTGAGACTTTTTGAAGGTGAAAGTTGCCTAATATTAAGGGTGTTCGATATTAGAGGTGTCTTAGAAACTGTTCTAGATAGGTACGAGATTTTCAATGTAGCGATGTATTAGGTCCTTACCTATGAATTTGACGTTTTGTATGAGGATTTTTTATAAAATTATATTTTTCATACTAACTTTTTTTTTTTATTTTCTTAGCATCTATTTATGTTAACACTAAAAAAATTGTAGAGTAGTGTGTTTGTTTCACTAGCTAAATATAGCAGACATTAAAAGAAAAATCCGGTTAAGTGCGAGTCGGACTCGCGCACGAAGGGTTCCGTACTCTATGACGTATTAAAAAAAAGTACTTAGGTACTAGATCTCGTTCAAACCAATTTTCGGTGGAATTTTGCATGGTAATGTACTATCATACATTTTTTTTAGTTTCATCATTTTCCTTTTTTAGAAGTTACAGGGGGGGGGGGGACGCAAACAAAAAAGGAGTCATTTAAAAAAAGTCCTATAGTTAGTTGATTTTTGAATTATTGAATTTGAAAATATTGAATTTTGAAAGTGAAGTTCTTAAGGCACGAAATCAGAACACCATAAGCACGTGAAGTGCGGAATACAAATAAGCAGGGTTTTATTACGAGGCGATGCACCATTTCTGGATTATTTGTCTAAAGGACTAAAATAACTAATAACTAATAAGCAAAGCTATGCTAGGTGGCTAAGAGACTGTTTTAGTTAAATATGAGATAATTCAGTATAGTGATAGATTTAAGAAGCTAAGTTCCATTGTCGGTTTGAAGGGTTTTGAGACGTTTTTAAGATAAAAGTTGCTTATCGCGGGTATCGTAAAAGCCGACTTAGGGACCATTCCAGAGGATGGGCAGCAGCATCTCTCTGAGGTTAACTCTCAATTTACTGCGATCGCCAACCCGCCTGCCAAGCGTGGCGATTATGGCAAATCCTCTCCTGTATCCTTGGGGGAGGTCTTTGTCCAGCAGAGGACGTCTTTTGGCTGAGATGGGATAAATATTGTTGTCTCTTCCAATGGGTGTTGGTGTCTTAGACACTGTTCTAGATTCAATTCAGTGTTAGCGATAGATTTGAAATTGAAAATGTTGAAATTGTGAGATGCAATATTTCATTTGCAACTATTTAAAACCTCAACTTTAGCGACCTCTTTTGTAAATTTTACAAAATTTATACATACATCAGTTGATTTCATGCTTATTAAATAATTAAAAAATAATTTATTAAGTACTAACATAGATTATAAGTTTTCTTTGTTTTCTTTGCTACTAACATAATGAACCTTTAAGTTGTCTGAATAATAAACTTTTTTTTATTGTCTTTACATACACAATAGGAACACTCAACCAACACTAAGAAAAACATAACCTACTCTATACTCGTAATACGACTTAACCAAAAAGAAAAAATAGTTCGTACAGGTTCGACGTATACGTGCCCTCCCATCTCGTCCCAGGATCGTGAAAATAAAGAGTTTCCTGTACAATTGTCTGCCGCATTGTCTGGAGAATTTGACCCCATAGCTCAGGAAACGGCCCTGCGTATGCGCACCTTTACAATGCGAGAAACACGTGCTGCGAGTCGTGTTGTTATGTATGAGAAAGGATTTTGTACGGGTAATGGGTCGATTTGAATCTCATGCTTACTTGGAGGTTAATATTAGATGTACATACCTATTCGATTTTTTTAAAAATGTAATTTAAAAAAATGCGAATTGTATCTATGTCATTGAAGCAACTCCTACAAAGCGCTTTTTGCGAATTTCATAATTAGCCATTTGACCTCTTTATCGAAATCGAAAATTTGTATGGCACTAAAGCGTCTCCTGATGACAAGCGAGGAGAGGTAAGATTTCGCCATTCTATCTACAAATTGTCGTTTGCGTTAATGTTATAAAATGGTAATGAAATACTTCTACGCTGATGATCTACATGATTAATCCGACCGATTTATTTACATAGTTAAAACTCATATGGAAAAGCAAAAAAATACTATTTATGTATAAAAAAAATGTGTTACATAACATTGTACTATAATCGTTGTAGGTATATTTTGTGAGTTACTTACTAGGTACTCTTTTTCTTATTATATTCATGCTTAATTCGGGATATCTTCTTTAGTTTACTGTTTAGTTCCACCAGTTTCCGATCAGAAATATCGCACAAACAGAGCAGATTGATCGCCACACTCCGTATAATCACAAACTAATGAGACAGAAGGTATGCTTAACAAACTCGCTCGAGCAGCGCACAGACACAGAATCTCCAGGCTCTCCTTTACCATTGGGCACTCTGGGCAAGTGCCCAGGGCCTCGTTCCTGCCAGATCACTAACCGATAATCGATATTACCGATAAATATATTTGTTTTGCGAAACAAGAATTACTAACGTAGTTAATTTTTTTTGCTTTTTAATTCAAATAAACCAGGGGCCTAACACTGGCAACTCTATCTAGCTGCAAATAAATAAAAATCATCATCATCATCTCAGCCAAAAGACGTCCACTACTGGACAAAGGCCTCCCCCAAGGATACATAAGGATACATGAGGGGATTTTCCATAATCGCCACGCTTGGCAGGCGGGTTGGCGATCGCAGTAAGTTGATTGAGAGTTAACCTCAGAGAGATGCTGCTGCCCATCCTCTGGAATAGTCTCTTAGTCGGCTTTTACGACACCCACGGGAAGAGATGGGTACAATTCTTTATCCCCGGCACCACACAGGGATAAAATAAAAATACTAGTTGAATAAATCTAGAGTTTTGCTTATCTACTCCTTTTGCCTGTTTTACTAAAATCTTGCGTAGCATAAGGACCCCATTATCCGTAGTGCCACAGTATATATATATAAGCTGAAGCAGTAAAGAAACGACGTACAAACGTTCGAAATGACGCACGCCCACAGACGCACGTCTAAACACGGCCTCTAAGCGGACATCGCAGGGCTGTCAGTCGCGAGTGTTTCTAGTTGTACCACCGGATGATTTTGTTCAATATGTGGTGAAAATGGATGAAAGTATTCGCTGTTGTTTCCAAAGAGAACAAATGTCCTCGCGCGTCATGCGAACACCATATGTACTCGTAAGGCGGTACAAGGTTTATACCTATGGGGCGGGACGGGTTTGTAAAGTAACTGTATTAATATGTACAAAGAAGTAGACAAAATTAATTTTATAGTGCCGTGACCATGTTTTTCGATAATTTATTAAAAAAAGCTATTTATTAGAACGATAATTTTTTACTCTATAAAATTTAATAATAAAGCTTTTCGAACGTGTCGTAGCAGGCGAAAGTATTTTTCAGTGAGTAATTTATAGTAAGAAGAATAAAGACTTCTTAAAATGTTGAAGAATGTTGAAACTAGTCGATTCTATCGATTATTTGATAGTTATAGAACCCAAATAAACGTTTTAATAAATAATTAAAAAAAATACCTTTTAATTTGATGAAAACCCTAACGCTCAATTGACGCGTAGGTATTTATCTCAACAAAATGGTCTGGTTTCGGTACTGTTTTAGCTTATATATATATACTGTGGTAGTGCCCAGGGTCTCCAATAGGTTAAAGACGGCCCTGGGAATCTCGTCACAACTCGCAATAGTCCGAGCGCAGCTGTAGCGAGGTTACGTGTCCGTGAGAAAGTGTCTATGTGCACGCGCGCGTCATGTATGAAGCTAACCTTCTTCAGTATGCTCATTTTGTGGTATAATTAACAACAGGTACCTACTCGACAGTTGAAAGTAAACATGTCGCCGTCACGCGGACGTCTGTTTGTTTGTGAACGAGAAAAATGGCTGACGGAACAAAACTCGATTGACATATCGCCCCGGTATTGTGCCGGGACTGATTTAGGACAGGTTAATACAGCCGATTTTGGGTGCGATCGATAAATTTTAATAAAACAGTCCGGCTGTTGTTGATCTGTCTGTTTTACTATGAGACTGTTATTTGGAGCCTCTTGTCAGTCTGTTTTACTATAACGCTTGTTACGACTTTGACTGTTCCTGTTTTGTTAGGTAACTAAATTTTTACTATTATTTTTAAGTGTTAATTGCTACACTTAAGCTGAATTAAATATTTTTTATATATAAAATACAGTGAAAAAATTAAACTACTAGTGTCTAATACACTAATCTAATGCAATAATGGCGGTCTAAAGCATTTCAAAAATCAAAAAGGAGTGACAAAATTCAGCGCTTACGTCAGCCTTCCCGGTAGCATAATGGTCAGTGCAGCCGCCCGGATTGCGGAAGACCCAGGTTCGATTCCTGGCTGGGTCGGGTGGGCGTTTAATTTTTACACTGTATTTTATATAAAAAATATTTAGTTAGGTAACTAGTTGAGTTGAGGAGCTCGATGGCAGTGGTCGGTGCTGGTCTGTGATTGCTGATGTTAAACAACTTTCACAGGGGCTGGGCAAATGATGGGTGCCTAAAAATGTATCATCTCGAGCTCCTCCGCACTTTGGAAGGCACGTCATGCCGTTGGTCCTGGCTGCATTAGCAGTCGTTAACAACCACCAATTCGCAGTATAGTATTTTATGGCCTATTCTGTTTATTTAGAAAATATCCGAATACCGCCGAAAAACTACCTATAAGACGGGGACAGGCTTTCGTGATGCCATCCCATCTAGAAACCTTCCGAGGATATTTCGACTACCTATCATCACATCAACCCTTTAAGTTTCACGCTGCATACATAACGTCTGATGACGCTGTAAAGACGGCAATCTTCAAAATAATCATGATTATATCTAATAAAAAAGTAAAAAAAAAAAACATTTATAACACATTTTTTACGAATTTTTACGTCTTTCTATCATACTTTGAGAAACCAATTTCATTCGTAAGCTTCAGCCCATCGGATCTACAATAGCTTGAGTACGACGCCGTTGTAATAATAAAAATGATTAACTATAAAACTATAAAACTTTACTGCAACGTACAAAACGGTCGGAAAGCAAACACATTGTTCTCACAATAACGGCTAGTCCTGCATCCTGTACATGCTACACTAGCGTTCGATGCGTAAACTCGTAAACTCTTTATTATAAATATAAGCCATGAACGATAGTTTAATTTTATGGAAAGAAAAAATAATAATTTTTGTTTTAATAATAATCAAAATCGGACAAGCGCGTCTGGACTTCCGTCGGGTGTGAGCTGCCAGTATTCCGAGGAGGTTATAGTTCCGCGAAAGTTTCACTATGTTATTATCTGTGGACTGTGTGGTGACTCATTAGATCTCTTTTCGCGCTTTTTTATGAAGAACATACAGTTTGAATTTGAATTTTCGTAAGCGTTTGATATTAGTTGAACGGGTAAATGTTTACATTGAATGCAAGAAATCCTGGTTCAATCCCCAATTCGTTTCGTTAGATTATCTATAAGATTTTGGATACCTAACAGAAGTATAATTATTAGGGATCTTAACAGAAGTACCTATATTAGATTTCAGACCACTTCACTGGCTCAGTGCGGTTTGGTGGGTTTCAAAGGCTTACATCAACAATCGAGATGAACGGCCTTCCGAAGAACGTTAGGAGGTCGAGTTCTTAGGATATAACTTTTTTTTAATTCTACAATGTATTTAACGTGAAACAACTCTCGTCTCTTTTAAATTGAACTACATACTTACTTTAACATTAAAAACTTTAATTTATCTTCAAAATAAACACGTCTCCCTAAACTTAATCGCCTCGTCGATAGATTTTACGTTCGTCCCAAACTGTAGGAGCTATCAAGTGACAGTTCCTTTTACAGTCGTTAAATGTATTTACTGCACTATTGTTACAACCCTTAGTCGCATAATGATCTGCGCTGCCGACGTCTGCAGATGGATCGCTCTATTACAGGGTTGGAGATGTTTACTTTGAGATCTAGTGGATGCTTAACTTGCCCTTAAAGGAAACGAATTGTTACGTGACGAATGCTGTTTTCTTTTGTTTCAAGTCAACATAGAAGTAGTTTAAAGAGGGGAATCGGTTCTTCATTAATGTGTAAGGTAGTAGCATCGGTGTCCGACAGAAACCAGTAAACGAAACTTTTTCCATGAATGAAATATGGGTCAGGAAGTGATTTTTGACTTATCAACAAATACTTGTCTTACCTACTTCGTCATCCAGGAAAATTACAATGACCCTTTATAATTTTTGAGAGAGTTAGCTGATTGCCACTGGGCATTTACTACTTCACCGGGCTTTTTTGGGGGCGGCGCGAAACTTAAAAGGTTCTTCAAGCCGTGTGAAACGAATCACCGTCAGAGGTTTTCTAGAGGGAACGGCATCGCGCACTAGAGCGTGTCCCCGTACCCTGCTAGATTCTCCAAGAGGTTCGGACCGGATCGGGCAATGAAACTCGATGTTAGTTTATTTTTTAGGCGACGAAAAGGCTGACTCAACACTGATTCTGTTTCATTTTTGTTAGTACAGTGGCAGAGTAACATCAATAATCAACTAGATTAGGTTTGAGTCGCTATACTAGGTTTTACGTTTCGGAATAACACTTATAAATATTTTTCAAACGGAAGAAGTAAAAAATATATCATCTAAGTTTAATGGCGTCTTAGACGTTTAACAAGTTGCTATTAATTGGGAATGCTTAGTGCAATTGTAGCAGTAAGACGTTTATAGGTTGATGACGATGATGACCACAGACCCAACATCTAGATGATGACTTAGTGAGATAGCTAAACTGATGACGTCAAATTCCATCCTGAGAAGCAGGAAGTCAAACGAATTATAATCAACGCTCAAAACAAATTGATAATGTCTAAAAAACAAAATCTAAACAGAGCATTGCATCGCTTCTAAAAATACGGACAAGCAAGACAACTAATCTGAACATGCACTCTGGTGCATTGTAATGAAAGATAAGCTGAACGAACACATGCGCTGCATTAACACATCTGGAATGGTGGACAGAAAAAATATCAAATTTCTTTAGAGCCGAAAAATTTTGTGCCATTTTTTCCTTTCGCTCGTCACAATCGCTGGTTGGTTTTGTCTATCAATTTTATTGGGCTATTGTTATTAGGTTTTGGTGAAGGTATCGGATTTCTAAGCAATTAAATAATGGCTCCAATGATGTAGAAATTGGACAGTTGATAAGAATCCGATATCAAGATCTCTTATTGACTTTTGTCATTGACTTATATTGAAATATCGATGACTTTTGTTTATTACAAAAATGGGTGTCTTTCCTAAATAGCATGTTTAATTTTAGTTCAAAACTTATGTCCATGTTTCGGTAGTAACTGTAATATGCAATCAAAAAGATTTTGTATTTAAGTACTATCCAACACTGTCATTAAAATCTATTACAATACGTTTTGAAATATTTATTATATTCGTTTGATTTTTCAAATATTCTTGCTATATAATTGTATTATTGTTTCAGGTAAATACAATATGACGGAATAAACATTAATACCCACTTGACATGGGAACTTGGAAATTGCAGAACGTAAGTAAATATTTAACAACACAAACACATTCATTAACAAACCCAGGATGTGATACATTCGTATACTTACCTAAACAGAGCACCATTAATCACATTTAAATCAATACCGATTAAAAACCGTATTAAATTACGGTTGGCGCCTTTCAGGCATTCATTACAAAGCCATTTTGTCTTTGGTCAAGTATTAGCAGACGTCTGCTGTGTATAGACAATAACATCTTTGTACCCACGAGAGGCACATAAAGAGCATTGTGCACCAATCAATTAAACCATAATGTGGCCATTGTGATGTGTACGTAACATTGTCTTAATGTATCTCACTCGTGTATCGTAAAATAATTTTTATAGTTCTATTTATGGCCGGTTCAATTTATTAACCAGATACGTTTCAGTAGCTCATCGGTTTAGTATTACCCGATGTAGTAGCAAAACTATACCGCACGTCAATACTGATAGAATCACACCAAAGCTGTTTTTATGAGCACCGTGACGTAGTTGGGACGCTTATAATCATTTACCTGTCGTCTTAAAATACTTTAAAACATAGAAAACACCGCACCTGATGACGGATCTAAGAGTTGTATCGTGTTACACAAGAAAACATGGCGTTTAACATCAAAGTGGGGAGTGCACTGACTTGCCTTTCAGAAATTAGAATAAACCGTCTAAAACACGAATGTAATGGACGCCGGAGATATGGGAAACGTTGAAGAGCAAGCAATTATTGTGGAGTAACCCAAAACCGACACATGTGTCACATATCGTGCAGGATTGCGATGCCACATGTGAAATAAGAAAAAAACAACAGAAATCTGTTGTCACTGCTCCCCAAGGTACGAACAATGCTGCTTCTGATCGTGAAGTTCGCGGTCGGTGATTATAAACTTTAACACACAAAGATAAGATTGATATTCCAGACGCCGACGCAGGAATTACGGATGATTTCGCCGAAACACAGGGTCTGTTTTGTGATGATTTTTTGTGCAACCTTCCGTAACCTTTAGCCTGTGACATGGATTGTAGATTAGGCATATTGTTGACCTTTTTGCTTCCATACCAACTGCACGTGTAGTTTAAATTTTTTTGCCCGGAGCCCTAAGAAGTTTTTGCTTCAGTCACTTCAGACAAAAATCTTAGATTCGCATGTGTGCGAAACTCAACAATCTGAAGATTATATGCGTCATTTTAATCACCACTCGGGTGTCCGTTGTATTAATTTATCGGGTCGAAAAGCTTTTTGTTTCTATATGAACGGAAGTTCTAATATTAGAGCGACGCGTCCAGCCGTAGAGGCCGTTGACAAAATTAATGTTTTATTATGAAACAATGAACAGAATGGTGTTCCTGATAAATAGTGCGTGGCAGTCCGGATGAGAGATGTATCCAGTCATAATGGCAACATTGGTAGGCCGATGAAATACAAATTCAAACAACTGCCGGCCATTGTGATAAATGTCGATTGTGACTACATTGTAAAGAAGGAAGAGTTCATCAATAATCTGTAGCAAACTAATCCATCACTCCACTGAAATTCATTGGGAAGTGCACATTTTGTGCACCTTTCTTATAGCACTTTCCTTTTGTAGGCCAGCATCGTATGTGTAATTAAATTATGGATAACAAAAAATAATTTGTTACAGGTATCAGACCTGCATTTTGCATATTAGCAAAGTTGAAAATAGTATATCATCATCATCATCATCAGCTCATTTTTATGTCCCCACTGCTGGGGCACGAGCCTTCCCTATGGATGGATAGGGAGAACGGGCCATAAACCACCACGCGGGCCCAGTGCGGATTGGTGGTTGTTAACGACTGCATGCTAATGCAGCCGGGACCAACGGCTTTACGTGCCTTCCGGAGCACGAAGGAGTTCGAGATGATAAATTTTTGGTCAACCATCTGATGACCGGCCTTTGCGAAAGTTGCTTAACCTCAGCACTCGCAGACCGGGCGCGTTAACCACTGCGCCATCGAGCTCCTCTTAGTATAAACTTAAATAAATTCGAGTAAAAGAAACTTGGAAGAAAGTCATGCGTATACTTACATTTAAGTTTGTTTTACCAGTAGAAGCGGCATTAACTCCTATGTTCATATCAAATTTACAGTAATTGAACCCAAGACATGGGTTCAGGTTTACCAACCGCTATTATGGCTTCTGTGCAGCTGTACTAAACTGGTTGTCTTCATAAAAGGTTTTTCTCAACCCAATTCTGTTTAAATTCATTGTTTCCTTATAATTTGCATACCATTCGTAAGAATTGGTAGCAACAGACATCTTGCCTCACTAAACAAAGCCTCTAATTTACCCAATGAATCACAATTCAAAGTTCCAAAAGATGTTGAATGGAATGAGAACATTATTGATAACAATGCCAATAAAATATATAGGTAATATTCAAATTATAATCGTTCGGAGAATCACCGACGTCACTAATTGGGTGTGGAGGGAGTCCACTGTTCTAGGAATATTCATTTCCATACTATTAAAGGTGGAAGCGTCTGCCAACACAGATTTATGGGCAAATCTCCGAGATGTGTTACGAATAAAAATAATAGAATTGTCGTGTCTAATAATATAGCGGCCGTTTCCGTTCGGCTTTTGGTTTATTTTGGTTGTGGACGCGAATATTATAACGCTCATTCACATCGCATCGGCGAAGCGCAAGATTCTCTCAGTTATTACCCGTTCACGATTGTTAATGGTTGGCCCAGCTTTAATTGAGCCGCGTTTACTGGTGCTAACTATTAACACTGTTTTATTGATAACAAAACTGTTGTAAGGTTGCTTAATTAACTTATACAGGTTCGTGTTAGTTACGACTTCGTATAATTTTGTTTTTTTTTTGTGTTTTTCTCCAATTGAATGGTACTGTTACGTCTTGAAGTAATTGACACGATGTTGTAGTTCTCAATAATGCAGAGTAGCGAAATTCTCAATTTTTTTATATTGTTTTCTAAAGTTTACGCGAGTACTACACATTGTATTGGAATACATTGTACTATAACATTTTAAACTGATGTTCTAGCGTCTATATTACATATCTTTACATGTATTTGCGTATACTTTGAAACGCTGCAAAAGATTAAAAAATTCGGAAAAAAAATAAAAATATAAACGTAAGTTGGACCGAATAAACGTGTCACACTTTTTAAGGCAGATGCTACTAAAAGTTTCGTGTTGTTATTCGATCTATAAAGTGGTATAATCTACTCTGAGCCATTCCCATAAAACAAAAGCAAATCCAAGGACTAATGCATAATAATCTCTAGTCTTATTCTCTCGCATACCGAAGACTGTAACAATAATACAGAGCATGATGGATGCTACCGGTGCCAGCACAAAAGAAAAAGAGATCAGATGTAGGCGATAATTCATAAAAAACAATAATAAAGGGGTAATTTTGTTCAGAACAACATTGTTCTCTGTTGATTTAGTGTTGACAGCTACATGCGATGATTCTTTAGTCTCCACACCATGTAAATGTAGATGTCTCGAGGCTGGGAACATACAATTTTGTGTTTCAGCGGAATTAATATATATCTTGATGATGGAAGAATATATTGGCTCTCGGATAACACGATCAGACTTTTGTTACGCGTTCCGAGATGTTTATTTTTGATTTGTTGCTAATTTCCCCGTGTGTTATGATTTACAATGGCCTTTGTATTTTTATGATTTGTTAGCTGACTTCTCTTTGTACGCAGTCGCAGTGTTCTGACAGAGATTTGTCCTGGCATTAGTAATATGACGCAGATTAATGAAATTAAGCAGTTTCCAGTCGTAAAAACTTCATCCATCCAAGAATATAGAGCACTTTCGCCAGTGGTAAAGTAGAACGAACCACTTCTGTTTTATTGTTGGAGCCATATTTTATGACTGGATTGTGTACGGATTTAGAATGTAACGTACTGTTTCCACTTGGGCGGGAGCTGCAGCGATTTAGATGCGCTTGCGTCGACCACCTCAAAACTGTCTTTGGTAATAAGTCGAAACCAACTCAACACTTATTTTAGGCATATGCTTTTACTCCTTACAAACAAGCTTTCTGCTGACGTAGCATCTCTAAAATACACCTAAATGTCAATACATTTGAAATAGACTATAACGAACTATAGGGAAAATGCAACTGTAGCTATATAAAGCCCGAATGCCAATCCATTAGGCTGGACATTGACGAACAATAAATTCGGTTGAGAATGTTATGAGTGAGAAACGATCCGTCGACGTCTGTCCAATCCAATCGCGGCCTTTATTCTGTGTGCAGGCTCCCTAACATTTTAAGATAGTCATACGCATTTCATGTACGCTGTATTCAATCATTCGACTGTTCTGCTATCTTCGAGATTATAATGAAACTTTTATGACTTCAGTTTGGATGCGAATGAAACATCGAATGAAGATCCTTAGCTCTGCTTGTTTTGATACCTAACGTTAATAGTACAGTTTATTTAATAATCGAATATCTATTTTATACTGAGACTTTAACATTTCAATTATCTCGCCCGCTTTGATTATTTGACAAGTTTTGATAGTCGCATTTACTAACGGCTTAACGTGTCTACCGAAGATCAGCGGAAAATTGAGAACAAATATTTGTTCACCCACACTGTTACTGACCGCTCTAAAGGTAGCTTAGTTATCGAGATCGTTGCAATTGGCCGCGGCGTCGCCGACCTCCGCATACTCAACATCAATAAATTTCAAATCCGTCTGCAAGACAATCACTGCCGAGAAGTGATTTATTTGACCACAAATCATTATTGTTACCAAACTATAGTAATAAAATGTCGATCTAACTAAATATAATGACGATGTAGATTCCGGTAACCCTTTCATACATTAAAAAACTCAAACAACAATAACTATTGTGTTGGCTGTTGCAATCATTAGTATTGATGACGCAAACATTACAAACTCAAAACATACGTTCAAAAAAAGATTAAGAGCCAATAAGAAACGTACGGGGGCACACAATGTGGTGTCTAATAAAGAATCAGACGCTTACAAATCACACAATGAAGTATTACGCCGTAATAAAGACGGTGAGCGTAAATACAAAGGTAAGGAACGTAATGATTTGGAAGAGAGTGGATGTACCGAGATGCGTGAATGCGTGGATTGAAGCATGAAAATTACAAGCGGAGCTCAATCCCAGCCGCCTTTTGTTGGTGCAACAATGGCTGGTCAAGGACTTGATGGCGAAGGACAAAGGGCTGCGGCTGTGGGGAGCCGGATTTGTTATGACATCAAGATTTTTCTACGTCAAGAATAAAAAACGCAAGTTATCCTATTACGATGTAAGTTTTTTTTCTTGCATAAAAAAAAATCACTACAACCTTAAATTTTTAAGGTTACTATCCTTACTTTTCACGTTTTTATCTAAAGTTTCCAATCCTTTATCGTTTGTTCTATGTGCATTTTAACGTTTCGTTTACAAGTCCATATACAATCTTCACATGCCAACATTTAAAATCAAGACAGGTAACATTTTAGATGTCTACCATTTTGGAGATCGGTCAATACGGTCACGAATTATGCAAATGCGTCGAACAAATCAACCCTGAGTCACAGGGCATTGTACGTTAGAAGCAAAGCATCAAAGTGAGATCACGAATAAAGCTCGCGCTGGACCAAAGCGAAGGGGTAGTACAATGTCGGCGAGGTCCAAACAAAAACTGACAACACAATGCCGAGTGGCGCAACAACAGTGGCTGCTCATAAATCAACCTCTGACAAAAGTAACAATAGTATTGAGGGTACCTTATAAGAGATCTTAGCATTGTGTTCACTCTTTGATGTTCACTAATAAAACCTTTGATTAATATCGTATAGACGGAACCAGTTGGTATGCAAATAATGGTACAAAAGGATTCCTCGGTAGTCGAATCACACGTGCTCGGGTGTGTGGACAAAGGTGCTAATGCTACATCTTCTTTACAATGCTTTTGTTGGTGATGGCAGCTCCGGCCGTTAAGGCTTGCTTGGACACGTTTTTACTTCTTTTTTAACAGGGTAGAGCTTGACCTTCTACTATCCTTGTGGTGAGTGATGTTAACTCTGAAGATGGAAGCGTTTCACCCGGAATCTTTAACCGCCGAGGAACTATTTTAGCACTAATCTTGTTGTTATAGCGACAGCTTTGGAAAAGATGGTGGTAGCTAGCCAGGCTGACTCTATTGCTATCACTAACCAAGTCAAGTACAATGTGTAAGTACGCTAGACATCGTAACTAATACGTACCTCTGCCGCTAAAAAGCAGTCAATTATCAAAAAGCAGTGAACAAATTCAGTGCTAACGTCAGCCTTCCCGGTAGCATAATGGCCAGTGCTGCCGCCCGGATTGCGGAAGACCCAAGTTCGATGGGTCGGGTAGGCATTTAGTTTTTCACTGTATTTTATAAATATTTCAAAACCTCTAGTTTGACATGTTAAGAAGCAACATACTGTAGATACGATTGAAATATTTTAACGTTTACGAAGTGATGTACCGTACCGAACCGATAGGCTAATTACCTAGTTCGAAACAAACATTATTGTTACGCTTATCGATAAGAATTAAGATGAGTTCAAAGTGCGAAATTTTGTTTTTTATCCTTGGCGCTTTAAGCATTGTTTGCTTGAACGTAACAATAATGTTTGTTTCGAACTAGGTAATTAACTACTTCGAAACAAACATTATTGTTACGCTTATCGATAAGAATTAAGATGAGTTCAAAGTGCGAAATTTTGTTTTTTTATCCTTGGCGCTTTAAGCATTGTTTGCTTGAACGTTAGGCATTGTTGTATATATTTTTAGGTAACAGATTTAAGTTAATTTCATAAAGTATCTTCTACTTTTTAAACCTCCAGGTATATTTCCGTGTTGGCGTTATCTTTATTGTATTTTTTGCCTCAATTTGGAATATAATATGGGTCATCGGTTCGGTTACTGTCTGACCTACAGATAAGAGTGTTTTTATTATGGCCACACTTATTGTCTCCGAATTTGTCACCTTATCAATTAAATGGTTTTAATTTGGGTTGGCGAACATGTTTATGCAACTTGTTTTCTTTTAACTTTTTTTTATTTTATTTATTACGGATAAATATTCGGCTTACATCTCACCTGATGTTAAGTGTCCTGATATAAAGTTGTCGGCTAGCAACAACCAATAGCAAGAAGGTCTTTACTACTTGCTTGAGCTGAGTCTATGATTTTGACAAGGCAGTTTTGCAAAGAAGATTTCTTGTGGCATTTTCAGAGTCTTCGGACTTTTTTGAGGGCGGTGAGAAATTAAAAAGATTCCTCTAGCCGTGTAATTGAAACAACGTCAGAGGTTTTCTAGAGAGAATGGCATCAGGCACTAGTGTCCCCGTTCTCTACTTAATTCTCTGAGGCGTTCGGATCGGATCGGTGCAATGAGGAGTGGAAGCTCAATGGTAATAGGTTTAAACGCCTGCCAGAGCGGTTTTAAAGTCCGCGTCGTTAGTTACCACCATCTTATCTAAGCATAAGACTGTTACCGTAACAACAATATAAGTATTATTGTTGTGTTTTGACAGTCAGAGATAAGATTGCTACTTTGTTAGTTAGAGTTACTTGTGCATATTATCATCAGGTGAGTAGAAAACTAATCGCTATCCATAAGTGAAGTACCTACATTAATTTTATCTTTAAAATATGAAAACAGACCGAACACTGATGTTTATATTAAGTAACTTTCATTAGGGTTCCGTAGTCGCCATGACTGTCTGTCTGTCTGTCTGTCTGTCCGTCCCCAGCCTAGCTCATAGACTCTTAGTACTAGAACGATGTAATTTGGCAGGGATATACATTATAATTAATCACGCCGACAAAGTGGTGAAGTAAAATTTTGAAAAATATTTTTTTAGATTACCTGCCCTACACGTGAAGTGGGGGAGGTAACCTAAAAAAACCCCTGCCAGCCAAATGGTAGTTGTTGGATGCGTGAAAAAATTCACGGTAGTTGTATATATGACGAAGTTAAAAGGAAAACCATCACAGCTAAGTAGACTTTACAAGTTTACGAGTAACAGTCGACCAACTTATAAAATGTACTTGGCGCAGTACAAATTCCTCATTGGGAACTACTTAAATAACGTTATCAGGTGTGTGAAACCGCTAGTATCTACATTTAAGTATATGAGCCATCGTTAAATAATGTGATTAAATAATAATAAAGATAAATAATGAATAAATTAATAAATAATAATAATGAAGAATTAAATAATAATAAATAAAGTTCATAAAAGCTCTCTTCTCAGAGTCCGCATTATTGAGATGGGCTACGGAACCCTACACTGCGCGAAGCCCGACACGCATTTGGTCGGTTTTATAATTAAAGCTTCTTTATTCTATTGTTGCGAAACATTTTCTAGGTTATCGGGGTGACTGTTATTTCCCTATTTCTCGTTAACAAACCGTTGCGGGGTTATCATTTATACTTATCATTTGTATTTTTGTGTCTCATTGTTTGTTAATAAATGCGATAGGTACCTATTTTTAGCGCCAATGTCTATCGGTCTATCATCATCATCATCATCATCTCAGCCAAAAGACGTCCACTGCTGGACAAAGGCCTCCCCCAAGGATCTCCACAACGACCGGTTTTGTGCTGCTCGCATCCAGCGGCTTCCCGCGACCTTCACCAGATCGTCGGTCCACCTTGTTGGAGGCCTGCCCACACTGCGCTTTCCGGTACGCGGTCGCCACTCGAGGACTGCTCCGCCCCAGCGGCCATCAGTCCTGCGAGCATTGTGCCCTGCCCACTGCCACTTGAGCTTAGCAACTCTTCGGGCTATGTCGGTTACCTTTGTTCTTCTGCGGATCTCCTCATTTCTGATTCGATCGGTCTATCGGTTACACTTTTTTTTTTATATAAAAGTAGGAGGCAAACAAGCAGGCGGGTAAGTAATCACCGCCGTCCATGGACACCCGCAAAACCAGAGAAATCGCAGACGCGTTGCCGGCCTTTAAGGAAAGAATAGGCTCGTTTCATGAAGATTCCGAGGTCGTAACGGTCCGGAAATACCGCCGCCGAGAGCTGGTTCCACAACACTGTAGTTCGAGGCAAAAAGTTTGAGGTATGAGACCTCCTTTTTATTTCGGGCCTATTTTAACCGCCAATGTGGTCTATCGGTTACACTACTGAAATGAGACCTTCTTTTATTGGACGCCTATCCACGATGAGGAGTTATTGGAGTTGTTGTGGTGAGAGTGGGAGGTTGTTGTTCCCCACTCCTGCGCCACGGCCAGCATAGGTGAAGAAGCCACGCAGCCGCGTTGGTGAGACCTGGGTAACGCTGGTTGGGCATTGTACAGTCGTTTACTAGTTTTGTTACATACAATATGTGACAACTTGAAGCGAAAATGTATGAGACAGCTTGTCTATATGTATATAGTATGCTCGTTACTGTACCCTACCACCAATAAATAAAGTACTAAGTATATCTAGTGTAACCCAGCTGGGAATCAAACCTAAAGGTCTGAGGTCACCGCTTTACTGAACAGAGTTGCGGTTAAAACAGTGTTAACATATCTAAGCTACAGAATACAAGATGCTCTTGAAGAATCATCATCATCATCTGATGATGATGATGATTCATCGGCCTATCTTAGTCCACTGCTGGAAATAGGCCTCCCCTAATGAGCGCCATAGCGCCCTCTTAAAGAATAGCGATGATTTATTAAAAAAATATTATATATTATATGTGGACGCTAACGCAACCTTGATCCATATAAATTTTTTACGATTAGCCGTCCAATCCGAGAATATTATATCAAATAGTACGTTATACGTATACCGTACCGTCTGGAATAATTTTATTAGGTTCTAAACAGACATTCGGACAAAGTCGTATGCAACAACATCCGCTTCCTATGTCGGCGAGACCGCAAACTAAGGAGACCCAGAAGGTAAACTTAATATTGGGTCCTTACCTACCTATGAAATTTACGTTTTTTTCTCACTTATTAATAGGTGTATTACCTCTAAAATTCAATACCGGTTGTTAATATTATTATATACCTTTAATTAGGACTATGTTACTAAGGCTTCAGTAATAACAATGTTTATTTATTTTGTATCTTTATAGCCCAATATTTTTTTAAACTGACTTTTGTATTTTGTTCGTGGAATTGACCTTTTGTTTCATTGTAGCTTTGAAAGGACTTGATTTTTTTCTTTTTAATGTCTGCTATATTAAGCTAGTGAAACAAACACACTACTCTACAATTTTTATAGTGTTATCATAAATACCCAGATGCTAAGAAAATTAAGAAAACGTTAGTATGAAAAATATAATTTTATAAAAAATCTTCATACAAAACGTCAATTTCATAGGTAAGGACCTAATACATACCGCGCTCGAGCAACGCACGCATAGACCCTCTCACGAACACTGCATCTCGCAAAAACTCGTAACAGTCCGAGCGCAGATGTTGCAAGATTCCGTTTACGTAGACGTTGTCTATGTGTTTTTTTTTGAGAGAGATTGCTGATTGCTTCAGACGGCATTTTCAGCTTCACCGGGCTTGTTAATAACTTAAAGGGGGCGGCGATAACTTAAAGGGTTCCTCAAGCCGTGTGAAACGGAGGTCACCTTCGGAGATTTTCTACAGGGAACGGCATCGCGCACTAGTGCGCGTCCCCGTGCCCTACTAGATTCTCCGAAGGGTTCGGATCGGATCGGGGAGTGTCTATGTGTGCGTTGCTCGATCGCGTTGGTATGAAGCTTACCTTCTGCAATCTCCTTATTTAGCGGCGAGACGTTCGGCTGATTCGATTAACAAATCGATTTTGCGTTGTGTAACCATGGGAATAGTTTTCGACAGTTGTGAGTTTAGAAATAGAGTTTTCTTAAGATGAATCCAACAGCAACATAATAAAATGTTCAAATAATTTTTAACGCAAATTTTGTTGCGAACAAATTACAAAATCGGCGGGCTGGTTAGAACCACGATAGCTCAATTGGAAGAGCACCTGACCCGGTATGTCAGAAGGGTGCAGGTTCAAATCCTGCTCGTGGAAATTTTTTCAACATTTGTGTTTTAGCAACATAATAGTTTAAAGTTTAAGTCGTTCGCGAAAGCTAAGCTTACTTCATGCGGTCCCTACTCGGATGGTTTACCACACTTTTTCTTTTCGTTATGTTACATTAACGCCTCAGTGGCCGATTGGCAAAGCGCTCGGCCTGATACCCGAAAGGCCCGGATTCAATTCCCAGGTCGAGCAAAGTGGTTTCGGATTTTTCATAGCCCGGATTTATGATCACCAACCCGCATTTGGCAAGCGTGGTGATTAAGCCATTACCCGTCAATTGTAGTGATCACTTGATTTCAATGATGGAGGCCTTCAGCAGTAAGTCAGTTATTATCAGTGATCGGAGTATATAGAGCAATTTTTTTGTATTTGCGATACGTTGTATTAATATGGACATTACCGAAATATTGTCGATAAACAATTTGAATGCTGTGAAAGGGCAAAAACAGGTGCGTTCTTCTAGCGGCGGACCCCGCTATTGTATTCTTTTGTTTCCAAAAGCCATGCGCCAACGTCGCGCGTGTGCGCAATGGAAATTGGCAACGCGTCGCTAATGTAAGTTGACAAAGTCGTGGCGCCCACCGCCAATACGTAAGACAAGCCTTCTTTTATCGTGTTTATAAAAAAAGTTTCAGTTAGAATCTCGCGGAATGTCCATATTAACATCAACGTTTACGGTCAATAAACCAAAATAGCTCTACCTACTCCGATCACTGGTTATTATAGACTATTTACTTTAATTACATTATGTATTAATATATTTTCTCAAAAGAACACACCCACATGTTTCACGTATTCCAGCAGAGTTTGCTAAACAGCGTCGCTGTGTTGGCCGCTCGAGTTAATTTTATTTGTCATTTGCTTTGTCTTAAGAAGAGTTGCCAAGTGGTCTTGGTGCCATTTGTATTGAAATAATAATACACGTCATGATTTATAGTAAGTGAAGTGAAAACTCTTTTGTACGCCACTTCAATGAAAACAGAACGAGTAGTAAATATTTTAATAAATAATATTTTAGGCAACTTTTTAGCAATGACAATACAAATATTTTTGTTAGTATTTTTCAAATATGCCTATACATATTTTTATCAGGGACTGCTTAAGATAATACTAGTTCCTATTTGTACTGTAATACTGCTATGCAAAGGCCTCCATTTAACTCAAGCCATCACTACGATTTAAGGATATTGTCTTTATCACCACACATGCGAAATGCGGGTTAGTGATCACAAACCTGGACTATGCATAGAAAAGTACTAACTACCCTTTGCCATGCCGGGAATTAAACACAAAACCTTTGGATAGAGCCAAGCCAGCTTTGCCATTGCCACCACAGCTTTTAACTGCAAAAATTAAAGAAAAAGAAAACATTTAAAGCCCTTATACCATGATTCAGCCGCTTCTTTTGGATAAAGACAAATATGTGGATTGTTTTTTGTTTTTTTAACGTGTACGCATCATAATGTGTCATTATTATGATTGTTTAGAGCGTTAATGCACCCGAAAGTGTGTATGAAGAAAGCGTCGGCATCCATATTTTTTAAAGGACGTCAACTATAAATCTTTCCGTAATAAGGCGTCGCATAAACAATGTTTTTTTTCTTTCAATTTGGCACTGTTCAGGTAGGGTAAAGACACCGAAGAGCACACATTAACAAAGAATACGGAGCTACAGAAATTGATATTCGATTGGCAACACTCGCTCGTCAGTTGCCGTTAATGTTTGCGTGGAATCAATAATGTTAGTTTTAATTCCCTGATTGTGTATCTGCCAATCGATTACCTACTCTTTGGTAGTGCGTATATTCACAATCATTAAATGAAACTCTATGGACAAGCAATAGTCCACATTTGTTTTGTCAACTTGTCAAATTTTTTGGGGCTTGCATTACAAGCCGCTTATGAATAACCCTATAACTCAGCTGCAATCGTGAAGCTAAACATTATTCTATTATTTCCTGGTGCAGATATAGGTACTTAGTTAAAAGTTATTAATTCTTCTTTTTTATTGTATAAGTTGACAAATGACTCCGCGCCACCTTATGTTAAGCAGAAGTACTGTGCAATATGCACATAATTTGTAGCTCAAATTAATAATGAGATGATCAAGACCTTAGTCTCCCTGTGACCATGGACTATGTATTGGGTTCACGACCGAATATAATAGTAAGTTAAACAAAACGCGAATAAAATCATAAAAACCGTTTATTTTTGTGATACTGCACAGCTGCCGTCTTCGGTGGCTTTACCCTACGTCGCTGACTCGTAACATTGCCCAATTGCGCTCTCCCTCTATTTCTTTTGATGTGAGTGCATATGACTTATTAGCGTTATCAGAAGAAGTGACAATGCTCTTGTGAAAAATAAATGGAGCAGTTTTTTTTTGCGCACTTTTTTAACTGTACAGATTTATTATGTGGTTTCATTGGGTTGCTTTAAGATAGTTTGGAAAGTAATTTGTATTAGTTTGTGTAATAGACACAGAACTAGTGCTTACTAGTAAACAAATAGGTTGTTTAAAATTAGGACATACATAACGATTTGTAAATTAAAACCGCTTCCGTTCCTCCGTAGTTGAGGATTTTGGGTGAAGTCACGTGAAGTGCGTTTCTAACTTTTGGCCTTATCATCACACCATCATCTGAGATTAAGGCCAGACGCTTCTTCTTCGTGATAAATCCTACACCAATTTTCTCACGAGACGACTTCATAATCACAATAAGAATTTATGTTTTTTTTTACTTGAATTAAATATTCAATAAGCATTATGTTACCAACAAGCGAACGTTATCACGTGAATTGCTAATTTGGTCTCGTCTCTCCAATTAGCTGACAGCACTACTATCGTATCGATGGTTAAATAACCCAAGCATCTGCCTATCATCGATATCATTAATCGATCGTCCATCATACCGTCACTATTATGTCTACATCATACATCTGAACAACAAAGCCGCAGACATGCCGAGAGAAAAATCGATGGAAACATATAGTAATAATACGTTATACAACCTGCCACAATACCGACTCTTTGATGTGACAAGAAAAAGTAATCAATGGTCATAGATTAGGACCTTTTTGATGTTCACTCGTGTGATCTTGCTTATTGCTTCCGATAGATTGGTAAGTAAGGAACTATTTAACTTACTCGAGCAAATTTTTGAAATAAATTTTGATTTGAATAGTCGCTATATTATCACGTTTGTGCTTTGGTTTGATGTCTATATTTTTCTTTTTAAACGACTTTTTTTCTCTTATTTCCTAATACGTACAACTTGGACCTTGAAGAGTGAATAAACATTTACTAGGCAAGTAGCATGCATCATCACTCGCCACCAGGCAAAATCGTGGGCAAATACCAGCCTGTATTATATTTTTAAAAAATGTACAGTGATTTTGTAAAATTAAAGACTTCGAAAAGAATAGATAAATTATATTCTAATACAATTTATACATAAAAAATTGCCCCAGATCATTCCCACCAGGCAGAGTTCCCAGTAAGCTAGTAGCACTGCATTCATAATAACTAAATTATTCTGAGGTAATAATGTTTGATTTGTCAACAACAAAAGAGTATGGAACAAACATTTCACGCCACATCACACGGAACTAAAATTCGGCATAACTTTTCCAATAACAGAGCAACAAACGCGTCACTAGAATCGATTCTAATCCGACTCCATCGAGTAGTGTCGCGATGAATCGAAACGCATTACCGGGCCCTCTTGTTTGTCGAATCGATTATTCCACTTCATCTCACACTTATTGGGTTCAAGCAAGACGCTGCAGAACAGCCGAGCAGACGAGCGATAGAAACTTTTAAATAACTAATCTAAATGCTATAATAGTTTACTTATTTTAATAAAATCTCAAAACAGAAGGGAATGGCGTAACGTGATGGAGACCTATGCCCAGCAGTGGGTAGATACGGGCTGAAAATGATGATGATGAATATTGCACGTCATAGTTACTTGACGATGTTAATATACATATGTATAAATGAAGGAGGAAATAATTAAGGACGTTAAGATAACGCATCAGTCCACAAACACGGAAAAAGATGCATTACGCACTGACAAATAGGAATTTAAATCAAACTACTTTTTTAGTGACTTCTTTTTAAAGTTTGTACAGTTCGTGTCACTGAGTAACTTCACTCAAGAAGGTTTAAAGATGACTAATATATTTGAGCTCTTCATACAAAACTATGCTTTATATGGTAAGTAGATAACGTATACGCAAGCTTTGACAAAACCTTTTACAAACTTATCTGAGAGGTATCTGCAACATTTTATCGACATTATTTTTATCTAAATATATGAAAAATGAATAAGCAATATTTTTGGAATTAGGTCACATATAACTCATTAATTATTTTTGGATATCTGTTCAGAGTATGTCTATGTGACAATACACTTTTAGTTTGTCTAGGTCAGTGTATAGCCTCATTATATTTAAAAAAAATACTTAGAAACACTTTCATCGAAGATTCTTCATATTCAGATATTATATTTATAATCGCTTTAAAGTTTCTGCTTTCGAATTATAAATTATAACGATATTCACATTTTAGTTTGTTTTAGGGCAAGATATGGCTGATAAAATAAGCAAAATTATACTATAACTTAAAATATATCAATAATATCACATTACCTTTGATATGCGCAAGCGCTGTTCAGCGCCGCCAAACATTTAAAATTCTATTTTGTCTGTATTCACGGCAGACGACGGATTAAACTCTAATTTTTTTTTCGGAAATTGGATTTAAGTATTACACAAAAATGCTGACTCTATATTGAATTATTACTAACTCCACCAACTCTCTTTGTTAATGAAAGATATTATTAAACGTCTGTCTGCCCGTCTGCACCCGACATAGCGTCTGAATGAAAGTCTATTGAACTTGATATTGTAGCTCCAGTAGATTATATTGTTAGTGAGAGTACCTACAGGTTCCGGTGAAAGCCTTAAATTATAATTAAACGACAAACTCCATGTTAGTTTGAGAAACAAATTAAACTTTAAGGCTTGTTGACCTTAATATAATGAGGTCATTTATATGTACTGTTATAGACTTTTTATGATAGTGTGTGTGTGTGTGTGTGTGTGTGTGTGTGTGTGTGTGTGTGTGTGTGTGATGAAGTAACAAATAAACTACTTATCTATCTTTCTACCAAACTGGTTTTACGTACAATGCTGACGTGTACAATGAAACCAAATAAAAGTAAGACTTTCAAAATAAACGGAGCACACAATCTAATTTCAACAAACACATCAGCACAAGCATTGTGAGACAACCGCAAACAAGCGTTTACAGACCAATTACCATCATAAAGACTGCCGCAAGCTCTAAGCGCCACAAGAACATTACAAAATTAACCCGAAAAACTTAGCTTAAGAGCTGTTACAACGAAATGGTTTAACACATTACAGAGCACTTGACAAATAACCGCAAATTGTAATTGTGACGCCTTGAAAGGGTTAATAATGGCTGTAGATGGCGTGGGATTGTGTCAGAGCTGAATGTAATTCAGTTAGAAAGCTCGGGTTGTACGCAGATTGAGCTATTGTGTGTTTGGGTAAACAAGACGGCGGATTTGGCTGTGGAAATTGATGTGTGACGGTGGAGACGATAGGGTCTGTGTGACAGATAATTATTGCAGCCGACATCGGTCTTAACAAATTGAGCTATTCATAGGTTGGTTTATCATAATCTTACATGCTTCAAATCATAGAATGACGGTGACGATGACTTTTAGCATTTACTAAGATAACCAGCAGATAAGTTTTTCAAGAATTATATCGCTTTTCTTTTCCTGTAACTCTAAAGGTTAAACCGGTCGTTGTGGAGATCCTTGGGGGAGGCCTTTGTCCAGCAGTGGATGTCTTTTTGGCTGAGAAGATGATGATGATGATGATGATGATGGTGGTGATACCCACCACTGCTTACTACATAAGTTACTTATTTAAAATCATTCAATTGACTTAATCACTCATTTTTATTATTACTTACAAGATGTAAGGTTTAAAAACTGTATAACCAAGGGCTCTAGAAGGATTAACCTCTAAGATTTGGAAGGTCCCCTTGCCCCAAACGATATTTTATAGGACAAACACCGCAGACCGCGGCCCCTGCAAAAATAATATGTGTCTGACATCTAAATTATTCACAAAGGTGTACTGGCTTTCCCGGGGAGACCTTATGAATAATATATAAATCATTCGATATTATTCGATGCCAACTTTCGGTGTTTTCCTATGGAAATTTTCCTGTTAACCATAATTTAGTGCTGAAGTGGCTTGTCAACTTTGCTAATTTTGTGTTTCGTCCTATAATCCCAAAGAGGTCACTTCATTTTCTATCTATGAATAATTAATCATTTATAGATGTACTTGCTATAGCTTTGAAGTTTGCAAACGAAACATCTTTTGCCTTCTATCTCTTAAATTTAGATTTGGATTATAGCCATAACAAATATAAATTGTATTGGAAGTGTATTTCCTAGCTAAGGATGCAACAATAAGTGACCCTCGGTCTCTGGGGTCGCGAACTGAACATCTCGTTTCCTTTTAAATGTGGCTGGCTAATACAAGTATAAATATATTGGTTAGTGCAACTTCCCTTTAATGTAATTGATTAATTGTATTATGTTGAACATACCTCACAACATACTAACAAACTTACAGCTTACATTATTTTTATTAATATTAATCTGATTGTTATCATGGAAGTGTGCGAAACCTTATATATAAATATATTATATTTGGTCACAATACATCTCGACAATGTTTACCCAAAACTGTATTAGCTATTAGTTGACAGCAACAGTGTCTAAAGTGAACACTTCCCTTCCGAGTCGTAGCTCAGCCGAATCCTCGTCCGGAATACCCCTGAGATTTGACAATAATTTTCGATAGCTCCACTATTCTACCGCTCTCAATGAATACTGAATCGAGAGTGGTTTAGTACGTCTTCTTGAACTCAACCTATTTCAATTTAGATTATGGCTCCGATGTTGTTCTGCAATGCAATATCTTAATAGAACTTTGCATCGAGACTTGCGTTTTGATTACTCAGCAATAAAGTTGTTTTAATACTTCAGCGTTGGTCTGCAGTAACTCTAAACGAAATTGTAGACACACAAACGAATAATGAATTCGTACTGTGTACTTTATTCATTGACCTCCGAAAATTAACAGAGATAACACTCGCAAAGGGACGAATTGAAAGGTGCCCCTTTTCACAAATTCGCCACTCTTTAATCTTCCATCGAAACAAAACTTGGCATCGTAACAGGATTGTCTGCCCGTTCATTTACTTAGCAAATTATTCTTTGTCGAACGGAAGAGAAGGCTTTGAATCCATTAATTCCCTGATGGGGTCACAAAGAGGTGGTACGAATTAAAATAATGTATTCTACGACTTCAATGGGATCCCTCCGTCCGGAGCTCCTGTTATTACAAGAATAATATATTTAAATCAGAGTCTGCTTTCAGATGAAGATGTCGCTTTGTGAGTCCACCAAATAAGTGATCACGTACGGTGCCATTAGGATGTGTTTTATGTGCAAATTATAGACTACCATTTTTAAGCTCTCGGATTTCAGAGTAAAGCGTTCCGGAACAATCACGGTTCGTTAGAAAAGTTTTTCTTGTGTACCTATGCACATAAAAGCGGAGTAAGTCCACATTATATGTCAGCATAACATGTGAAATCTGAGTAACCCGCGAAGGTTTATTAATTGCAAATCCCGGCATAGTTACAAACGTACAAATAGCAAATTAATCCCGGCCATCAAAAGGGTTCCATGAACTACCCTCTGTTAACAGATAATTTATGATCACCCCATAGCCCAATATTTCAGAACAAACATTTCGATGTATTTATTTTAGTGTTTATTTTGAAGCGTAATATGTCGTGTTCCACTTTGATGTCGTGAAACCGCTTCTGTTCTTTGTCAGTCGCCTAAGGATTTACATCTATTAGGTCAGCCATTTAAATTTCGATTTTACGTCGTCTGTTTTGGATTCAGACTCCTTTGTAATATGATAGGGGTTTACAACTTTTCGAAACTGCACCGGCTCGTATGGAATTATTGCATATGGTTGGTTGGAGTTTGTTTGGCAGTATGAATGGTTCATTATATGTAGGGATACTTTGAACGGTACGCAGATAATATTTGCGATGTAAACCATTGTTTATGATTTGGACAATTGTTTGTGTTGCTCTGTCAAAGGATGTGCACTTGTTTGTTTTATGCGACGAAAAGGGGAATGAGGGAGTTAAGTTTAATGATGTAAACAATACGACAGAGGTTGGATGGTAAATGAAAAAAGAATGTTATAGTGAGAGCAGATTTTGTTTAAACGTTATGACTTTTAAAACAATGATACTTCCTTTAGAGATTGGAATTTAAAAGGCGGGTTATAAGAAGAGAATGGATAAAAATCCTTAAGGGTTTTGTAGCTCAGGAAATGCATCAACCGAACATTTCCCTTTGCGAGAAACTGTGCGGAAATGTAGTGGCTTCTTGACTCGAACGTTGGGTGCTCATTCTTATTTCAACTATTTTCCTACTCCGGCATTTTATTCGATGTTTCCCTTCTGCAATTCAGTTTTGGGTAATTTGCCATTGGAGTCCCGGCAGGCAATTTTTCATTGCCGTTTTGTTTGTTCCCATTAAACTCGGCTTTCGAAGCTTTTGATACTGTTATTTTTAACTTTTACGTACTGTTTGATTTGTTTTGATGCAATTATGATTTAGTTATTTTCATTTTGCTGTTTGTCGAGTTGAGTATTTATTTATGCTAGTATGTTTAACCTATTTAATACTTCCGTTTGTGATTGATTGTGTTGAAGTATTACAAAAAATTACTTAATGTGTATAGAATAATAAAAAAAAGCAAATAAAATAAGCTTTATCAAACATAACACAAAAACAAACAATCTTAATAAGAAATAAATATACTTACGAAACTGTGTCCTAAGCTCTATGTCCAAAAATAAACTCAAGTACAAGATATAGCAACAATTAAGTGTGTACACTGCACAGACATCGCCAGTAATTTCCGCTAACAAGAGACACTGATGAGTGCTTCATTGTGTGTACGTCCTTAGGTCACTGAATGAATCGAAAATGCAGCTATTCAGACGCTGTAATTTTCAGTAAATGTTTTATATTTTCTGAAAAAAGAAACGGTTTTATTTTTAAATATAAGTGAATGCCATTGTCTTAATTTTGAGAGGGTTAAATTGAAAGACAGACACTATACAATAAACCAGATTTTAGCATGCTGTAATTACCAAGAAGCTTTACCAAAGATTGTCATCAGAAATTTTGACAAAGCCCAGAAATCTGTGGACTTACATTTTCTTCAATGGGTCCAAACCCCTCGTTACCTGCTCCCAAAAGCGTATTGTGCAGCGTCACAATAAGGTTCACGTGATTGGGTCATTGTTCACGCGATATTAACTGTATTGTTTGCGAGTAATCATAACGTCGTCGTCTCATTACCCTCTGAGGGATGTTAACGATAGTATGGAGACGGACTTCCAATTGGTTTCGTGATGTTACTTAAAAGCTTTTTTATAAAAACAGTAGTAGGCTTTCTTTGAATGTAATGTTTTTTTGAAGACGGAAATTTATGAGTCATTAAAGTATATACAACAAAGACTTTAATGTAACCAGCCAAAAAACGATAGGTGATTAAATTCAGCTGAGACAACTTAAGAACTAAAGTATTAGCTCATTCAAATTGTTTACCCGTGAAACGGTACTTTACTTGTAATACACCTATATTCTTTATTGAACTTATAATGGAGTCGTTTCAAAGTGTCAGTACCTCAATCGGCTAGTCGGTTGCCGGTTCTTCTCAGTAAAAGGTCTCCCGCCCTGTAGACTTACGAACTAATGGCATTATGACATTCATGAGAGCTATTTGTAGCCTAAACTGAGTAATTGATTTTGTGTTTTGAGTTTTCAATATGATGCGTTCAGTAATATTTTCTGCTTTAAATTAATTATGTTAAATTTTGACATTTTGAATTTAAAAAAAAAAAAAAAAAGTAAATAGTGTTGAATAATTTCGGCGGGCTGGTTAGAACCACGATAGCTCAATTGGAAGAGCACCTGACCCGGTATGTCAGAAGGGTGCAGGTTCAAATCCTGCTCGTGGAAATTTTTTCAACATTTGTGTTTTTGATCTAAATAAGTTAACATAAAGTCCTTTTCAACATTAACTTGTCTTCACGCCCACTTGGCCGACGCAGTTGCGCCCATGGGTGATTTCCCCCATTGTCAACGCCAAGAAAATTTCTACACAGACAGATAAATGACACGAAAGTATTCTGGAAGAGACATGCCCGTAGAATTATTCGCCATCGGCTTGTGTAGTATTATACGCTAGAAATACGCTTTTCAAGGAAATCATATAGAGACGTATAAATGTGGGTTGGTAAGTTGGTTATAACCATCTGTGAAGAGATAGCATCTCATTACGTTTGTCTGTGACTGTTGTCTATGACAGCATGACAGCAGCCGTTGCCTAGCAATAGTGTTCTTGTTTACTTTCTTTTATTATATGTTATGTCAATGCTTATATTTACAATATAATACATTTATATATTCTAAACCTGTGTTCTTCCTGTTATTAATAGGGCCTAATCTCTCTTAACACCATCTATGCTCAGAAAAAAGCTTTATTTATTTTGATTGATTTCATTATCCCCTTTTTTTCATTAATAATAAAAATGAGGCACATGAATTAGGTATTGATTTGAAGCAACCATTGAAGCAACCATTTTTATAATAACTAATTGCAATTGAAATCTCTGGTCAAATTAAGGTGGTAAGTTGTGGCTTTTAACAAAAACGCTGTCTCTTCCACCCTCTCTATACTCCGCTATTATTAGACTCGTAATATCGTCAGAGTTTTTGCAGGGAATAACTTCGCGATAATTTGGCCCCCAATGAAGGCCAATTGTTGCATTCTGTATCGACGTCATTTCGGATTTCCCATCAGGACTTCTGTATTTGAACATCGCACAATGTGACGTGTGTAGCTTTCTATATAATTAGAAATATTATTGTAGGTATTGTTGGGAATTTCATTAAAAAAACGCTGGTTTCTGTTATATTTGACAAGATCAATCGATTAAAAATAACAGCAAAACCAGGTTGTCAAACAGGTATCGATATTTTACTAGGTAGGTACTGTTACTATTCTCGTAACACTTACCACTTATCTGCATAGACTAAGTCGCACTGCTGGGTAATAGTCACAGATAGATGCCGCATCACATTATTAGATCGATGTGTGTTAACGACTACCAATCCAAGTAACGACACTAAACGCCATCCGCAGTGAAGAGGAGCACAAGACAAATTTATTTTAAAACACATGCTAGATTTGACCAAAGCTAAGGTTGCTTAGCTGTCGAAAGCGTTACCTCACTCAATGCTACGTCATTCACCTAGTTGAATTTGAGCGACAAACTTTGGACTGATTATAATTGACACTTAACCCATATTAAGTATCCACGCATAACCTTATTTGTTATTACGGAATTTTTTGACTGAATGTAAAATCGTCTTTTTGTTCAAAACAACTCTATCTCCTCTTGCAAAATGATAATGTTGAGTAATATGATAAGGCTGATGATGATTATGATGTAAATAATACTTATTAACACTAAACAAATCAATACCATTGCTAAATCAACACAATTCCCAACGCCTTTCAATTCGAAAATCGTAGAACGAAACCTAATTTGCCGGGAGACGCTACAAAAGTACAAAATGTTATTCCTTATTGTGAATAAACTTATTATAGAAAAGAATAATTCAGTTATTGGCTCCGAAGAAAGATTTCCCTGTATTTTTTCCTCGGTACTACCTTCTCATTCAATTACTGGCTCTTCACAATATTTTCTATTTAAATTTTATTTTACATTGTGCCTCTCTCGTTCTGAGCTATTCACTTATCCAATTTGAACAGTTCTGTTTTGCCTGTTAATTTATTTTCTTTCTGTTCAACTTTATTTAGAAAACGATGTCTTTAAAATTTAAGAGATATTTGTACATTTATGTTTGATCGACATGGTAGGTAATCTTCGTGTAGATTTTCTAGTCTAATGATTAATATGCAGAGACGAAAAGGTCCACTTCCTTGAGTTTCTTAACGTCATTGGATGGTCGTTACGCCCTTGGATTGCGTTAGTAGATGCTAAGTAACACATAGGTGACGTCACGATTCCTAGACGACATTTTAATTCATTTCTCAGATTGCCGTTAGGGCTGTCATTGGAATCGACTTTCATAAGATAAAGGCTGATTATATGGAGATTTTACTCATTTGTAACGCTTTAAGTTATGACAACTCATTCCTATTTAAATTTTTGTTTTGTTTGTCATACATAACAAAACAAGTGTACGCAATACTTTCCGATGTCGTCTTATGAGTGTTGACGATGTTTTCTTTAAAGTTACTGGTAAAGTTATTAATTGAAGTAACCCAATAGATGTTTAATAACTATTCTCACTTTCTGTAAGTAAATGTGACATTTGATTAGAAATATTAGCTCGTTTTCAAATATCAGTCGCACCCCTAGCATGCTCCTACTCGTATACCTTAACCGTTTATCTAAGACGAGGCAGCAATTTCCTTCAACTAATAGATTGGAAGGTGGACATTCGTTACCATTAAGGCCCCATCTGACTCAGATTAATTTCTAACGGATGCACAAGTTAATACGAGGTATATATTTGCTTTGCGCATTTATAGGTACCTGTCAGTCAAGTTTTTCATCGTTGATGTAGTTTAAGATTAAGTTGAATGCAGTTTTGTTCTTTAATACCTTCGGCGGGTGCACCCACCACAATATGTATATTGTAATCGATTGTGTTCTATCTCTCAGTCGACACATATAAATGTTTACATAATGTATAGTAATTACTTAAGTTTTTGTGGAATTCTAATTAGCGCGTCTTCCATTTTCGTTTATTTTCACTGTGTGATATTACCCAAGTTTTATTTTTCTGAGAGAAATATGATAAAAAGTTTTTGTTATAAGAAGAAAGTACTTGGATATCAAGCAATAAGACACAAAGCTTTTCTAATCACAAGAAAAGTAGTGATATCTATTTTAACCTTCTTATTATGTAATAGCTTTAGCTATGTTATTCTAGTAATTGTCATTAAATGTAACTGTTGTTATCAGGTATATAATTAGCTTTTCCAAATTTACTGTCATCGTCTTAAATTAAACTAATTTGTTTTTTCTTTTTCGTTCAATACATCATCAGCTTGTTACGCCATTACCAATCATAACTTCAACTACTGACTCGATACATTTTATTAACGTTCAAGTATCCAATTTTCTGTATAAAGGGGAATGATGTTTTGTTTAAAGAAAACAATTTGCGAGCAATTCAGTTAGCTCATTGTCGACGACGGTCCCCCGTGGATCGAGATTCTGTGCCCCGTCGCGTCGTGAATAGTCGACGACGTTTCTATTAAGATTTAGATATGATTTCGGTGGCTATGGTATTTGGTGACACAAGTTATTTCATTAGAATGTCATTGACGGCTAAGTGTGGTGATAACTGAAAATAATCTTAATAGTTTCTAGAAATTAGTGTTTGTTTAAAGTTTTAAAGATTTATAAATTTATTTCTTACTAGTTGAAAACTGGACTTCATGTGATTTTTCTGCGTTTTTAGGTCTTAGATTAGCTTTAAATTTTGTGTGCTAAATTGTTCATGTGAAAAGTCTTGACTCTTATTATGATGTTGACGGACCATCTTTATATCTGTACTTTGTTTTTTGATACTTATATAGATATGCAACTAGGTATACATCTTTTGACAATTTCAATCCCCTTGATATTGAATTTCCTACCAATCTGCAATTGTTTGCGTTTCTGTCTGACGCCATTGTGTTGTAGTTAAGGAAAGGAAATTGACAGATTAGTGAAGTCGCCCTTGTGGATAAGCCTTGGCTGTACTGTGTATTGTTTATTATCAAATAATTTTTAGTAGGTGGGAGTGGTTGTTTCGCTTCAACGCGTTTCCTACAAACAGTATATGTAAATCTTTGTAGGTTCTCCTTCTTCTTAGTCGGGCACTCTTGGCAGAGTGGTCGTGGTTATGAGTGGGTCCTGGTGAGTGACGACAGCCGAATGGAGACGCATTGCGAGCTTTGTGAGAGAAATCGGTTATCGATCTTTATAAGTTAACATACTAATTAAAATTTCTTATTAGCGTTGTGTTCATACTGTTAGAGCTAGTTCCATAATAGGTGAGGATTTTAAAACGTTTTTACTTTAGAATTATTGTAACTTAAAATCAGGTCATGAAATTCAAGAAATTACTTGTAAACACAATTTAAAAAATGTTTTTCTGAGTGAAAAAGTTTTTAATAAATGATTTTTGTTTTCGATATGCCGTTTATGTATCGATAAATCGATTACTGTCGCCTTTTGTGTCGTAAGCGATATTTCGCAGTCCCGACGACGTGCCCCCTGAATCTGAATGGGTTCAATTGGTTTAGCGACGTAGAGAAGGGTATGGAGTAACCATTGTTCTAAATGTCTTTGTGATAGTAATTAAATATAATAAAATCCAATCGAGTTTAAGTAAAAATGGGTTTTTTATATATCGTCAACAATATATATCCAATAGATGTCGATGTTAAAACGCTAATATTCATTTCAACACTATTTAGTTGTAAAATAATAGCGAATTCGGAAACTAAGAATAAATATAAATACTTTTCAAAGCTTGTCTTTTTCCATTCTCTTGTCTCCTCGTCGGTGTAGGTACAGTAAGATCAAACTTTATTGTGTCATTTATATTATAACTATACAAAAAACAATTACAAAGCGTAAAAGAAAACAGAAATGACACTTAATTAAATAAACAATATTATAATATCGTTTCTTGTTTTTTTGTTATATTTATTTATACATAGGTAAGGTATCCTGTTTTGCCAGCACCAAGAATTATTTTTCCCAACTCTATCCCCTTTCGTGTAGCGCGAAATAAGTTGATTTCAAGTCACTGTGTTAGCAGGTCTTCGCCCGATAGCTCAATCGGAAGTGCAACCGCCCTATATTGTAAAAGGTTCGAGGGTTCAAGTTCCAAGACTTTTACTTTTTTAAATAAAAATATTCTACTATAAATTTATAAGTCCTTTGTATTTGATAAAGTGAATAGGTGAGGAGCTCGATGGCGTAATTGCGCTTGGTCTGCGATTGCTGAGGTTAAGCATTTTCGGTAGTATCGGTCTTCGGATTGGTGACCAAAAATTTATCATCTCGATCTCTTCCGTGCTTCGGAAGGCACGTTAAGCCGTTGGTCCCGGATGCATTAGCAGCTAACCACCACCACCACGCACTGGGCCCGCGTGGTGGTTTATGGCCCGTTGTCCCTTTAATGCTTACGTCCATAGAGAAGTTCCGTGACCCAGCAGTGGGGACATTAAAACGAGCTGGTGATGTGATTTAGTGTCCTTTACTTAGATAAGAGTGGAATTAGCCGCGTATGATAAGATTATTTTTTCATATAACATTGGAGATAGGGTGGGTAAATCAGAGAGTTATTGCCCACTGACAGTGATGAGAGGTGCTACCTTTTAATCATTCTAGTTCGATTAGAATTTACCAGATGGCGCTGTCTTCAATGTATAGTAGATTTAAAATTGACAATTGGCAACACTGAAAAAAAAAACAGTAATGGCGGATTTTGTCAAGACGCGTGAACGTGTTACTCAAACAGGTAAACATTTGCGCAAATTTTATTTATTTACTACGTAGCCCCCGTTTGTGATTATATCACCAAGCCGCAATTGGCAAGCGTGGTGATTAATCCAATACCCATCAATTGTAGCGATGACCTGATTTCAATGATGGAGGCTTTTGCCCAGCAGTTATTTGTAATGAAAAGTGTCCTGCTATGATCGGGCATTTTCCAATATTTTTGACACTGTAAGGGAGAAAAGAGCTGGACACTTGCAGAGTTTCTTACCGATTCTTCTCAGTACAAGATCTCCCGCCCAAAGTAGACTTACGAACCGGTGGCATAGTGACATTCACAAGAGCTACTTGTAGCCTAAACTAAATAAAATGATTTTGAATTTGAATTTGAGTGGGACAGTGTATAAGCTATTTACTTACTTTCATACTTATGTGGAGATAAGACATATAAAATCATAACTTAAACATGAATTTGGAAGCTTCTAGCTTTAAGAGACCATGTGTTACCAGTTATTTATCGATTCCGCAGTAAATGTAGTTGATTAACTGCGCTCCGCTAAAGACAAATACACATCAAAGCAGGCAGACACTGTCTGGAGGAGTGTTGGCTCAACCAATGAAGACGGCGGATCACTTTGGTGCGGTTGAGACCAGCGAGTGACGACGGGTAGAAATGACCGAAGATATCTCACAGACCTACCAGTATAAAGACGCATTTACATTTTTGACTAAAGATGTTCCTCCTCTTTTTACCGTATTTAATTTTTTTAACATTTATTGAATTAAAACTATGTTTTTTTGCGGAACAACTCGCCTTTCTTTGTAAATGTATAATTTACGATTTTAGTTTTATCTTGTCGGTTC
This sequence comes from Eudonia mercurella, assembly GCA_963082485.1. NCBI lineage: Eukaryota > Metazoa > Arthropoda > Insecta > Lepidoptera > Crambidae > Eudonia > Eudonia mercurella. The sequence goes on from OY720040.1 coordinate 4,524,592, forward strand.
GAACTCTTTACAGGGTTAACGTGGTCACATGGAGCCTGAGGTGTTGGTCGTCTCATAATTAATTAGCAACTTCAAACTGAAACTATTTAGTATGGATATCGTAGGCACTCTCAGTCAGTCCGTGAACACACTACGGCCTCGCAAAACTCGCTTGTAAAGTCCCGTTAAAAAGCTTTATCTATAGGACGCGATAGATTATTTTAGCTATGTTAATTCAATATCAATATTTTTGTAGAAATGCCATTAAAGTACTAGGTGAGTGATCACCATTAAGGGATTGTACAGTACAGTCAGCATAGAAAGTGGATAAACACTTTAATTTTTAATCTGTAGGTACTAGAAGATGACAAGCGCATTATTCACTATTTTCCTAGTTACTTTGTCTTTTTTGACTTGACTTTGACTTCTGTTGCTGTCTGTACCATATTGTAATAGCTTTGCTGTATGCACCAAGACAGTCCTTCCTAATATTCCTAAACAAACCGACCCTTCCCTATAAATCCTTCAGCAAAGTTACTCGTCTGCAAATTTACAACATCCAAAGGTCTACGTTGGCTGGTTGGGCGTGACACCTTACAGCAATTAGCACAATTAGTGGAGCCCAATTAGGTCTAACGAACCGGGATCAGTGAGAGCAGTTTGGGGACAAACAGTTGGCGCCTGACCCGGGTTGAATCTGCGAACTGGCAGTAGGTAGTAGAGATATTGAAGTACTGTCGAGGCCATTAATATATATACTCGTTAAGAACTTGGTTACCTTGTCAAAGTATCTTCTGTCAACTTATATTCTATGGAAATCATTAATACAATGGAACGACAGGGTCCTTTACCGTTAAGATATTACTGGACTTGACTGTTCCTACATAACCTATATTTTTATACAGGAACTAGCTGACCGGCGGACTTCGTATCGCTATGACAGTTAACGTTTTCATGACAACAAAACAAACAAATCATTCGTCCGCTTAGGAACACACGTATCCTATGATGAACCCCTATAGCAGCGCCACCTACCGGGTCCAATCTTAAATCTAAACCATTCTCCAATCCACTTGAACACACACAGAAAATTTCATTCGAATCGGTCCAGCTTGTCGGTCGAGTTTAGAAGGAGTTCAATTTCTTACACACGCACAGAAGATTTATATATATATATATATATATATAAGATATCACATCAAAAAGTCTGCCCAAAACGGTTGCCAATGGCTTTATTTTAAAAGCATTTTCATGAATTGACGATGGTTTTCCTAATATTTTAAAATATTTAAAAAATTGAGAGCTTTTAAATTTATATTTGTATAATTTAACAAAGTTTAATGTACTGTAATGTAATGGACTGAACTACTATATGCTAGAAGTCCCTTATTGCTGGATTGCGCAATTATTTCTTGCTATTATAGCCAAGTTACGAAGGTCGTGTGATGGTGACGGAATGAAACTTCCATAGTACGAAGTAAACACTTGAGCGTTCAGCCTTTATTCTCTAATGGCTGACCCGGCGGACTTCGTACCGCTTTGACAGTTTCCATCATTGAGTTAAATATATATCAATGGTTTCCATGACAACAAAACAAACAAATCATTTTGTATTGGAAAATTAAATTGTCGTTTTTAGCATTTTATTTAATATATATTTTTAATATACCTTAAGTCACTCAGCGCTAATGTAGCATTCTAATGGTGAAAGAATTTTTAAATCGGTCCAGTAGTATTTGAGTTTATTCGTTGCAAACATACATACATACATACAAAAATACAAAGGTTTCCTCTTTATAATATTAGTACAGATTACCTACACTATATGGGTACACTTTTACTATTGCTATTTAAATAAATATACCCGTAGAACTAGTAAATAGATTAATATTAGTAACTAATAATTAGTTACTAATATTAATCTATTTGCTATTGACTCGTAAGGCGACCTATTGATCACTGAATCGTAAGACGAACTATTACTGTCTGAATCCGATTGCTCCGATTGAATGAATCTGAATGCCGACCATTGAAAAGCCCCGCGTATTTATAGTCCAGCGAAATAAATGCCTCTCTTTCTGACATGTTGCTGTCTCTGTCATTTAGATGTTCTATTATTTTCTATGATCGGTTCGACACTTACTAGGAAGTGAGTGGTATAGCCACGCTGCGTTGCAGCAGCACGAAATGGGCCGGCTCGACCGGCGTCATACCACCCTTTCACAGAATATCGGCGTGAAACAATGGCACTCGTTGCTTTTGTGTTTCATCCGGTGAGTGAAAGTACCGCGGAAGCCCATCTCTCACCCCTCCCCCCTCCCAATTCCTACTCCCTCCTCAAGATCCAACTTTCCTCAAGGCCGGCAACGCATTTGAGATTGGTGGCATGGTTTTGCGGGTGTCCATGGGCGGCGGTGATTACTTTCCATCAGGTGACCCACCTGCTCGTTTGCCTCCTTTAAATATATAAAAAAAAGTTTCTAGATTCTTCTAAAATTTTCAATACATTTCTGGAACACATTTCTAGAAACTTCTCTAGCAAGCCTCGTTCTATTTATGATTTTAACTATCACTAAATTATTTTAACGAAAGAATAATCGCACAAATACAAACCATATGTGATTCTAATTGATTTTAACTTAATTTGCGACGTAATAACGACGCTTTACTAAAACTTAGGCTTTACTTAACTTATCTTTAGGTACCTATTAAATCTTATTACTATTTAAACTATATTTGTCCGTCCGAAACAAATGTAATTGCATTATAAATAAGCTGTCAGTAACTTTAAAATTCACGCGTTTTGTTAGAGGGTAATTATCAGATTTTGTGCAAATCGTATGTCCGTGGCTGTATAAAAATATGTATTTTACTTTCAAGTTGTGGGTTTTGTATAAACGAAATACTATACAGTAAGCTACATGTTTACTTAAATATGAACTGCTAAGTTGAAAGGTTTTTAAGAAAATCAATATTTATATCTTAAAATGTCACTACCCTCAGTGTCCCAAACATAGATTCTGCAGAACAACTACTTTAATTTTGAAGAAACGTTTGTTCAACAAATCTGGATTTTATACATATTATTATACAGATCGTAAGTAAACGTTACCCGCATTTTCGCACGTACGAATGTAATAAATATTTTTTTTTTAATATATAAAGTTTTGTCATCTTAAAGTTGTCATCACCTTCAACAGAAATTGAAACAACAAAATGCCCTAGGCGTGCGGTCATCTTACTCCTCCACTCCCCGTTTCCCCACGCTCTCGTGTCGGTCAGTCAGCCACACGGCATCGAAGGGAATTACGTTTGCTAGTTCAAAAAATAAAAAATAAATTGTGCGCAAAGTCGTCGTTTGTCACGAAGTTTGTGTCTTTACCATCATCTATATTTTGATGTAAGTAATACATTTTTTCCTTACATTCTCGTGAATAATTAAGGCTATAAGGATCCAATAACATACTTATAAATGTCATAAATATTACAATTATGAATAGACAACTAAAAACCAAAATGCGCTAAAACATCATTACCCTCTATATCATTACCTTCATTTACCATCAGCTTTTGAACTGAAGGTAATGACTTCAAACTGACGGTAGCGATTAAATATTTTATGATAATATACTCACCCAAATACTTCACACCCATAGCGGGATTCGAACCCGCGACCGTATATTTTGTAGGTTTACTGGTAGGCTTTTTAATGCTTTTTTATGAAATTGATCCTTTGGCAGGACCTTCATCATCCAAAATGGACGAAAATAAAACAAAAGAAAGTAAAAGATGTGAAAAATGTGCTAAAACAGAGGGCCAATTGAGACGAATTCGCCATATTTATAATAAAAGGATAGGAATAATGAAAAGACAAATAGAATAAGAAAAAAAAGAAAAGGCAGCGATGAAAAAAATGTTAGAAAGAGCTAGAAATATCAATAGACTATCAACAGAACAGAAAATTGAAAGCTTGATCGACAACATAGATAGTAAAAAGAAAGAGGTAAAAAAGAAGTTGTTATTCGGAGAAGTTAAATCTAAACAACTCCAAGAAGGATTCAGTAGATTAACGAAAAGTGATAAACATCAATTTAGTAATATAATTTTAAAAGACAAGGATAGTTTTAAAAAACTCAAAGTATTAACTGCAATAAGACCGTAAGGACGTTTACAGTAAAGAACAACTTTCTTGTTCTCACCGTGGAACAAGCACGGTAACAAGCGCACCCATTCATGACGGCCTGCATAAATGCCGTTTCACGCCCCGCTTAAAAGACCCGGGACTATAGGAGCTGGGAAACACATGCGCCGGCAAAGAATTCCAAAGCCGAATGGTCTTACAGAGGAACGACTTGCCAAATTTTTTGGTACGAGTACTGATTGACTGTACAGTATGATGGTGGTTCCTAAGACCAGCATGTGTAGTCCGGGAGAGGAAAGGAGAAGGCGGGATTAGATCAAAAAGTTCTTCAGAACACTCACCGTAGTAATTCCGGTAGAAGACACTGAGAGAAGCAATATCTCTTCGCAGCTGGAGGTCCTCTAGAGAGGCTGTAACCTCAGCATCTCCAATAATGCGTACCGCTCGCCTTTGCAGTCTGTCAAGTGCATCGAGGAGGTATTTAGCGGAGCCGTCCCATAGATGGGTACTATACTCCATACTCGATCGCACCTGAGTCTTGTACAGCAAACAGCGCTGCTCGGGAGTGAAAAACCGCCTCACCTTATTGAGAATACCCAACTTACGGGAGGCAGTTAAAATAACACTCTCGATGTAGCATTTTGGGTTCAGTTCCTGGCCGATGTCCATGCCAAGAATGCTGAAGTCCATCGTAATGGATAACGGAGAGTTCTGAAGAGAGGGAGGAGTAAGGAAGGGAGTTAGCTTGGACGAAAATGCACAAACCTGAGTTTTGCTGGCATTAAACTCGACCAGGTTTTCAGATCCCAACTTAAAGACACGATCGAGAGCCAGGTTCAGTTTGGCAACCAGTTCTTGCCTTTTCACCACGATATCGGTTTGCTTTGCCGCAAGATGTCCCAAGTACCACTCATGCACCGTACTGTCATCCGCATAACAATGAATATTGCCCAAGGACAGCATGTCATTGATATGCAGAAGAAATAGAGTTGTTGAGAAGGTGAGAGCACAGAACCCTACGGCACTCCGGTATTGACTTTGAAGAGCGCGGAGGAACTACCCTCACAAAGGACACGAATCCTCCGCTCTTCTAGAAAGTCTGCAACCCAGGCGCACAAACGGGGCGGCACACCGAAGGCCGGCAACTTGGAAAGAAGGGAACGATGCCACACTTTATCGAAAGCTTTGGCTATATCAAGGCTAACTGCCAGAGATTCGCCATGCTTGTCCATCGCTTCACCCCATGCGTGAGTTACGTACGCTAGAAGGTCACCCGTTGATCGCTTGGGTCTGAACCCGTACTGGCGATCAAGGAGCAGCGAGTGATCCTCTAGGTATTAATGAGCTGAGAATTAATTATCCGCTCAAACACCTTGCACAGCACAGAAGCTACAGCGATGGGTCGATAGTTGGCTGGATCCAAGCGATCCCCTTTTTTGGGGATGGGTTGTATGTTCGCTTCCTTTCAAGACACCGGCACAATACCGGCATCGTAAGACACCCTAAACAATCGTGTCAACACTGGAGACAACTCAGCCGCGCATCTGAGCAGCACAATTGCCGGAACACCATCCGGCCCGCTAGCCTTCCGCACGTCGAGCGACCGCAGCATGGCACGTACATCACACTGCCTGATACGAATATCAGGCATGGTGGCCCCTCAATGTGCTATAATAGGTGGAGCGCAGCGGTGCCACAATCGTCAACGCGCGAATTAGCCGCGAAAAGTTCTGCCAACAAGTTCGCCTTCTCTAGCGGCTGGTTAGCTAACGAGCCGCCAATAGCTACGGCTACCCGTAGGGTGCGAGATCAACTCCTGCCCTACTCACGCTACTCTCTGTCCATCTGCTCTTGCGAGAGCCCTCTTGTTAGACTTAGAGGCCTTGTTGTAAGCCGCTTTCAGGGAGCCGGCACTAGGGTCATTTAATGCGCAAGCCCTCGTCCAAGCACGATATGCAGCTTGCTTGCATTCAGCAGCTTTGGCGCATTCGCGATTGAACCAAGGCCGCTGTCTACCAACGCTGGCAAGATCCATGAACGGAATATAATATTCCATACCCAACGAGATCTCATCAGCGATGGCGGAAGCGCACTCCGACGGGTCCTTTCCAAGAAAGCAGCTCTGGCCCCATGAGACGGATGCAAAGTAATCACGCAATCTGTCCCAATCTGCCGACGAGTAGTGCCACAGACGACGTTTGGTCTCCATTGTTTTCGGTGGACCAACGCAATGCAGTGCTGTGGCAATGACCAAGCAGTGGTCTGATGAGCCTAGAGGTGCAAGTACCAACACTCTATACCCTCTCGCAGGGCAACTCGTCAACATTAAGTCCAACAAAGAGGGCGCGTGACCTACGATATCGGGTATCCTGGTGGGCTGGTCTACCAGTTGTTTTAGGTCTTGTGTCAGAGCAAAGGCATGAGCGACTCTACCAGCGTGATCGCGTTCTACAATATATTTTATTTTAAAAAGATCATTACTCTTTGAAACACCTCACTACCTTATAGCTTGTAATCATTACCAATATACAGTTATCACTACCGTATGTACTGTTATCATTACCATCCGACTTTTAATCATTACCGTTTCTAAATAAAATTTTAAAAGCTCATAGCTTCTCAATTTGCGAGTGCAATTGTCTATAAATTTAGCAAATCAGAAAGGATAATGTATATTTTGATAATATCAGTAAATTTTTGTAATTAAAAAAATTATCAAATTTTGCTTGGATGTGCACAAAATCTGATAATCACCCTAGAAGTTGAATGAACTTGATAAAATTATTATGTTTATACTCCACGTTCGTTTACTTCTTTACTAACTTAATAAGAATTATAATGCAAATTAATTAACTGTTTGTTTTGTAACAACGTTATGATCTAAAATTACTTTCAATACATACAAGTTTTTATTACAATCAAGCCCTTAAAATGTTTGACAGAGAAACTAAGTGTCATGGCTAATTCGAAAAGTAGGTGTCCGAATTTCGAAGAATCTAGTCCAGAGATTCTCGTATCCCCTTCTCCTACCATACCTCGAGATGTGGTATAAGAGAACCAAGTTCGGAGAGACCCAATAAAAAAAATACAAAAAGTTCAAAACGACCCTAACGCACCTTTTTTATTTCCAGAAACATGTCATCTAAACGGAAATCGCCGCCTTCGAAATTGCAAGAAGGAGCTGCTGAAGACAAGCACGAGGCTGGCCCCGCAAACGACTTCGAACAGGCCGAGTCGGACGACAACGAGCATCACTACGACAAGTTCTCACCCACCTGTTCCACCAGAAGCTCGATCAGCGAGGAGGAACCTACATACGAGGACGAGCGACCCTCGAAGAAGCAACGCTTCGAAAGCACAGACATGACCAACAACCTTCTAGTCCCATCGTCTTTCCTAGGCCTTCACCAAGTAGACCTGCAGTCTAGGAGGCGAGGCTCTTCCGAATGCAGCAGTCCGGGTGCTGAAGCGAAGGTTTTAGGGCTGTGCAACAATAACAACTCGTTACTGAACCACAATAGCGCGTTGCCGCTGGGACCGCCGCATAAGCGGTCGATGGACGACGTCCTTAAAAGATTAACGTCTAAAATGAATAATAGCACTATCAAGGAGGAGAAGAGGCCCACACCGTCTACCACGCCTGTCAACAAGCAGAACAAGTGAGTCGCTATTTTGTTTCTTTCTTTTTTTTTGCTGTTTTTAATTAGGTTTATGTGCAAACTTTTTGACGTTTAACTTCTGACGTTCAGTTCAGCAGGGTAGGATATGCTTAATTTTGTTTTCTATTTGAAAACTTATAGAGGTCAGGTATTTCGCTATCAGCTCAAAAAGAAAGAGAACAGTGGTGATCTTATATCTGCCTCTTTATGTCATCTTACTCAGGCGTTTGGTGTGCACTGAGGAACAAGCTATTTATGATTAGCTTTCAAAACAACTATGATGCTACTAACATTGATTGCTGTCATGGCAACAGACTCAGACTTAATAGTTATAGCCAGTCAGAAAAACCTACAAGAATTGCTAACAAACATACCGAGTACCTACAATATGTACCGCTGAGAATCGAACCTGGTATTTCTGGACCACAATAACAAAGTTAGTTGTTATCACTCAAGAAGATGGTCGCCGCGTAAGTTAGTTTGTGAATAATGTGGGTAATTTACATATAACCCAATAGTTAGTTGAGACAAAAAAAAAAATCATCATTTCCCAATACTCTGGACATTATCACAGATGGCGATCGATGGCGCAGTGGATAACGCACCCGGTCTGCGATTGCTGAGGTTAAGCAACTTTCTCGAAGGCCGTCCATCGGATGGGTGACCAAAAATGTATAATCTCGAGCTCCTCCGTGCTTCAGAAGGCACGTAAAGCCGTTGGTCCCGGCTGCAACATCAGTCATTAACAACCACCAATCCGCTGGGCCCGCGTGGTTTATGGCCCGTTCTCCCTATCCATTATAGGGAAGGCTCGTGCCCCAGCAGTGGGAACTTAAAATTAGCTAATGATGATGATGATGATGTAGGCTTATAAGGAAATGATAAAACCGATAACACTCCAGAAAAATGACACGCATTGCTCTTTGTATTCACACTGATAAAACAGAAGCTTCACCAGTTGATCTAATGCTATATAGATCACCTTGCACTATCCTATCTACCAATTAACAATATATTGATTAGTCTCAAGTCACCTCTGAATTATTGGTAATTTCCGCCGTTTGTCAATAAACAGTTTTGTTTCATTATGTTGACTCGATGACACGGAAATCATTATTAGAGATAACTGCCTATTGAACGATAATTATGTTATTGTAAATCATAAAGCACATTGTAATGAAACAACTTTTACGGATCTGCTCGCGTTTATTTTACACATTAGTTTTGATTAATGTTTATCCTGACGTTTCGAACCCTTTGCAGGGTCCGTGGTCACAGGGAGACTGAGGTGTTGGTCGTCTCATAATTAGTTAAGCTTGTATACCCTCATTTAAATTTAATTACGTGCGTTCCGTTTTACGCAGAAAGAGCTTACAGTATCTATTGGTCTGGCTAATGTCAAACGTCAAAACGTCAGGATAAACATTAATTAAAAGTAATGTAAATACTTATAAAATACAGTGTAACAAATGAAACGCCTACCCGACCCAGCCAGGAATCGAACCTGGGTCTTCCGCAATCCGGGCGGCTGCACTGACCGCTATGCTACCGGGAAGGCTGACGTAAGCGCAAAATTTTGTTACTGCTTTATAATTTTTTGAATGCCTTATAGCAGTAGAGTGCCATCTTTCCAACGGTCATTGCAACCGATGGCCATGTAGATTCATCTTTACAGATGAAATACCACAAATAATATCAAAATTCAAAATTCAAATCATTTATTCAGTTTAGGCTACAAACAGCTCTTATGAACGTCATTAGTTCGTAAGTCTACTTTGGGCGGGAGATCTTGTACTGAGAAGAACCGGCAAGAAACTCAGCAAGTGTCCAGATCTTTTCTCCCTTATTATCATTTGTATTGTGTAGGTAGTGTTCGCGTAAACTTTAGAAAACAATATTAAATCGCAATGTAGAAATATAGTAATTTTCGCGGAATATAGACAAACGTAGTTACTTCTTTGGTAACTATTGGCTAGCATCAAAGGTCACAAAGTCGAAATTTTTTTTTCTATGTATACCTAGATCTTTTTTATAATAAAACATTTTTTTTTTAATTGGATAACCAATTAACAATAGACTTAAATTTAAAACTGATTAAGCTTAAAACCTTTACACGTTTTATTTGTAAACACACACTTAAACTTAAACTTAACTTTAGTGCATTTTTAATTATTGTTTTAAAATTTCTTGCAGCTTTTTACGGTAGTTAGTCTCAGATATTGACTTTCAAAAATTATTATTGGTATGATATTTTTAGTCTTTTTAAAATTTTGTTTAATTTGTTTCATATAATGAAAGGATATTGTTTAACATATTATTATTAGTCCGTTTAATTGTGACTCCCGACTTTCGATGCAGCTAAAAACTCATTGTACTAAAAATTAAAAGCGCACCACGTTTAAAGTTCAATTACTTCTGAACTGTCGCCGCACGCCGAGAGTAGTAAAGCGGAGAGTACAACGCGACCATTCGTGGTTGGTCGTTTCGAATTTAATTGGTCATATTATGGCTCATTAAAAACAATGTTGGAGACCACCGCCGGTAGCCAATAAAAACTTTAAACGGTGATTTAACACAGCTTCGTAAGGCTAGTTTCATTTGTTCACACTTTTTCTTTTTTGTTTTCTTGATTTTTTTTCTTTGATTTTATGCGCCATAGCATAAGCTGTATTATTTGGTTTCTCAACCAGAGTAAATGTTTAGCACCTATCAAAGCCACTATTATGTTCCATCAATGGATTGTTTATTAACAACTTTTTGGGTAACTGTAATTCGTGTTAAGGTTATATCAAAAGATGGTTGATGTTTTGAAGATCTGTTACGTAATGTCATTTGTACTTTGAATAATTTTAAATTAATGGTTGTTGTTGTTGTCAATTTAAATATCTAATCATCATCATCAGCCTACACTAGTCCGCAGCTGGACATAGGCTTTTCCCAGTGCACGCCACTAGGCACGATCAGCGGCTACTCTCATTCAGCTCTTTCCACCTACCTATGCAACTTATTCTTCTAACTGCTCAACTGTATACCAATAGGGGTAGTAGAAAAAACAGCGATTTTTGCTATAGCTTGCCCACCTATAAATCCACCCATCGTCAGCTCATAAATAAGAGCTCAACACCAAATACAAAAATTTAAACATTTCCTAATATAAATAAGACATTTTTTATAGCTTTCGTTGTTTTAGACTTTTTATGTTCGAGCTAAGATATTTTGAATGTGGGATCGATTAATTAATAATGGAGTTAAACAATTTTTGTACTTAAATTCCCTTTTAAGCGCCTTCTTACGCTAATGTTTATTCATTAAAGACTCGTTAACATCTTATAACGATAATACAAACTTTTACGGGCACACATGAGATAATATTATATAGCCATTATTTATCTATGGTTTCAAATAAAATGTCATTGACCAACGGACTCTTAATTGCCAACCAGCATAGTTTGAACCCGAAGCTCCTGGCCCTCGATGCTTCGATTAATCCTGTAACTGCTACTTGCCAATTCATTGGTTAAGGCGGCCAATGACGTCACTCGGACAGGCCCTGCTACAGTGGGCAGGTGGAATTTATTTGCAACATTAAAATTTCATTTGCTGTAAATTATTATGGCTCGTAGTTAATGTACTGTTTGCCCGTAAAACCTAAAATACTATAATTTTACATAATTCCGAAGTGACTTCAACGTAGATTTATTTACTGTATTTTATATAGCTGTCGTTGAATTTATTACATGACTATAAATTTTTGCTTTTTTTTAATACTGGCAAACTTGTTAAAAACATAGTTGGACAGTTTAGAATATAATATTGTTTATAATTTCCCTGCCCTATGAATCACCCGCACCATGTGTGTATCACGTTCTCTTTTGAAATCGAGAAGATGGCAAGAATTTTCCAACTGCCTGGTATCTCATCATACAGGTTATTAAGACTAACTGAGACTAAAAGAAACAAAAAGCTTATCTTGCGTAAAATAGAACGTACCCGAATTAAATAAAAAGACTGTATCGTCATCATCATCTCCAGCTCATTTTATGTCTGTAAAAGACTGTATGCAAGTCACAAATTATTTATGAGACGACCAACTTAGTCAGCTCCATCTGCCTGTGACCATGAATACTGTAAACCTCAGGATAAAATGAAATTACATCAAATGTGTAATTAAATTAGACGCAAGTATTCCGTATAAGTCAACGATTTCATTTTAACAGACAGATTTAACTTTTTAGTCAACGTTTTGGGAAAACCGGGAAAATGTTTAATTAGAACATGAAGTCGCTAATAAAACATAACAACGCTTCTTACAATGTACTCGTAAGTTTATTGTTGGAACAACTGTAAAGTGTCTCAAAACAACAATTAATTTTAATACTCGACACTCCGAGATTAGCGCTGGACAATTACCTAGGGCACAAAGTATGGAGACTGCAGAAGGTAAGCTTCATACGAAGCGCTCGAGCACCGCACTAATAGACCCTCTCACGGACGCGAAATCTCAAACCATCTCAAACCAGTCCGAGCGCAGCGAGTTCTGTTGCGAAATTCCGTGTCCGTGAGAGGTTGTCTATATGTACTGTAAGGAGGTTATATGCAGCTCATAGTAAAAGTTAGTTTATTGCATTTGTATGTAAGCCTCTTTAGTCTGGATGAATATTTCATTTGTTTAGTGTTCCCACTACTTAGGGAATCCTACTAGGATATAAAATAAGAACAACAGTTGCACTTAACTTTGTGTATTAAAATAAAAACATTATATACAAACCGATCTCAGAGCACCTCGGCTTTTTAGCCGGGCTGTCTCGCTCCTGTCTACCACCGCGTCAAACCGTTGCTAGCCTTTTAATTTTACATGTTCGATGATTCAAATATTCATCCAGACTAAAGAGGCTTACATACAAATGCAATAAACTAACTTTTACTATGAGCTGCATATAACCTCCTTACAGTACGTTGCTCGAGCGTTAGTATAAAGTTTACCTTCTGCAATCTTGTGTCTTCTCATTTTGTGCTTAGGGGCAATTTAGTGTAAGGACAGACGGAATTCTCTATTATTACGTTTTCTTGGTTAATTGTACGAGTCGTTGTGTGTCGGCTTTATTTTGCTAACTGCCTCCTGCCAGTACCAACAGTGTTAGGATTAGAACTTATAGCGTTAAACATTTGCGTCAAAGTATCAAATTTGTATTTCCGAGTGGTGCCTAATATTTTTAGGATGGGTAAATTAAAATTTTCCAAAATAGTTTAAATTTTAAAGCTAAAATTTATAAAATTGTTAGTTTTTAAGAAAACAATATTCAATGTCAAGAAAGCAACGGACATAATTGAGACAAATAAAAATAATATGTTTATGAATCTAATTCCCCGCAAGCTGTTGCCTAATACAAATAGAATTTAGTATTAAATAATTATATTAATTAGAAACAATATTAATTCCATCCAATTGTAATGGCCGAGACCACAATAAAACTAGATGTAGATAATGTTTAATAATAGAGCAGATAAAATAAGGTTAAGGCGGTGTCAGTATATAACTATGTCAATATTTGTATTTACTGGTCAGTATCTATCCGGCTTTTATCGCGGTAATTAATAGTCTTTGTTGATGTTATGATTGTCGCAGATACGTAGTTACTATGGTATACATTGTTCAACTTTTACATCTAAGTGGAGCGCGAACTCAATTTAGAATTGTGACAATTAAGATTTCGACTGCGTCTAACAAGTTTGCTTATTTAATGAAAAAAATACTATTCCCCGAACTGTGAGGTATGTGATAAACTGGAGGATGATGGACACTTGTTGATGGAATGTACCAAAAAACATAGAGAGCGACAATAGGGTATTTGACAGGTTTTTAGAAAAATATGTCTAATGGTACATTATAGCATAATATATTTGCAATTTGATTAATTCGTTGTGAATTTCTTTATTTTTTTATGAAAATCGCCATTAAAATTCAAATAAATAAAATAGCCGCCAAAACTAAGCATGCTGGTCACGTGATCTCGTGACGTCAGTAGCATGTAAACAAACTGTTAGCTGTCAAATCACACCGTACAAAACTTCGAGTGACATATTTGATTTGCTTGCAAATGACGTCACGACATCACGTGACCAATCCCGTGCGTTTTCGATCACGTGGTCAATCATAAAAATTTAATTAATTTATAAATGATTTACTACCGCATAATGTAGGTAATTAAAATTTTATAAAACGCGTTAAAAAACATCTATCGCGGGTTGGTTGGTTGACAGTTGACACCTACATTAAATGTCATCATCATCTCAGCCAAAAGACGTCCACTGCTGAACAAAGGCCTGCCCCAAGGATCTCCACAACGACCGGTTTTGTGCTGCTCGCATCCAGCGGCTTCCCGCGACCTTCACCAGATCGCCGGTCCACCTTGTTGGAGGCCTGCCCACACTACGCTTTCCGGTACGCGGTCGCCACTCGAGGACTGTTCCGCCCCAGCGGCCATCAGTCCTGCGAGCAATGTGCCTGCCCACTGCCACTTGAGCTTAGCAACTCTTCGGGCTATGTCGGTTACCTTTGTTCTTCTGCGGATCTCCTCATTTCTGATTCGATCTCGCAAAGGAACCCCGAGCATAGCCCTCTCCATTGCTCTTTAAGTGACCTTGAGCCTTCTGATAAGGCCCATAGTAAGCGACCACGTCTCAGTTCCGTATGTCATTACATTATATGTAATGTAACATATTTAATGCGAGCATTCGCATGGTCAGCACTGTGTGAGCTTAGCTGCGATTGGTTACAGGTACGTTACTATGTTCACTCCGGTCAGTCTCCACCACTACTGTGTCAGGACTTGCGCCTCAACCATCAAAAAGTTGGCATCGCAAATATACATTAAAAAGAGCACTTCCTTTTTGAATATAGAACATGAGTCGAAATAAAATCTTCTTATCGGTTATCCTTCGAATTAAATTTAAAAAAGAAAACAAAAGCATGACGAAAGTTGTAATAATTATAAGTGATGCCGAAGCTAGCACCACACAATAGTTGCGTTTGAAACATTTCGGAATATATTAAGACAAATGCGCGCGCATTGTCTCGGGGCTGTGCACTAATTAAACGCGCGGTAATCGCTGGCCGGATTAAGATGCGTTGGTAATGTACCACTATCCATCTCCTTTATGGGTCTGGTGAAGCGTGGTGGTCTTCATTAAGAGGTAAAGCGATTTTTACGATTTGGTCGATTCATAAGAAAGCGCTTAGATTGTGATGATGATGATGATGATGATGATGAAATGATCATTGATAGACAATAAGGATTTAAATTGTAAGATGCCCCTTATACAAATATTTTATAATAGCTTTATATCAAAGCGCCTCATGACAAAAAGTCTAAAAGCATGGTTTTTTAAGAAAGAAGCAAAAAGGTTTCATCTGCTATTGTTTTACTTTTCGTATTGTAAATGTCTAAAAGCTCTGTAACGGCTTTCTATCAAACAGACTTTGCTAACTTCGTATAAAAAGCAGCATATTCATATATTAACATTGCGTTCTATTTTTGAAAAACAAAACGTTCATAATTTTTTTAATATTCACGCTTTCTCTCATGCCTTGTACCTACTCCACACCAAACAGCTAACCAAAACGCTAACAATGGGCGAAGGAGCAATTTGGACGGTGATATATATTTTGAAAGCACAATGTTGCCGCTCCACGCAACATTAGTTAATGTGGATATCTTATTTATTATTGTTTTGAGTGATGTTTCGCCCGGGGCGTAGGAACAATGCTCTCTAAAGAGTAACGTTTCGTTTTTGAACTCTGAAAAAGTTTTTATGGTTCAATATTGTAGCTAAAGACAGTGTTGCCGCTTGAATAATTGGGTGTAAATACTCCTTTTACGTATTTACGAGCACGCAACTCTATGAAATACTTTTTGGTGAACTTGCGTTTATTTTTGGTAGTTTCAAAATTTAAATCAAATATTCTTAATTTTATAATTTTATGCTAGGACTTCTTGGCGAGAAAGTAAAGAGTCATGTCTGCGGTTTTGTTTCATTTTCGAAAATTTGTGTTATATCGAATATTAATGTGAAATAATGGTGGATTATTAACCGTAAAGTGTTCGTGAGTGTGCATGAGTGTTGGCAAATCAAAACAGTGCAACGTCACTTTTCAAATTCTCTCAAGAACTCCGCCCGAGGACTTATGAAGCCTCACATCTTTACTGAGATACTCGAGGGGTTGGGGGGTATATCATTTCTCACTTCTTATTTCTATTATCATTCATCATCATCATACAAAAAAGAAATATTATTTATTTATGTATTACTTGTTAGAAAAATTACTTTGACACTGGCTAAACGTGCTATTCGCACGAAGCCATCAACAAAAAAAAAATATTATGCTACAATGAAGTTATTATTTAAGTCATATACGAGTAACACTATCGGTCTACCTTTCGTCTATCTTGGATATTACAGTCTACGGCGGGAGACGATTTCTTTTACAAGCTCGGATATAGGTATTTCAAAAAACTTTCGTAGAAAAATAGTTTCCATTGACATCACAAACATTTAAGACTACTGAGAGATTTGGCAGCAAAATAATAAGCTTTATAATAATAGATTATTGAAAGCAATCAAATTAATACTTACTACTATTAGTAAAATAATTTGATAATAAATTTAAAAAAAAAATTAAAAACCTACATTCTTAGATGGGATCAGCTCAAAACAGAAGGGCGTATCTAACATTTAGGAGGCCTATGCCCAACGGTGGGTAGTTATGAGCTGAAAATGACGATGTTGATAAAAAAACAACAAGCTTTAACACAGTGATAATCGCTATCCTCTCAACAGTTTCATACACGCAAACTGCCATTTGACGACACAATTTCACTGAGGTAAACCTTGCACAAACTATATGGCACAATGCAATAGGTATGTCATTCCGTAGACAATCCACAAGGCCAGACAATGGTGCTTTGTGCCCCACAATAACTCTTTATGACCAATGACAAAGTGCTATTCTGCATAGATTTGCCCCACACATGGTTTCTACAATAGTAACTTATTGTCTATATAGTTATGCTCATTGAATATGAATACCGGTTGTGTGGAGATGAATTGAATTGTTTTAATTATGTTTGTTGTGACGAATGTCTTGAAATAGACTTGCTTGCGTGTGGATGTAATCTTTAGGAAGTTGCAGTTCTTCGACGTTTTAAGGTTTGTGCGTACGACTTTCGAAATTTTGAAATGTTTTTGGGCTCTGTCAAATTAAATGTGTGGCTTGGGTTTTGTTATTTCATAATCAGATTACTTGGTGAACTTAGAAGTTCAACCTGACATGGTTGAACATGTACATTTTTGAAATAGGTATTTTTTGGTTTATTCATTTCTTCTTGAAAGTAGTGCTGGGTCTAGTATTATTTTAGAACTACCATGAATCTTGATTCTGGCGCTTTTCGAATTAGGTCTTTGCGTTGTCATCAATGGTCCATTCATTTCTTCTTGAAAGTAGTCAAACGTCTAGTTTTGTTGGACTATCATGAAACGTGATTCTTGATGCATTGTGCATTTTGTAATTCGCTATTCATAATAATATATGGCAAGCTTGCTTACAGGTACCATCTGCTCTCCCCTAAAAAGGTGATTGAAGTTAGGCAACTTTCCCAAGGATGGGTGACCGAAATACAATGTCTTGAGCTCCTCCCTACTTTGGGACATAACGCTGGCTGCTATTACAATACATGACTCAGCGCGCTTTCACGATAATATTTAAGAAAAAAACTACACCTATTAAAATATCTGAAATCCGATAAAAAATTTCAGATATCGTACCTTGAGAAGAACAAAAGCATAAGTGGAAAAAGTACATTTTACAGGAGAGCGAAAAAACTACTAAAATCTTAATAAGTTTTTACTAAAAAGTCTGACGACATCGCCTTATTTATGAAAAATTGGTATAAAAATTACGTTTTCATTAATAATACAAGCTAAAGTTAAAAGTTAATACTATTTTACTTATTTCCTTTTATTTAAATAACGTCACTTTTTATTATCCTGTTTTGTTAAAAGAGAAATGTAAAAACACAAATGTCACTGTTCTTTTAAAGATATATATGTTTAGAAAAAATATTCGTGAATACGTCACAATGCAAAGGAACCTGACAGAAATGTAATCGATATTATGCTTTTTTTCACTGATTTTTTTTGTTGAACAATAAAATTAAGCACTCCTTACACCTTTACTATCAATGAAAAATGTAAGACCTGTATTTGGTTAAAAACATTAACACCTTTTTTGTCTACATTATTCTTTTCTTATGACGAGAGTATGAATTGTTATGGGAGAATTCTTTAATAATTTAATGAAATAATAAAAAGCATTTTATTTTTGAAATCAAATAACTTTTATTGCAATATAAAACAGACAATGCCGCAATTTTTAAATGGGTACAGAGACATAATATATTTTTTAAATAGTAATTAAAAAAATATTCTTTTATTAAAAATCAAATTATAAAATTATAACTTTCACAATATATAATGAGATCAGAGTTTTGCGATATCTAATACTTATGCTCACTTATTATACTGAATTATGAAACTAACTTTTACTTTTTATTAGGATAATTTAACAAAATTAAAATCTATAAAAATAATAAATAAACACACTACCTAATATTATCTGCGGACATAAAAAGAACTTAAACAAAAATACAAACAGACATATAAAAACTAAAAACAGCTTCTGACCTGCATATATAAATTTAGTTACTAAGGCCCACTTGCGCCAAGCTAGGTTAACATTTTACTCAGACTTAGATGTACTTATGCAAAAGTAGCATTAACTCAGAGATAAATGTGTCAAACTAGCTGTCGTCCACGACGAAGACACGTCCGATGAGGAATAGACTTTTAATAGTAAGACTTAAAAAACTTTATTCCTCGTCGGACGTGTCATGCAGTATTTCATTTTCTGCGGTTAGGTTTTTGAAAAAGGTTTGGTAGTGAGCCGGTATGGCTTTAAGTTCACATAAGCTATTTAAATCTTTATGTAGGGCTTTTGATATTGGTAACGGACCATCGTATGCTAGTTTTATCTCACACTCTGCTGGTATCCCATTAAATTTGCGTTTACGCGACGAGGAACGATTACTAGTGTCCAGTACGTAGTAATTTTCTTGCTCAAAATCACATTTATATAGTAATTTTCCAGGTAATTTTGGATCTGCTTTTACTTCCTTAAAATGTGATAGCAATATCTTTCTCCCGTCTACATCAAAAGCCCAATTTCTATTTGTCGTAGAAATAGATTTAAAATCGTAAATGCTGCTTTGATTTACTTCATTCATTATAAATTTGTTATGCACCCTAGAGTTAGTTATGACTTCGTACACTTGATCAGGTGTGTAAATAATTTTATTTTTCATATTTTTTTCAATCGAGGAATGCATAACGTCCCCCTCATTTTGCGTATGTCCTGTTTGTAGAAATCTGTGTACAATTTCTACGTAAAATTTTTGTGAAGCAAACAAGTACATAAAGAAAACAAATCTGTTACGGTTTTGACCCGAACAATTGTCCGAATAAAAAGAAAATTGTTTGATCCCTCTTTTGGCTTCTTCACCTATAAAGTGAAATAAGCAACTTGCAATTTCGTTGGCGCCTCTTTTGGCAATTAGCGCATGCCACACATAACAATGACCTTGTTTTGATATCAGGTCAAAAACCGTAAAATTATACACCGGGTACTTTCTTTTGTAGTGAAAAATGCCTACGTTCGATTGAGGTATATTTTGAACTTTTTCTAAATCAAACACTGCGACCGTTTTAGTGTTTGGATCTGATTCAGACTTTTCTTGGTCCTTAATTTTCCTAATAATAGATTTATTTTTTAAATGACTGTCATAGTTATCCTTTAATTGAATTTTACTTTCTTCATCAGCAATATCATACACACTGCAAATTTGGCACATGTCTTTCTTCGGTCGATGAAATGAAAGATTAAATTTAGTATTAAATATATGTGTGTATTGATATTCACTGGCTAATTTGATGCCTTGAAAATGTTCAGTTTTAGTCATCCAATCTTTATAGAGCCTATACATTTTTGAAATGTTTAGATTTTCGGACAAGTACTGTCTGGTAGTTTTTTCT
Source organism: Eudonia mercurella (assembly GCA_963082485.1). Taxonomy (NCBI): domain Eukaryota; kingdom Metazoa; phylum Arthropoda; class Insecta; order Lepidoptera; family Crambidae; genus Eudonia; species Eudonia mercurella. Next base: position 4,544,515 of record OY720040.1, read on the forward strand.
CTTAAATAATGAGACTCTATACAAGGAAATGACTTTATATGCTGTACTACACTCTGAAAAGTATCATCTTGAATTTTATAAGGGCGGTTCGTATGCTTACCTCATAAATCTAAGATTTGTTCATTATTAGTAAGCTTATTCATGGCAGTGTAAACGACTCGCTCTTTGATTCCTAACGTATTAATAAACATTTTTTTACAAACTCTAGTTCGTAAATGCTGATCATTATTCAAAGGCAAGAAGTAAAGGTAAGTGTTTGTACGTTCACGTGTTCTATCTACTTTTACAACTTTTGGGTTAGTTGATTGAGTATAACTTAAAATGAAATACCACTGATTTTCATGATTACCTATTTGCCAGAACAAGTCAAAAATCTTCTGTCGTACTTCGTCAGAAAATTTTTCAGAACATTTCATTTTACATGAGCATGGATCTTTCATAGTTTTTGCAGCACAAGATTTTTTACTTTTTTTGCTAATATACTCCCTACCCTTATCTTTATTTGTCTTACTCTTTACGGATATCCATTCACTAGTATTTCGTTTCTTCTTTCGAGAATTAAAACTTCCTTCATTTACTAGCAAAGGTTTAGACTTAGTAGCTTCATTTGTATCAAAATTATTCGTATTTGTAACATTACATTCAATATCAGTTTGATTAATATTTGAAGACACAGTGTTTTCATTTTGGTGCTCGCCAATCGGTTCTAAAATATTATCTCTATTTTGGGGTAAATTATTTAAACTGAGAGAAGTTTCTTTGATAGAAGATGATGAAATATCTGCTGAAGGTGACAAAGGTCTTACTCCTTCGATTCTATTGTAATTGACTTGAGATCTTACATCATTATCATTAAGTGATTCTTTACGATGATCCAAAACGTTTTTATTTGTGTAAATAACTAAGGGAGATGCTACGAAATTAACCATACTTTGAATTTGAAAAGGGGTATCAAATTTTAAAAGACTTTCTGAATTATTCTTAGGACTATTCATTATTTCATTAATAAGTGACGATGGCAGAGGAGAGTTTAATTCCCTTACTGGACTTGAAGAACGACTTGTGGTATGACTTGGTAAATATTCTGATATAACTGGAGAATAAGGTTCTTCCACATCACTTGAATTCTTCTCGTTGTAGTCTACATTGGCTGTACCTCGACACGTTGATCCACGGCGTGTTGGTGGAACAGGATTTTCATAATCATCTTGTAAAATCTCCTTTTCTCCGGGGTTTTCTTTAAAAGAAGTTTGTGATTAATAACACCTATCTAAATACATTGATAAGAAAAGAAAAGCTGATTTTTCAATCCACAGATAAACGTTATTTATTGTCAGGTTAATTACTAATTAAATATCATTAAAATAATAATGAAAAAAGGCAACCCGACAATATCAAAAGATAAATTATATGATTAAAATCAGTTGTTAAAGTAAAGATGTCATTATTGCAAACAAATTACAACCAACTCCATATTTTTATTTGTTTTATATTATTTAAATCATAGGTCATAGGTGTACATACCCTGTGACTGACGACTCGTTGATGGAACAGGATATGCGTAAAAATGTTCTAAAGCCTCTTTTTCACCAGGTTTTTCTGTAAAAATAAATTATATCATTATCATTAAAAAATCAAATGTTTAAGTAAAGTTGTGATTATGGTCAACAAATAACGATCAACTCTATATTTTTATTTGTTTTTTCTTATTTAGCAAAACCACATCATAGCTGTACATACCTTGACGCTGACAACTCGTTGATGGACCAGAATATTTGTAAACATTTTCTAAAGCCTCGCCAGGTTTTTCTGTAATAGTAGAGTTACAGTAAGAAAGAAAGAAAAAAACGAGTACATTTATTATCTTTACCCATTCAATAGCAATCAAATTCAATGCAACAATACAGGCTATGCGTGTTGTCCTTGTATTAGTAACCAATCTCAATTCCTACTTATGTAGTATGGTTAGTTAATTTTCTTTGTAAGGCATTCATGCTTACAATTTGAACTAAATAAAAAAACACATACATAGACCACCTGTACCAAAAACTGCAAAACATTTTATGACGTTCAATTGTTCGTCATCAGCCATTTATAATGTCCCCACTGCTGGGGCACTGGCTCTCCTTATGGATGAAGGAGGAGGTGTTATTATAATATAATATCCTATAAATTAATGATAATATACGTTAACTGATCCCAAAAATCCCACAGCAATTTTAAGTATAAGTTTAAGTATAGTAAGAAGTAAGAAACTATTAACTTCTAAAAGCTATTATGAAATAGACGAATATCTAAATGATAAGTTATAGTAAATTATTATATAAGTATTCAAATAACAAACATAAAAATATTTAATACTCTATATTATCTAAAAGCGCTTCCTCACTTCTACTTAATTGTCGTGCCCCTGCGGGGTCCATAATTATCCTGTGTATCTATTTGTAATTACATACATTGTGAATTATGGTTGTGAAAGAAATAAATAAATAAATAAAAAGTATCTAAAGCAGTGTTCTAAGAAACTCAGAAGAAACGAAATTACCTCAAACTCTGCCCATACAAACATCTACATACGAGAAAAATAAAAACAATATTTTTCTACACTGACCTATCCGCGGATCGAACCTTGTACCTCAGAGTTAGCGGCCCTTTAAAAAAAGGAGGAATACAAGATGGCCACTAATAGTCAACAGTAAGTAATTCGTAAACTTATAAATAGCTAGAAGCAAAGACAATAAATCATTTTGCGCTAGTTATTTAGAAGTCAACTAAGGCTTATAAATATGGACACAAAAGTACCTAATAACTACTAACTACATGGGTACTTACAGTTCGGCGACAACACGACTCGAGGTGGCGGCTAGATAGAAACATTTAATAAATTTATCTGATTAAATAACGACATAATCTTTATTTCAAATGCTAGACTATAATAATTAGCTAGAATAAAACAATGTAACTAAGGTTCACGGTAAGGTTTCAGGTAACAACAACTACGTAATTATGAATCAAAATAACTACCTACTTAAATGAATGAATTCACAACTACTGCTTGTACTGGTTTTTAACTTTGTACTTACCTAGCATGTCCATAATCTTTTTACATCTGGTGTTCATTATCTTGTGATAATAACTGTATTTGTCACAATAAACTCTCACGTCGATCTATTTTTGATGCACAACACAATTAATAACCGTACTTCCGCGCTGCACTCCGCATAATAATCTTGGATACTCGCGGTTATCGAAACGGCACACCCACCCCTCCCCCCGCACACCCGCACTTATTCGTGCTTACTCGGTATCATTACGAAGAATTCGTGAGTATGAGAGCTTACGTGAAATGGACATTTATATTTTTAGGGGAATAAAGTCGTAACCGGTATTATGCTTAGAAAATATGCTAATCCATTTGCTTAATCATTCAAACAGCTTTTATTTGTAAATAAGTTTGTTATATAGCTTATGGTAATCGCGATAATTTGTGGCGAGCAATAATTAAGTGTAAGGAACAATAAAGTTATAATGTTTACTTAAATTGGAAGTTTAAAACTTTGCGACAAAAAAGACTTTTAAAAGTTTACTGAATTTAATAAACACATTTCTTCAGATGTAAAAAGTTGTTAAGCTTTTTACGTGTACATTTTTATTTATTTTCTGCGTAACCCATAAAATTACTTTTTTGTCAATATCTTTTTGTCCAAGGCAAAAATCCACAAACAACAAATTTTAACACTGCTTTCTTAATACGTAAAAAAAAAATCTGAAAAAAATTGAGCTTGCGTAAGCTGTGTTTTTCTTTTCGATGACGTAAAAATCAAGAAATCGACATAAGCCAACATATGCTTTTGTTCTTCTCGAGGTACGATATTTTGGTAGGTTTGAACGTTTGTATTGCTCTGCAGATAATTTTGATGCCGACTGTACATTACATCAAAAACAGCTTTCGATGGTCGAGTATTCGATTCGCGGAGTAGACCACGACTTAATCTTACCACCATCGCTTGTTAACATACTCGTACATTAAAAAAGGAATGTTTATTGACAGTTCGAATCGCGGAAAGACGTTAAGCCCCAATTATTCTGTTCATATCCAATTATTTATTTGCCAAACCTCGTCGGGCACACAGATAACCAACTAATCTGATTACGGAATAACAAAATTACGCCTGTTGCCCATTACATTGCAAAATACCTTAGTTTGTCGCATTTCCCGCCTTCATCATTTGAAATTGGAATGCAACGAGCGCAACGTGGTGATTGGTTCATACAATATTCAGGGCGGCCAATCGCAGCGCGGCTGTGTCGCCAGTGCATCAAAAATTCCATCTGAATATAGCAGTGTGGCGAGCACTAAAAATGATAATGCCCTAACATGGCCAGCCATACAATTTGAAATGAAGAATTCATGCGTCCTTCCTGTTTACATTCCGGGATGATTTTTTATTGATCAATAGTGATCGGGCTCGTTTTATTTATTTGGGGTAATATTTGGGTTGGTGAACGTTATTTGCAAAAGTGTTTTCATGTGCAAAAAGCTGGGTCTATTTGGGGACGCAAATCGAGTTTTGGGGCACTGTTTCCCGGAATTACTATCTGCATTCAAAAGTTACTTGCAGTCATTAAACAATGTTTAAATATGTATGTTTTATTTTTTAACGTTTAATATTTTTCTGGGTACAGGTATATATACATTTTACGAAAGTTTCGTTGTGAAAAAGTTACAACTCTGATTTGTATTAAGATAATTTCCGCTTTAAATAGCTTAATTAGTAGTGCACACAGTGTGTCAGATGGTGTACGTAATCGAACCTCAAGGAAAAAAAATATTTTTTTTTAAAGTTTGAACTGGGAAACCATAAAACATAAACCCTTTTATGAAGAATATAGAACAACCGTCTGCTTTAGCCGTAGCCAGCCTTCGACCGCTGCCACACAAATTCCTTACCTCCTTACATACTTTAAGGTTCGCGTAACTCAATTCCGAAAAACTCGGGCCCTTATGACCTTAACCTGATTTAAAATGCTATCAGCCTGCCCCCGCGTCTGCAGGCTTCAATAAAAACACGACATGACGAACGGCGGCCGCTGTAAAATAATAATGAGCACATTGTTGCGAGGTTAACGTGGATACGACGATTGGCCACTTTTTATACGCAAAGATAGGGAAAGGCTTTTTACGTTGTAATATAAACTACAAATGTATAAAGTTTTGTATTAAATTGAACGCGAATGTTCAAGATTGTGTACAAAAACATAATGAGTTTTATAAATTTAGTTTGTACTAGGCAAAAAAATAGACATAGAAAACAGTCATAATTCTGAAATTGATATCATTTAAAAGCTTTGACACACTTCTTTTGTTCATAATGGATTAAAGTTTTGTATAATAGCTTAAATTACAAATTCCGAGAAAAGTGAACATTTTGTTGTACTCTGGTTGGTGGTAAGGCTTCTTCTTTAGGGCTCCTAAGTTCGCCTGGCCATAACAACAATCTTTAAAGCATAGACACAAGCGGCAGTTTAAGATTAGATATTGGTTGAAAATTCCGTTTGAAGTGAAAGTCAAAGTCAAAATGTTTTATTCAAATAAACTTAAGAAAAGTGGTTTTGAATCGTCCAAACATTTTTTACCTACTACCCATTTAGGACGTCTATTTTTTGGTGAAATGGGTACGCTCTCATTTAGGACCTTTTTATTATCGATGCATCAATTGCTAATAATACTCGCACCACGCGTAGTAATGAAGAGATAAAAGCTAAAGTGTCTCAGTTTACTAGTAAAACAAACGTTCCATTCCACACTACGCTAGCATACCTGTCGCGTGGGGCGAGCAAGACGAATAACCCGCAGTTACCGTTGTCTCGCGTTAAGGGATTTTTTATTGTTGCCCGCAAATTGTGTCGCCGCCTGCCCTGCGCGTTGCATACTTCATGCGCGTATGACGTGCAACCCTACACCGACAAGTTGTGTACTTTGCGGTATCGAATTCGCTCGGGACTCTTTTGTTTTTTATATTGTTTCTGTTTAGTGTTTTTTCAAATTTCGAACATGATTGTCTTATACTGATAGTGCCTTACAAATAAACAGTGAAAAAGGTCAGAATAGTTATTCCGTGTTTTGTCTCTTTTACTCTAATTTGAAATGACGTTCACATGACAAGAACAAAACACGGGAAAAAAATTCCGACCTTATTCTCTGTTTATCTGTTTTGAGCAAAACACTATGTGCCTTAGTGTTTTGCTCAAAATGTATCCATTTTATTTTGTTTTTATTTTTTATTTCGAAAGGGGAACGCTTTAACGCTTGATTGTCATCACACCTTATGATCCTTAATTATTTTAATTAATCTACATACAATAGTAATTCACATCTTAACTAGATGTGAATTACTATTGTATGTCATTGTACTATATTGTCATTTAAAAAAAAACAATGGTTACAGTAATAATTATCATACAATATTAAAAGGTCAGCTTTACAATTTAATTTCATTTGTCAAAAGCCTAAATCAAAATAACAACATACCACAATAAAATATTAGACCTGTCCCAAAGATTGTACTGAATTGATTGAACATCTATTCACAATAATTAATTCTCGTGAAAAATATTAAACGGTATTATGACAAGGGGACTATCAATTTCTCTCCCACCCAAACCTTAGAAGCGTAAGCCTGCACCGCCATCTAATTACGCATCAATTAATTCAGTAGCGTTGACAAAAATCTCATCTCCCTTAAACATTTCGTTTTGACAGAAGCCATTTTGGAATCGGACCAATTATTTTCTCATTTGCTACTTTTCTTTTAATACACTCATCAAAAGGGAGTTTTTGATGGAATCGATGAGGGGGGAATCAAAGAAAACTTTTTTCGAATGTTAGGAATGAAGTTCGGAGATTACCTGTATAATTTTCGGGGAGAGAGATTTTTTTTTTTTGGTACTGATAAGTTGTAATTTTTTTAATAAGTACTTACTTACTTATTTAAGAAATACGTGCATTCGGTAAGTAAGTACTTACTTACTTACCGAATGCACGTATTTCTTTTTACACTTACGAGTAACAAGGAGCCTAGTACGAGCCTTGTTTAGATTTTGATAACGATTTAAACAATCACGCAGACAAAAAATTTGCATGGCATTTTAACTCTTCTCTTTTCTTACTAGGAGGCACTGCTTCATAGAAGTTTTTGAAACTCACACTATATTCGCATTATATACGCATACAGCTTTGACTCTAATTCCATTGTATCAAGAGTAACATTGTTATATGTTAATGTTCGTGACTGTACTAGGTAGAGTAGAGGTAGGCGGACTTAAATCCTCCCACCAGCAAAACAGAGTACTAAATATGTACCTTGGAGACCGGTATTCTGACCACTATACTATAAAGGCAGTAAATGTAAAAAATAACGCCTGATTCCATTAAGGCGAAGGGTAAGGCACACTAGCGCTTAATAATTTGACAATTACTAACGGACCGGATCTTTTTTTAAACATTGCGTACCGTCCGACAACAGAAAAGCATCCATAGTATTTATTAAATAATTATGCACAACTTTTTTTGCGTGGTTTATTCACAAAACGGGCTATCGCATTTATCCACAAACAATGGCCACTGTTGGTGTTAGCGAATAAATACAAAAACACACCTAAAACTAGTGCAAAATTATTAAATAATAGATGTTTGCCTAGTGTCGGATGGACCGCAATATTTGAAAAAAAGTCCAGTTTAGCAGTTATCAAATTAAATCCGTTAGTGGCGCTAGTGTGCCTTACCCTTCGCCTTAATTATGTGCAGTAAATGTATTTATTTATTTACTTCCATTCAAGAACCCTTACCAAACAATTATGTACTCGTTCTTGTTTATATAATATTATTTGACAAATAGGTACTTATAATACCGTCAGGTGGGCGCGACAGTTCCGATATAGGAGTTGTGATTTTTAAAGAAAATTACTTTTTTAAATTTGTCTCGTATACAGCGTGATGTAAACTTTAGCTTTTAAATCTGAATATTTTAACTCATTGTTTATTCTACTACTACTTCTTACTCTAGTTTATAATATCTACTTAACTTATTTATTTTATACTTACATATCTGGTAACTACATGCCAAAAGGGGTAAAGTGATATTTATGATATGTTTTATTTAACTTAAAGATACTATTGATAGAAACAAAATATACACACACGTACCTCAATTGCGGTTTCCGTATAATATTAAGCATATTAATATTCACGCCCATCTCTGAGAACACGCTGTATAATGTCAGAATGCACGGCGTCAACCCCTTGGCATCCATTTTAATGACGTCACCCCTGCTCCAGACAACCCTTGAGGGACTTTGCATCCTTTTGTTTTTGTCGCAAATCTTTAACAAAAAGTCACTTTGTTGTTTGTGTAGAGCTCTTTTGGTTAATAAGATTTTGAATGAAAAAAAAAAACAAATGTTTCTTTTCTAATTTAAAAATGTTAAAAATTTCTTTGCCATAATAAAAAATGCTCATTCAATAAATATGAATGACTTTACGGTACAGTCAACAAGCAATAGCTTAAACAGCTGAACACTAGCACTTCGCCAAAGTAACTACCTATATTATAGTATGCGCTTAAGCCCTTTTTTAATATATAAATGCTTTAGGGCGTATACACCTGCAGCCCTAAGGTCGCTTTTAAACTAGCAGGCGTTTGTCAACTTCTAGTAAAACTATTATTGACTTTAATATTAAACATGGTACTAAAGTGATCAACGATTCTGTTGCTGACTGTACTTCCAGTAGGCTAAAATTACCAACATTTTACAGTCTCAACATAAAGGCAAAACCAACAACATTAAAAAGTCAACATCACAGAGCAAACACAAACTAAAAGAGAACTGTTGACAATGCGCACGGTGGCGGCGCTCGAGTGGCACTCGTCTCATTCGAATCGGAATAATCGAATCGAAATCGAAACATCGAGTGGTCGCCGATTGCTCTATTAGTCCCCCAGCCGGTTCCCCTGTAATACGTTTACTAGTTAATCTATTGTTTTAGGGGATTTAATGGATAGTAAATGCAGTTTCCAACAGGAAACTTTTTTACAATGCCTATTTGATTGTTTTTTTGCTGGACTTACCAAATAGGTTTGAATATGGTGTGTAAACTTTTTGCTTTATTTGGCACGTTTAATAATAGTTTTAGAAAACTTAAAATTTTTCAAATTGTTAGTTTTGTTCCGTACATATTCTATCTCTATTAAAATAGCATTTATAAAATTCTAATTCGGTTGACATTGTACAAAACACATCTTAAAGGACATATTGTTGTAGGCTCTCGAGTCTCGAAGGTTCTCGAGTTTAGGTTTCCAACAAGGTGGACCGAGGATCTGCCCCCCAACCGCCTAATACTCTCGCTTTCGATCGCTTTGAAAGCGAGGCCCTCGCCTCGCTTTCTAATATAATATCGAAATATAATATCGAATAATATCGAAAGCTATAGGCTATAGCTTTCGATATTGCTTTCATATTGCTTTCGAAATGACAAGATGACGCCTCCTCCTCGCCTCGCCATCAAAGCGATCGAAAGCGAGAGAGTTAGGCGGTCGACCCCCTGGTGAAGGTCGTGTGTAGCCGCTGGATGTGCAGCACAAAACCGGTCGTTGTGGACATCCTTGAGGGAGACCTTTGTCCAGCAGTGGACGTCTTTCGGCTGATGATGATTATATTGATGATAATATAAAAGTAGATGTTAAAAAAAATATTAAGGGCAATCATATTGGCGCCATATAGGGCACCAAATGTTCGACAGGAACCATCGATCGACATTTTTTTTTCCAACATTCATTAAAAATAAGGTTCAGAACTCATTTTAGTATTGAGCAACTATTCATTACAGACCACCTACAATTTAGCTGTAGGACTTCTTGGCGGGAAAGTGAAGAGTCATGTCTGCGGTTTTGTTTTATTTTCGAAAATTTGTGTTATATCGAATATTAATGTGAAATAATGGTGGATTATTAACCGTTAAGTGTTCGTGAGTGTGCACGAGTGTTGGCAAATAAAACAAAACAGTGCAACGTCACTTTTCAAATTCTCTCAAGACGTCCGCCCGAGGACTTAGTAAAGCCCCACATCTTTACTGAGATACTCGAGGGGTTGGGGGTATATCATTTCTCACTTCTCATTTCTATTATCATTCATCATCATCATACAGAAAAGAAATATTGTTTATTTATGTATTACTAATAATAAAAAATACTTGAAATTGGCTAAATGCTAAACGCGAAGCCATTAATTAAGATTTAAAAAAAAAAAAAAAAATTTAGCTGTCATTCCGTAAAACAAAGAAAGTCTATGTTATGTTTAGGAAAATTCTGTCACAAATGTCACAAATGCTTTGAAGCTAGTTGTGGCGCAACTCCAGCGGCTCCACCCTCAAAAGGAAGTTGGTTTCCCTTAGTTGATGGCTTCGTGCGATTAGCACCTTTAGCCAGTGTCAAAGTAATTTTTCTTACAAGTAATACATAAATAAACAATATTTCTTTCCTGTATGATGATGACGAATGATAATAGAAATGAGAAGTGAGAAATGATACACCCCCCAACCCCTCAAGTATCTTAGTAAAGATGTGGGGCTTTACTAAGTCCTCGGGCGGACTTCTTGAGAGAATTTGAAAAGTGACGTTGCACTGTTTTGTTTCATTTGCCAACACTCATGCACACTCACGAACACTTAACGGTTAATAATCCACCATTATTTTACATTAATATTCGACATAAGTAACACGTTGAGTTGATTGTTAAGTTGATGTGCAGGCGACTGTACCCAAAGAAAGTTAACATTGTTTTACCAGATCTACATTGAGGTACAAAATTAAATTGTCAGTTTTTTGTTAAGAACCAAAAATTATATGAGGGTCATTAAATCTGGGGCAATACCCGATTGCTTTGTTGAGCACGAGAAAGTGGTACACTTAAAACAAAACCTGATACTTATTTATTATTCTTTATAAGGAGAACTTATTATTTGGAAGGCACGTAATGCCGTTGGTCCCGGCTGCATTAGCAGTCGTTAACAACCACCACACTGCACTGGGAACGCGTTGTGGTTTCTGGCCCGTTCTATGGCGTTTCTAACCTTCATTGGTTGTTTCAGCTGTGGAAATGTAAAATGAGTTAGAGATGATGATGATGATGATGATGATGATGATGATGATGATGATGATGATGATGATGATGATGATGATGGTGATGATGATGGTGATGATGATGATGATGATGATGATGATGATGATGAAGATGATGATGTAGGTATGTGTTACATATCCTTTGTGGATCGGAATCGGTACCATAAGAATATTCAGCGTTTTTTTATACTAACATTATAAAAAGGAAAGCTTTGTATTTTTGTATGTATGTTTGTAACGAATAAACTAAAAAACTACTGGACCAATTTACAAAATTCTTTCACCATTAGAATGCTACATTAGCGCTGAGTAACATAAGTTTTATCAAAAAAAAGAAATGCGGTACGAAGTCCGCCAGGTCAGCTAGTTTTATAAAACTAAGAGGAAGATGAGGTGAAGGCTCAAAAGTTATGCACTTCTCTTTTTGCGCACGTGGACGGCTTACCATACCGCCATTAAAGTGACATTTTACAAAGGGAATAGTTTGGAAAGAGTATGACGTCACGCGATGACGTCACAGCGTCTTGAAAGCTCGCGGTTCCGGCGTAAATAATTCAGAAGCTACCTTAGCTTGCCTGTGGTCCTGGCAAGTTTTTATGCAAACATACAAGGTTTTGAAAAAAGGTAAGATTCCATATTCAAATTTGAAAAATACAAATTTTTATTATGGAACTTACGAATCTATATACATACAATGACTTGTCCTGACTGATTCATCGACGCTGAGCCTAAATCGCTGAAGCTAATTAGATGAAATTTAGACTGTAGGTTAATTGAGTGACGTAACCTGCCGCTACGGAAATCATACCCTAAGGGGTTCAAATAGGGGGTGAAAGTTTGTATGAAAATTCGTCAATTTTGAGATAAAATACATGAAAATTGGTATTTGGCTTTTTGAAAAAAAATAAAGAACAACGTATTTCAGGAATTTTGTTTATTTTCCTTTAAAGGAGTAAAAAAGGGAAGTTTTTTTTTTTAAATCGTTATTTTTGAAGTAATAATAACTATAAAAATAATAATTTAATCGATCTATAGATTTTTCAATAAAAATTAAAAATGACATGTTTTAACATTTTTCGAAAAACCTCCTCTAGAGAGGTGAAATAGGGGTGGAAAGTTTGTTGTGAAATGTGTTTTTTAAAGAAATTATGAAGAAGAGTTTCAGGATTATCTCTATAGATTTTGACGGATTTACTTTTATTACAAATAATCACTATTCCACATGAGCAAAGCCGCAAGCAATACCTAGTAAGTATGTTATAAATCACATTACACACATCACCAGCTTATTTCACCATAAGCCTTTCGTGTGGATGGAAACACAAGGAGAACGGGCCATATACCACCACTTGGGAGCAACGACTTTACGTACCTTCTGACGCACGAAAGCGCTCGAGACGATACATTCACCGGTCACCCATCTTATGACCGGCCTTTGCGAAAGTTACTCAACTCATAAATCACGCTCTTCTATTAAATATTTGAAGTATCACACATTACCCACTATAAATCAGACAATACAAATATAATCCTCATGGCTACTGCCAATAATTCTAATAATAGATTATTATAAGTATTTCTTGGCACGCCACAATGAGACCATAATTAATTGTATATATTATATTGAAATTATGATGTAAGTACGTATGGCAGTGTGGCGTGCGAAATGAATTTATGGCTGCTTTGTAAGACCGAAGAACAATATTATATCTAATATTCTTGTTTCTTTTAATTAGATACAGTTAGGGTTGCCAGGTCGCCAAATCTAATAGCCGGACAGACCAGCCAGTTTGGCCAGACATTTGGGTAAAAAGGACGGACACCCTACATTATTGAGGATTTTGTGTTTCAGTATTAATAGTTACGACAAAAAAATTGTATGTAAAATCAAGCTTTCTTGATTATTACTATAAATCTTGTTAAATTCTAATGAAATATAAATAAAATCGAGTGCCAAATCAGTCTTAGTACCTACTTTATTATTAATCAGTCAAATAATTAAAAAAAAATTATTAATATAATCCTTATTGTGAAACTGTTTGTTAACCCCAATAAATAGAAAAAAAAAGTCATCAGTCAAAAATTAAAAAGTTAAAATGTAAAAAGCCTAACAAAAGCCGGACAAGCCAAAATGTTCAAAAATGTTAGAAATGTTAAATGGCCAAGATGTTCACTTTTTTCGTCTTTTTTCAAAATCTAGTAAAAGCAGATACGCGGTTTTTACAAACTGCTATTACGCGGTTTCGCACGCGCACCGATGATAGGTGCATGTGTAGGTAAGGCTCTTACCCACGGTTTAATGTCATTAGTATAACATACCATAGTGTAAGCCTTGAATACTAGTAAAAGTAAAAGTATATTCCGTGTCTCTTTTACTACAATTTAATTTAAATAAAGTTTAGATGACGCGAACAAAACACCGAATGTCTATCCCAAGCTTACCTATACTCTGTTTATTAGTAAGTTGCTGTATTTTATTTATACAGCCCATAGAAGTCTGACATAAAAATAAAAAAAAACAATACCATACTTCAGTCGCCATTTGCAACTATCAAATCTAACGTGTCCAATTTTGTCTGACCCAGCGACCGGAGAGGCGTGCTTGACGCGGCAGCTCTACAAGCGCTGGCCGGCGAGAGTGTGCTGGAGAAAGAGAGGCAGCTATCAGAGATGATTCTACAGCTGCAGATGGTACGAGAACAGCTGTTAGCGCAGCAGGAGCATGCTAAGGTAAGATTATTTAATTAATTAATATATTCATAGTTGCAAAAATACAGCTAAAGGTGGAATTAACACCCTGCGGCGTTCTCGTATCGATATAGTAACGGTATCAAGAGAGAACAATTTGATCCGAGTATTACATGATTTTATATAAGGAATAGTTTTCCCGTGACCACAAACCCCGTAATGAGTTCAAATCGTTTGTCAAGATAAAATCATAAAATATGTAAAAAGTTTCACGCAAGAAAGGAAATTGACATGTAGAATCGCAAAAAGTGTTTCATTTTAATATGTAGTGTTCGCGTTATTGGAAAACATTGTAGAGTACTTATGGTATTCTAAGTGCCAGGTATGCAATCTGTTTCTTAGATACTTACTCTAGCAAATAAGTAGAAATACAAAGTCTTTCACACCGTACCATATCTTAAAGCAAAACGCCACACAATAAACAAACAAATACCGTTCACAATAACACACCGCGTCACGTTTCAGCCTTTTCACGAAACGGCTAAGCTCGGGTAAAATATGCAGTCTCCAACAAAACCCATCTAATTAAAATTGTCACTTTGTCCCTCCCGTCCCGTCTATGCGAGGTCACGACTCAAAAGGACTGAGTGATGACGGTTTGTTCCCAACATGGAGATTTGCGTTTGCTCCAAACTTATTGTTCGAGCTAAAATGGAGTTGACCAACTTGACAGTTTAGTTTAGATGTGTGTGGGGACTGAGACGTTTGTCGGGCCTTTGGACTTGATACGTGGATGTTAAAGCCTTATTAATTTGCGACATGCGCTGGTGGTTATTTTATTGTCTGTGTGTTTGATGTGACGTTTAAATGCAACTGTTATAGGTATCATAGCGGCACCAATGTTTGACACTTTAGACCAAGTGTTCAACATAATTTTCGAAAAAAAAAGGGTTGACACCTAGGAAGCAACTGGTAGGTATGTATTCAATTGATGTTAGAGACTAAAATCAGTCAATGACCCCTTAATTAAATGATTTTAAAAACAAACGAGCCTTACAGTAGGCGCATTATGATGACATTTGACATCTTACCTTAGTAAATTTAACAATAACTAATAACAAAGCAATTTTAACATTATATTCTGAAAAAAATGGGTCAGGTATTACATCATTTTATAACTACAAAATAAATGCAGTAAATACTCATTAGAAGACATATGACGTATCAAAATGACCTTTGACAGTCAAATGACACAGTCACATCTAATAATAATATGTCATGTTCATAATAACGATTTCAAATATACAAAATGGCGCTCGCTTAGGCGCTTCCCCGACTTCCTGTTACACTGTAACACATACTTCCGTCCCATTTCACGAAATCACACACATAACTTGCTTATACTGGTTGACTTTTTTATCACCGTCCAAACCTTCTGAGATGACTCTCACTATTAGACAACTCTTACTATTAGACGAACTCCCAAACTCGATAATAAAATTCAGCTGTTCTATACATTTTGGTCGAATGAATATTGATGTTTTGTAGTTAGTTTTTAAATACATCATATTCTTTAGGTCACTGCGCCAACTTAGTTAGCTTTTTTTAATATGAATTGTGACTAATTACCTACTTAACGCGCATTCCAAAGCACAGACAATCAAGATGGCCTCCGAGTCTCCTTAAATAAATAAATAAATAAATAATATACGTAGGCCCAGTTTTTTGTAACAAATGGTATTAATAACACATGACTTAGATATTTACTCATGTGGTAGTAGGTAATTAGGTGCCTGAGTTATCAATTATTGGCTGATAACTCAATCATCACGCTTGCCTAATGCAGGTTGGTGATAACTGATCAGTTGAACACATACCCGGGCTTTGCATCGAAAAATACGAAATAAATTTGCATACCTACCTTCAATATGCTCCATTAAATAAACTAACAATTACTTTGATTGATTCAAATAACCAGCTCTTAATTGGTATAAAAATTAAATAACAAAAACCTTAATCATTTTGTAATTTATTCAAAATTAGTATATTTTATTATGTTTTATAATTTTTATGAATTATTTACTACAACAGTTAACAACGAGTTCTTTAAAAGGCATTAAATCAATATAGATGCTTAATTATACAAAAAAAACTGGACAAATATTAGATTGGTGATAATGGCATTTTTTTATCTTGTTCGCAATCAAATCGGTAATATATCGCATTTTATTTATTAATAGAAGTCTTAATTAAATTATGTGTGATTTTTCTAAGATATTTCATCATCTACGTCATCAGACTTAACATTCCAATACTGGTATCAGAGGACATAGACCTACAGTCTTAATATTGAGCAAGTAACTATGGCAACAAAACTACCTTTTCGAAATTGTACACATTTGCTATTGGTTGTTGCTGGGCGACAACGAAACTGACCAATCCCGGCGACATACCTAGGAATTGTTTCAGCAGGGTATTGTAATTCTACGACCCAGGTCTTCGCAAACAAAAGTAGGCCATGAGATCAGGCTTTACGCTGTCCCTCCATTCCGCTCCGCTCAGCTCGTCTCCGGTTCAACAGAGTGTCATAACGAGCCATCCGAAACATAGAAAAGCAAGATGTTCATGGAGAGTCTTCCTAAATGCGAAATGATCCGTATAATGTTTTTTTTGCAGTGCGTCTAAATACAATACTATAAGCTATTTATGCGACATAAACCTGCTTTGTAGCTTCCTTACCAAATAAAATGTCCAAAGTAGGTACCAACTAAGCACCATCCTTCTTTGGCATTGTGATGCCGCCCCTCATTTTGTTGCCTTTTTGTTTACCCTTTCCGTAAATTAGATTTTCCGCTCGCCGATTCTCCTTCCAATGGACTCTGTTGAATCGGTTTAACTTTAAAACCTTCTGTTTCGAATTCCTTTTGGTATTTTTTTTTTGGTTGAATTTTAAATTTAGAATTTCTTTTTGTTCTTAAATGTTCAACTTCTGAAGATACATTAAAAAAAACAATAAGTTACAAAACTTTTTCCATTTAAAAAGTAGAAATAAGGCCTCTTTGGATTATGATTATAAATTAAGTGTAGGTATATTATAGTGTTGATAAAGTTTGGGTCGGACTTAGCTACGATAGCTTAGTTAGTTGTAAACAAAGACACTTTGTCAGAAGGTGGCGGGTTCAAGACCCAATTAATCTATAATATTTCAACAAAGCATACAGTTTACACTTATAAATATTAATAAAATAAGTACCTACCAGGTTGTAAAAACTCTTTTCATCTCGATTTTCAAATCAGTTTTCACTTCGAACGCTTCCTACTCCAATAACGCCGACCCAACAAAGACACTCATACTAATGAATCAGAGATAAAATAAAAACGCGAACAACACTCAATCACATGCCCTCCGTTCAGGGTTGCTAGTGAGAATACTTGTGTTGCCAGTCGAGTTTATTGCATTATTACATCGATAACGTGTTACTCAGAAAACTGGACCCTTCGACAGTGAGGACGTTCGATGTAGGTTTATATACGCATCGGTAGCCGACAATCCCCCATAACCACCACGTTAGTCCCCTCTGTAAACCCACTTATAGCACAGCATTAGCTAGATATTTGGAGAACTAAAAAGACTATCATTAATGTGTTGAAAGCATATAAATAATAATAAAAGCTACATAATAATATAAATGAAAAGCTACTGTTCCACTGCTAGGTAAATGACTCCCTAATTGAATCAATTACCTAATCGATAAATTGGGTATTGGTTTCAATCATCACGATTGATGAAATTAAAATAATCTTTTAATAACTAATAAAAATTACATAGGTACCTTCACTGCACAAAATATATATCTTATTAAACCAGAAACGCCATGTTGCATACCTACTTAATTAGTGAAAAATCTAATCACCTCACTTCAAATTAAAAAGGGTCGAAAACACAGCGATGACTTTGAATTGGCATGAGGACCACAACTCTGCCCCACTATTTTGTCGTCTCATTTTCCATTTGGTTGCTACACAATGGTTCAATGAGTAGACAGCCCTACAATTGTTGATGGTACCGATTGAAGAGGCCTGCCGTCTATAGTCTATAGCTTCAAATGGGAGCGGCTAATGGCGGGCCACGTTCGTTCGCATTCGCGCGCTTTTTTCAAATACAGAACGTCCCTTTGTTGACTCCGTCTCGATCTGTGCCGAATAGGCGCGATCGATGGGTACTGGCCGGTTTGTTTTCTCTTCTTTCTCTTAGTTTTTATTTTCGAACTGCCTTTGTTTTGTCTTTGACCAGACAGTTTTGTTTCTTTTTTTTTGTAAATCCAATCGATGTGTGTACAAGTTGTTACATCATACAAGTTAATATCTGTGCCAGACAGTTCAAAATCATTTCGTCGTTATAATATTTCAATCTAGAGACTTATTAACTTCCTGGCAATTTACACTTGACTTACTTATATATACTACTCAAAACAAAATAAGGGCCACGAGGTATTTTTTCATTTTGGTGTAAATTATTAAACATTTACATATTGAAAGTAGTAAAATATTGAGTATACAAACTCTTTGATACCTAAACTTTTTAATATTGTAGTATTCATCTAATGCTGGCAACAATTTTAAATAAAATTTGATTTAAAATTATTTTTGAAAATTTTGATTGCATTTTCTTTGACGTTTTGCTTTCCTTAGCTTCTTGGTTTATTAGAAATTATCAGAGTTCATTGATATCTCGAGTCAGAAACATCTTTTGCAATATGCCACAAGCACGCAGGCGTCATATGGACTCGCTGACAGCAACCAGAGCCGTTACAATGATTGAAGAAGGTCATTCGCAGCGATCTGTGGGTTTGCAATTGGGATTTTCTCGAAGAGCTATTCAAAATCTATGGAATCGTTTCCAAGAGACCGGCAGTGTTAGAAGAAGACCTGGTTCGGGCAGAGTTCGCATTACAACAGCTCAAGAGGATCGTTACATTCGATTAAGTGCGTGCCGAGATCGCACAACGACGGCCCGCAAGCTGCAAAATCGTTTACGGCTCACAACGGGTACTCGTGTCAGTGACCAAACTATTCGTAATCGATTGCATGAAGACCAGCAGGCATCAAGAAGGCGAGTTGTCCGTATTCCATTAACCAGAAATCATCGTGCAAATCGTTTAAGATTTTCCCGTCAACATTTGGACTGGGACATAAACCAATGGGGCATGGTGCTCTTCACAGACGAATGCAAAGTTAAATTTTTTAACGACGATCGGCGTATTAGAGTATGGAGAAGACGCGGCGAGAGATTTTCAGAAGCCTGCATCCATGAAGTCGATCGTTTTGGTGGTCCAAATGTAATGATTTGGGGCGGGATAAGCTTACACGGCAAAACTGAGCTCGCTATTTTAAATGAGGGTACTGTTACTGCTCAGCGGTATATTGAGGAAGTCGTCAGACCACATGTGATACCATTTGCCCAGCGAGCGGGTCCTGGATCCATCTTGATGCAAGACAATGCTCGTGCACACACGGCTCAAGCGACTCGGTTTGTACTGGAAGCGTCTCAAATTCAAGTCTTGCCGTGGCCGGCGAACAGTCCGGACTTAAATCCAATAGAGCACATGTGGGATCAGTTGAAACGAAGAGTTAGAGACGGTGATCAGGAAATCCACAACCAACAGCAACTCATCAACGCTGTTAAAAGAGCCTGGGAAGAGATTCCAATGGAAAATGTCAGACATTTGATTGAGAGCATGCACTCCAGGCTTCAGGAGTGCGTAACGAAACGAGGGGGGCATACCCGTTACTAAAAGATGAGCATGGAGTATTTTCTTTTGTTTTCAGTAACTTTACATTGTTTTTATTTTTAACCTTAAATGTGTTTTTTCTTTCAAAAGCAAATAAACTTTTTAATCATTATTATTGGAATAAATTTATTGGTCTACACGGTAAAAACAACATTAGTTTTCGTTATGGAGACAAAAAAATTAATATTGGTTTTATTATTTTCATGGTACAGACAAAATACCTCGTGGCCCTTATTTTGTTTTGAGTAGTATATAATAGAATAATGATTTGCCTGAATAGAGTCAAAACTTAACTAGGTAGGCAAAAGACACGATCCGCAAAC
Organism: Eudonia mercurella; assembly: GCA_963082485.1. Classification (NCBI taxonomy): domain Eukaryota; kingdom Metazoa; phylum Arthropoda; class Insecta; order Lepidoptera; family Crambidae; genus Eudonia; species Eudonia mercurella. The sequence goes on from OY720040.1 coordinate 4,564,495, forward strand.
GAAATAACTGCCAAAAGCATTTCGTTACATTACCTCAGGTATACATAATAGTCCATCCGACTGAGCACTCGTTTGGATTAAACATTCACAGCGTACCCCAATACGCATATAACTGTATAAAGTATTGTGCTCCACCCTATCCAGACAAACGGAAATATGAAAATGAAACGTCGAAACGGAAAAACGCATCAGACCCTGCACGCGCACCCGCTGGACAAAAATGAACACAAAACGGACGCTTAATTCGCAAAAAGCCCGTTTGATGTCGCTAATTGACAATCAGCCGGGGACGCGTCTCATTGGGCCGCTTCCTCGTTCCGTTTTTAAAAATTAAAAACAAATATATTAACGGAGCACGGCCATCTTTGTTAGATGTTCGCGGCGCCGTTCTAATGCATTCCATTTTTAAATATCCAAAAGGAAATGCATTTTCATTATTTCATGTTAGTACATACGGACTTTATAGGGTGTAGCGCTATTTGCACTATAATTAATTACTTTACTTAGCTCTTAACAGTTTTTCTTCTACGAGTACGAGTATAGGTAATTACTTGCTGTTTTTAAGCCAGCTTTGTTTTTATAATTTTTTCATCTAGTGGGCCGACTTTGCGAAAGTTGCTTTACTCGCAAGATCGCAACCAAAACGCGCTAGCCGCTGCATTAATGCACTGTCGAGGTCGAACCATGGGGAATATTATTTTTTATCTGTGGAACCATTTCGTTGACAGTACTTATATTCTAAATAATGGTTACTTAGACTATTTCGTATTTTAAAATAATTATCTTATATACTGTTATCAAGTCTTTACAATTGATGGACTTAATCACCACTCCTGCTTGCTTGACCACAAACCCGGGCTAAGGGCTATAGCCCGAATCGCACTTAGCCCAACCGCTATCAGTCATTTTAAAGATGTTATTAAAATTATGTCACCCAAACGAAAAACACAAATACATAGTAGTCACACGTAAAAGCTAACACGTCACATTCATACGGACTTCTTTAAACGTGTCATTTCCATTAAATCACTCGCCTGCAAAAAATGCGAGTGTCAACGGAACGCCACAAACAGAAATGCTTTTAAAAATTAAAAATATACTTTTTAGTGGGAAAAAAAAACCTTTATAATATGTTATGACACACCGGGGGCGAGTGATGTCAGACCAATTAGTTAGTGAAAGAAAACTGAAAGTTGCGACGGACATGGCGGCAACTTTTTTGATTGAAATTAAAAAAGTGCGGGAAAGCGCACCGCACCCATCACGCCCCTTAGTTTCGATGATGACGCCATGTTTTAAAAAGTATTACGTTTTTTTATTTTATGGAATGAAGCTATGAAGGTTTCAAATTAAGCATATAAAATCTGAAAGCTACATTATTAACACACTAGCATAAACAGGTTTTTTTTTCATAATCATTTGCCTAAACAGTTCTTACTGCGCTGGTCTCAGGCTTACCATAAACAATAGCACATGGACATAATATTCCACACTGACAAAACTCAGGTTGGTTTTTACGATTCTCACCCTACGGTTATAAGTGGGACTAAAGGCTTAACGTGCCTTTAAACGGCTTGAAATATTCGGTCATTCATTCGATTACCCGGTATTGCGAAATCACTCGCAGATGAACAAACGCTTTTTCTTTTTCAAAATGTAGGAAAATTTGTAATTAAAACGCCCACGTAAACCCTTTATTTTCTCAACGGATCATAAACTTCATTTATACCTACAAATCTCTACCCATTGTTTTCCCAATGATAACAACGGAATCAAATTATTGGCTACATTGAACCATTGTTACCATCAAGCGAATACGAACCGTGAAACCAAAGGAATAAAACAGAAATTCGCTCGTGCCGATAGTACTAGGGCAGTACGAAGACTAGTGGTAGGGATAACAATTGTCTATTGTGACGCCTATCTCTTTTGCGCGTCATCCGCCGGCGTCTTTGTTAGAGAGAAACGGAGTGTATAGCCGGCCCTCTCTAACACAATGATCTGTGGAAATGGCCCGCCTTTGTGGTCGGGGATTTCCTTCCATTCGTCGACTGAGAGTTTTCATTGTCAGCTATTACACTCTGCGCATGTCCAATTGTTTTCAGCTAGATAAAGCTGGTTTTGGCAATAATAGTCTTTCTGTGCGACATGACTGAAGCATTATTGTATCGATCTAATTTGGTTTACTTAGCATTAATACCGTTAGGTAATCATACTGCTACAGACGGTTAAACTTTGTATTTGAAACTTGCTACTTTGTATTTAGTATAACATTTGCGTCTACAAAGCTGTTTTCTAAAGCTTAGGCGAAGATTACACATAGAAATGAAAAAGTACGTTCCTATTCGCGTAGGTTCCTCGTACGCAAGTAAATTAGTAAAAAGTGTTTCATAACAACGTCTGGCTCGAGGTGCTCGAGGAGGAGTTCGATGGCGCAGTGGTTAACGCGCCCGGTCGGCGAATGCTGAGGTTAAGCAACTTTCGCAAAGGCTGGTCATCGGATGGGTGACCAAAAATGTATTATCTCGAGCCCCTCCGTGCTTCGGAAGGCACGTCCGTTGGTCCCGGCTGTATTAGCAGTCGTTAACAACCATCGATCCGCACTGGGCCTGCATGGTAGTTTATGGCCCGTTCTCCCTATCCATCCATAGGGAAGGCTCGTGCCCCAGCAGTGGGGACATAAATGAGCTGATGATGATGATGATAATGATGAACAACGTCTGCAAAGTTGCTATACATAAAGTCAAGGAGAATGCGTGAGATCTTAGTAATGTCCCACCTCTTTACTGATACTTAAGGAGTTTGGGAAGAATAAAATTTATTATTAAAAATTTACAGAATTTACGAGGAGCTCGATTGAGCAGTGGTTAACAAACACGGTCTGCAAATGCTGAGGTTAAGCAACTTTGGCAAAGGCCGGTCGCTCGGATGGGTGCCCAAAAATTTATCATCTCGAGCTCCTCCATGCTTCAGAAGGCACGTAAAGCCGTTGGTCCTGCATTAGCAGTCGTTAACAACCACCAATCCGCACAGGGCCCGCGTGGTGGTTTATGGCCCGTTCTCGCTATCTATCCATAGGGAAGGCTCCTGCCCCAGCAGTGGGGACATAAACGAGCTGATGATGATGATGATAAAAAAAATATATAATCACTCATTATTTTTCTATTTAAAACCAAAAAAACATTTTTTTCAATACATAGGTATAGGTATCTCCTTTTCTTTACACTGGCAAGTACTTTAACTTAAACTTAGGTATATTTCAATGGCGGTCTGCCATCGTAATATTAGTGCTCAGACTGTGACATTCTAGATAACAATTGGTAATAACAGTTTGTAAGCACTTTAATTTGAGTTGCGTCGTATAAGAATGGATTTAATGTGCAAACAAGTCATTATTACATCATACTAGTGGACCCGGCGAACTTCGTACCGCTTTGACAGTTTCCATTCATTCCCGTGGAAATATCGGGATAAAAACTATCCTATGTGTTAATCCAGGTTATAAACTATCTGTATGCCGAATTTCATCCAAATCCATTCAGTAGTTTTTACGTGTAAGAGTAACAAACATCCATCCATACTTACAAAATTTCGCGTTTATAATATTAGTAGGATTGTCGTCGACAACCAACGTTTCCCATGACGCAAACGGTGTTCTACATTTAATAGCATACCCGGCCAGCTAGCTAGTAAGAGACAATTAAAATTCTACTCAAGATAGCTGGGAGTTCGCATTTAATTTGTGTAACATGTAAACGAATGGTTAAATAGTCGAGTGATGTATGGACTTTTGTATTGGCACAAATAATGGACACCACTCTGACTTGACTGATAGTATCTGTCAGCGAGGTAATCGAAAATCCGCTTTGGATTGTTGCAGTCAGCGAGATTAATATTTCTATGTAGATATAGTCAATAGATAAGGTTATGTATTTTAAGATACTTAACCGCTTCTGTGGTCTAGTGGTCCACCGGTTTAAACCCAGAGGTCCCGGGTTCTCGGTTTGATTGGTGGTAGGGTAGGGCTTATTTGTTCGCCTCGCTAGCTACCATAACTTCAACAACATCAATGTTTGTGGCATTGTCGTGTTCCGGCAGCTAGGAACAAGATGAGTGCCTCACTAGTTGAGGATCCCGGGTGAAGTGCGCTTCCGCCATTGGCCTTATCATCACATAACAGCAAAAAATTTTGTTAAAAATCCTGTTGAAAAAAAAACCTGTATAAAAATATAGGTAGAGTACAATCAGCCACAGCAATATGCATCGAAACGCACATAACCCAACCTGCTAAGCAATTTGCCATACCGCCGCGAAGTAAATTATTATTTTATTATAATCAGCCCGTATCAGTTCACTGCTGGACATATCATAATTAGGCCTCTCATAAAGCATGCTTCTGAGCCCGACTGACTCTTCTCTTTCACATTAGATATCGTCGCATATGTATGTTCCAACACCGCGCAAGTCAAAAATGTAAATTTTTCAGGAGAGCAAAAATATCGTGCCTTTTTATATATCACGATCATAATAATTATGTTTTTGTTTTCAAAATAAAACGCTTCCATTTTGGTTCAAATCCCTGTTTCTGATTGGTCTAGAGGTGCGTCTTTCTTTTCTCTATCGAATGACATGCAAATGTCAAAATTACAAATTTTGGACTTTCGCGGTGTTATACAACTTCTTTCTTCTTTTGTTTCTTCATTTCCTTTTTCTTGTGATTTAAGGACTGGGATAAGTTTTGTGATATGGAAGAGGTTGGATTTGGTTTTATTAAGACCTGTATCAGTAGAATTTTCTTATCAATCCTACCGCTAACACACTATAATATTTATAATTATTTTGAATTTTGTATTCACAATACTTCATATAGTTATAAGATAAAACGAGGGGTCTCGGTAGCTCAGCGGTCAGAGCAGAGGACCGGTTATCCAAAGGTCGTAGGTTCGATTTCCACTCGAGTTTCCTGATTTCTTCAAGTAAAATTTTATCCTCACACTCTTTTATAGTTTTACTAATAATAATTAACTAAAAATATGATTTAATACGCTCACCTAACCCGCTAAAGTAACGAATCGGGAAACCTGCGCCATATTAACATGCACAGCGGACCACATCTCAGCTATCTTATTTTGTAACGGTCAGGTTTTAACCGAGAGTAATCTTCTTCCATTTGCCAGCACGATTTCACCTTTGTCGAGAGCGGTAGCTGCATGGCTTAATGGCCACATTTATCTATGACTGGCAATCAACCATAGTATTTATATACAGCACTTAAGTTTTATACCGGCTGTATATGTGTCATGAATACAATGTGTACGTAGGCTTATTGTTAGATAACAATAAGCATATGTACATATTGTATTCAGATATAGATATATCTACTTATGTGATGCGTTTGTAAATGTGAAACGCTTTTGTTTTAAACGCTTGAACCGAAATCGGGACTTCTTGGGTTTAAGTAGAGTGTGTTATATTTTTGATGCATAGCCCAGGTTTGTGATCTCCAACCTAATAAGTAAGCCTGGTGGGTGGTGGTGAAAGTCTGAATCCGGATGTGGGACCATTGTAGGCTGATGATGATGATAATAAGTAAATATGAGTCATAACAACGTTATGATAACTTGATGTAATGCTGCTTAAAAGCAACAAAATGTTATATTAATTTATGATAAACAGCATTTGGCTATAAACCGTTATTCACGTAAGTTAGATAAATAAATAAAAGGACATCGGTCATAAATTTATGTCGGACCGAATTCAAACGAAAAAATTACATAATGTTTGTGTATGTTTTAAAGTGGAGCTATCCCAAGTGTATGGAGACCCGGTTTCAAAGGAATTAATGTGTGTACGTACACACCGCATCTGTGTAGTCGGCGGTCTTCAGTGGCCGCGTTCCCATAAAAAAGTTATTTCAAATTATTACTGGCTCTAGGTGAAAGAAGCCTTTGAGAAAATCATATTTTCTGCCCCTTTCACGGGGGGTAGGGGTAAGGGGTGGTGTTTCATAATTAAATAGTGTACGCTTAGTTACCCATAGAAGTCGAGAGAAGTTTTCTAAAGGAAATTGTGACGTCATTAGTTTTTGTTGTTTTATTACTTTTTCTTTACGGGTTCTGCTCGTGACAAAATGAACAAGACTCGAAATCACAAAGCCAATTTACGTTGTAAGCCTGTAAGCTTGTTGTAATTGAATAACAGCCGACTTTTGTTTGTGAGCCATTCAATTATGTAAACCTTGATGGGTATTTCAATAAACGCGTGATAAACAGATTAAACGTTAATGTGAACTGACAAATAAATACATTATGTACAACTGGGTGGCTAAAATCTTGAATATAGTTAATACAAATGTTCAAATAGTTTTTAACGCAAGAACAAATTACAAAAACACAAACGTTGAAAAAATTTCCACGAGCAGGGTTTGAACCTGCACCCTTCTGACATGCCTGGTCAGGTGCTCTTCCAATTGACCTATCGTTTTTTTTTAGTTAATGCAAATTAACAATAGTGTTAGTTTGTGTGAAACGGAACGTATTTAAAATAATTGACGGTTGCAAATTACAAATTAGTTTTGAGACGGGCGATTCCTCGAGTCTTTCTTTTAAAGGTGTAGGTATATCCTTATAAAAGGGTTTCATTCCAACATATAGTACGCAGAGTTAGCGCAAATCACTTACGAGCTCAATGTGACAAGCCCTTAAAGTAATTAACGTTTTCTTAATATATTTTTTGTTTCTAGTTGCGGGATGTGTAACATCAATCTTTGCTCTGCGAAAAGCTCTAGTGTTTCTCAAGAAACATAAAACGAGTAACCTCGGTTCCTTTTAAGTTAAAAGTGGCATTGATAACATGCATATCTATGCATCTAAGGATCTCCTCAAGATTGGTGGCTCTAGCGTTCAAGGCGTCTAGTGTGACAATCTTAAGTTCTTTTTAACCGTCGTCGCGAAGGTTTCAGTTTCAGGTTTCAGGTCGTCAGGCAGCTTTCAAGATAAAAGCTGTGATAAATGTTACAATTGATTTAAAAGCAAGAAGTTTGTTGTTATTTTAACGTTCTTAGTACTAATGAGTACTTTATTCAATTGTTTACTCTGTCCGTTGCGACCACTTCTTGAGTCCACATTTAAAATTCAGCGACGCCAAAACGGGACGCTATCTCCCGACCGTTATTTAAGTAACCCTGCAAAAAACCGACCCTTTCAAGAGGGCATCGCAACAAAAACCTCAACTCAAACGTAAATTAACCTTTATACATAACGGAACTCATTTACCGATACAAAACAAGACCAATAGGGTTGGGCGAATCGGAAAATGTTGGAGGGTGGGCGGGGGTGGTAAAAGATGTCTGAAACCGGCACGGAATCAACACTGAAACACGGCTCTTTGTCAGCTCCCATTCAGGCGAGTGTACACAAATGCTTTTCTTGGGCTTTCACAGTTTTCTATGGAGGCAATAGAGGTTCCCACGGACACAATGCGGCTGGAAGGAAAGGAGAATGATGAAAAGTTGGGAATGTGGGCCGCGCTCCCGAGGCGGGCTAGTGATGGGGCGGCGGCATTTAATAATTTTATTCTATGTCTCTGTGTAACAATAGTTTTTTTTTTAAGAATGCATGTCTAAAACTATAAAGTCATATCTTCCAGTCTTCTTTTTTAAATCGTATAAGGTTGATGATATTACCTAACACTGTGCCATTGACCTATATTCGCTATTGTCAAAATCCGTCTACCGACACCTTCCTCAGACATTACTGTGTAGCCATTAGCGATTTCTCCTAAGATAGAAAGGTCAGGAACTAGTTACTAGATAATTGTATACGTTTAAGGTCAAATTGAGGAAAAGTTGAGATGCTCGATGGCGCAGTGGTTAACGCGCCCGGTCTGCAGGTGCTGAGGTTAAGCAACTTTCGCAAACGCCGGTCATCGGATGGGTAACCAAAAATGTATCATCTCGAGCTTCTCCGTGCTTCGGAAGGCACGTAAAGCCGTTGGTCCCGGCTGCATTAGCAGTCGTTAACAACCACCAACCCGCACTGGGCGTGCGTGGTGGTTTATGGCCCGCTCTTCCTATCCATCCATAGGGTAGGCTCGTGCCCTAGCAATGGGGACATAAAATGAGCTAATGATGATGATGATGACAGTGAAATTGAATCCTTATCGCTTCACAATTATGATAGCAATGCCGTCTGACAATCCTGATAGATAGGAAAGGAAGGACCTACTATGTTTTTAATGACTAGGTAGTTGGGACTGATTATGATGACTCGTTGTTACATGACTTTATTAAGCTACTTCTGGTTATAGAACTTTATTCTCATAAAAGACATACATGTCACTTACTCGAGAACAAATTTTTTAAGTACAAATTTGCATTGTGGCAATCTAAATAAAAACAAAATAAATGAAGTAGCTTACAATTTCAAACAAATATCAAAAAAAAAAGTTATAAAAACAAATTTAAAAGTAGCCTATTTACATAGTGCATAGTATCGATGTTTCATGTCGCCTCGATCTCCACAAACAAACATTGTTATGCCCCAAGTTCTCCAGGTAATACTGTTTACTTGATAAATCCTCAGTCAGTTGAGGAACGTTTATAGACCGATGAGAACGATGGAAATGACGAATCGATAATACACATTACGTATGTAACTTGGTTTACGCACAAAGTTACATAATTAATAGGTATTGCGTGTAATACTTCCTTTTCTATGGTATAGTGTCGATGTCGTGTCCCTTATCGATATCGATAATTGCCCCAGCCCTGCACGCGGGTTATTCCCGTCACTTTCCAATTATTTTTGCGGGCTTTCTCCTCCACAGTCCGCATTGAGCTCGCAACAGAATACCGTCGGGTTTTAAGGAATTACCCGCTTTGTCCGCGAGTAAATGAGAGTACCGCTTAGTTTTTCCTTTTCTAGCAGCTTGCGGTTAATTTATTTAATAAGTTGTTGCTGAATAGAATCTGCGCGAGCTGAGGGATGAATCGGACTTTTCATTTTTCTTTTTTTTCTTCGCCCACACAAAGAAGTCTTCAGTATTTTGTTCTTGGATGGCGAACTCTTCTTTAGGTTTCCTTCTTGCAAGTATGACAGCGGGTAGGGAAATTAAAATTGCTACCTTGTGTAAGAGGTTTTTCAAGAAAATTAATTAAATTCAGCAGTAGCAAAATGGTATTGCGTATTTTATTTATTTTTGTCGGACAGTGAAACTGAAAGATCACTCGTTAAATTAATTTTGTTTTCCTATTGTTCATAATTAATTTCAAATTGTTGTTCTGTGAAAATACGTCTAGAAATTAAACTTTCATATTATGAAAATAGTTGAAAACTTGCAAGTTTAGCATATGCTCTTGAATACGCGATATATATATATTAAATACTACTTTATGTTTCCATCACAAGTTTACGTAAAGAAGTAGGTACTGTGAGGAGATTATATACAGCTCATAGTAAAAGTTATTTTATTGTATTTGTATGCCTCTTTAGTCTGGATGAATATTTGAATCATCGAACATGTAAAATTAAAAAGGCTTGCAACGGTTTGACACAGTGGTAGACACGAGCGAGACAGCCCAACTTAAAAGCCGAGGTGCTCTGAGGTCGGTTTAATCTAATGTAATGTTTTTATTATAATACACAAAGTTAAGTGCAACTGTTGTTCTTATTTTATATGCTAGTAGGATTCCCTAAGTAGTGGGAACACTACCTGGGGTTTTCAAAAAAGGCGTAAAAAGGTTCTAACAGGTCAGAAACGCGAGAGTGATATCTCTGGTCTTACAAACGGCCATAGGCTACGGTAACCGCTTACCATCAGGCGGGCCGTCCGTCCGTATGCCTGATTGCCGCTTTAGGCAACTGTTCCACTGCCGGCGAGTAAGCGACGAACTATCGACTATTTTCTCGCTCAAAAAGAGTACTCGCTTTAGTAGTTTGCAACTGGCGAGTACTCGCTTTACTAGTTTGCCGCTGAACGACAGTCGCTCAGCGATACTCGCTTGGCGGTCAGATCACTCGCCGAGCGACCGACCAGTGGTAATTTCTACATAGAGTGCTGATCTGAGTTCTATTCTAGGGATAGCTAACATACTGAATTCAGAACAATTATTTGAACTATCATTGTTGTCTAGTTCAGACGACGACAATGATGTACCTATGTTATAATAGCATTTGTGTAGTAGCAGCGGCAGTTCTGAAAAAACGGAAGAAAAAAGGAATATTTTGAAAAGAAGAATTTGGATGCAAAATATGAATGATTTCAGAAGAGAATACCTACAGTGAGTTTAAACTATTCAACGAGTTGACAAATGAAGATTTTCGTACATATTTAAGAATGGAAAGGCATCATAAAATAATAACGAGATGTACGTTTTTCTTAAATATACGGTAACTGCGTTTCTAATATGTACGATATCGACGTGATCGACGTGACAAAGTCACGATGATTTTTCTTGTGTAACTGGAACGACAGTCACGGTGATTGAAAAATAACGACTTTGCTCTATGTCTACAGGACTAGGCGAGTAGCGCGAGTAATCGCCCATCGCACAAGAGCACTCGCTTATAGCCCAGCGACAAAACTATCGGAACTACAACTCGCTTGTCGCTGCTCGCCAACTCGCTTCTAGTTTCTAGCTCTACTCGCTACTCGCTCATCGCCGGCGGTGAGACACCTGCTTTAGTCATATGAAAACCAAACACAAACAATGACTTTCCATTTTCAAAATATTCACTACAATAAGACATTTCTGGAGTTCATTCTTTTTTGGAGCTTTAGAGCAACACCGTGTTCGAAATTTGAATACATCAAAATAACGCGCGGAACGTGATCTCGCGCCGAGTGCGCGGATGAGCGTTTATTTGTGATGCGTTCCGTTTGACGCGAGCGCGGGAGTTGTTTCGTTTTGTTCCGAATAAAAAAGGAGAAGAAAAGAAAGAAGTTTTTATTAATTGCCAGGCCATTGTTGGTGGTCGGTCGCGTTTGTGTGGAACGTTTCTGGGATGGTATCGCATTATTGCGCTTAAGTTCTTAAAATACTTACTGGATATTTATGACTGTAAAAAACGGACGCATTTTTAAAATACTTGAGAACGCTTTACGTAATCTGTTCTAGTCGTAAATAGATTAATTATACATATGGCAATATTTACTTATAGAAAAGTAGGTATTATTGTCTGCTAAACACCAACCATGAAGTCTTGAAGTACTTAATTAGGTTGTAAATGATAACTAAAGTTATTGTTGGGTTTTCCTTAATTTCGGATTGTTTTTCTTTGAAACGGCAATAAATTCTCTTTCTGTACAGCTCGGATCCCGCTGATTTATATGTTGGAAGGTTACTTAATCATGACGGATAAGGACTGCTGTCTACTCGATTGTTGTGTTTTCTTTTGTGAGAGAATATTATCTTATTAAATACGTACATTTTGATTTATTTATGATGTGGCAAAACTTGGCATTCTTTTCAAACATAACTAATTTATGTAAACTTTGCTAAGAAATAATACAGTCACTGATGCTATGAAATTACCACGTAGGTAGGTAGGTATAGGAGATTTCTGTAAAATGTAATTATTAGATAATTTGAGAGGAAAAAAGTTTTAATACAATTTTATTTATTATACTTATTCGCCTATTGCAAAGTACAACAAACTATTTGTTTATGGTTTGTGTTTAAACGCCTACCAAAAATGTATCAATTCTACTACCAATAAAATTCGAAACGCTTACCAAAACGGATAAATGCTCACCAAATTGTGTTTCCTAAAATATTTTAAAAAGGATACTTACAATTTATATATTTTTTTAAATGCAATAAAAATATATGAATAACTTTTAACTGCATTTCAGACCAAATATGTTATTTTATCACCAAATAGATAACACCAATATTTTATGCCTCCAGTTTCAATTTGATATTTTTTGCTTTCTGTTGTCAAATAAAAAAAATAACCTCGAGATGCAGAGTCTTAAATTTCTAACCTATCACGTGACCTACAGGAGTAGGACAACTAGTATATAGTATACTCAATCATTTGAATTATAGTGTAAAAATTTGGTGAGCATATTGGGAAGCAAAAATAATATTTGTACAGTCATTTAATTTATTTGGTATTTAGGCTTAGGGTCTAAAAAATATTTCTGGTGAGCGTTTAAATTATACCCATTGTTTATTTATGATCTATTTTTAAGAAACACGTAGGTGTTTACAAATTTACTTACAATATTGATTCATAAAGATATGGCTGTTAGGGTGATATGATAAATTGTGACTTTGCATGCTATTGCAGATAACTATTATATTATTGTTAGTTTTTACTTTCACTACGACTTAATATTCATATTGGTAAGGTATCTACCAGTTCCTACTAGCTATTGCAACTCAGATTTACATATTAATTTGTTGCAAAATCTTATCGTTTCGAGCTTATGATTAAGCTACATACTAATTGCTTACTATGGAAACATGCTGGGTTAGATTTGATTATCATTAAGAGAAGGAAACTAGTTACCTAATTAAAATGGATTTTAACGATGCTTCTCTTACCAAGATCGTCTTACATAATTTTTGCCTCAATGGCCGAGTGGCAAAGCGTTCGGCATAATATCGGAAGGTCCTGGATTCAAATCCCAGGTTGGGTAAAGAGAGCTGTATTATTTTTCTATGCATAGCTCGGATTTGTGATAGTTTACCAACCCGCCCGTATTTGGTGTGTTGGTTTCACAATACCTATCAATTATAGCGAAAACTTAATTTCAATTATGGATGACTGCTTAGAAGTTGGACAGTAGGTACCTATAATACAGACTAATTATTTACATACTTTTACCTAATTATGTAAATTTTTTTGAAGTTAACGATTTTATTTTATTTGAAGACGTTTCGAACCATTTACCGTGATTACAGGGAGCAACTGAGGTGTTGATTCTCTCATAAACTCTTTTGTTACTTTTATACTGTCTTTTGTCTTTGTCTTTTCTACTGGCCTTTGTCCAGCAGTGGACGTCTTTTAGCTGAGATGATGATGATGATGATGATGATACTGCCTTACCCACCTTTAGCAACCCGGAGATGGGAGGAGGTGAAATATATTGCATTGTATGAATAACTCAAGCGTTCTGAACTTACTTACCTTTTAAGCTTCGATAAGGTTTAGGTACAGCACGAGATAAGTGAGCTATAAAATGCTAAAGCCACCAGACAATGCGCATTACAAAGTCGGTGAAAGCAAAGTCGGCGTGAAGCACGGGGCGGTTTCTTTTTGTTTCACATGACGGAAAGGTCAACATACGATTCGGGACTGGGTATAGTCAAATTCCAACAGTACTGTAACTAATAAAACAAATGATGGTAGGGTTCAAATTAAAATGCAGAATTATTTTTGTATGCTATATTGGTAATTATATAATACTAAATATTACTACTAAGTTTAACTTTGGGCGGTGCTAACTCTGAGGTCCCCGGTTCGATTCCCGGTCGGGTCTATGTCGAAAACAAACTTTTCGATATTGTGTCGGGTCTGGGTGGTTGTGGTACCCTCGTTGTTTCCGATTTCCATTAAACGAGTGCTTTACTTACTTTGGGATCAGAACAATGTAAGTGATGTTGTCTAATATGTTATATACTACTAGGTACAAGAAGTACATACTAAACATATACAATATAGCGCCCCGTGCGGCAAAGCAATAGCAGAGGGAGATAAAAGTTATTCGATCATACATATTTTCATTTATTAGGATTTTAAAAAACACAAAAAAAATAAACACATACAAAATATAAAATACACAAACATTACAAATACAAAAAAAAAATATTATAAAAAAGTAAAATAATAATATTTATTATTGTATTTGGGCGGATATTTCCACCCAACGTCGGCCGACATTGGAGTTTGGATAAGTCTGTCCGCTATACTCCGGACAATAACTTTGTCACACGAGTCAACTCTGGACATGAAAGACGCTAATTCTTATTCGCTGGACAGCATTGAATGAGTCGACACGGGTCTCACTGTACTTACATTTCTGATCATCACTTATCGTTATTATAGTTCTTTGCCTAGTAGTAGGATCCTGCCTTTCGATTAATTTATACTATAATTACGTGAGCGCCACTTACGACAAAAATTTTTTAAACAAATAAAATAAATAATTACAGTAAAATAACGCTAATCTTTCATAAAACATTATTGTGAACTGTCAGTTTGACGTTTACAAAGACATAATGATGTTTCAAGTAAGATTCATAACTACATTGTTCGGTTTGTCTACTGACACTGTGTTAACTATGATCAGGTGATGGAAAAGAATGCAACCGAAAAACTCTTGAAATTGGCCAGCGTTCAATGATTGATTTAATGAATGGATTCGATGATAACAATTCCTCGTTATATTATTTTTAACGTTTATAGTTGTGGCCGTGTCGAGAGACGAGACTGTAATAAATGGACACTATAAAACTATGGATGTCACGGTAGCTGAATTGGAAGAGCGTTTTGCCGGATTTCGAAGTCTTCGGTTTCAGTCATGTTGATGGCAATAATAACACCAAGCAGTACCTATTCGATTTCTGTTGAAGTTGATTGTCTTTATTTTCATTGACAGTTTTTTATTTTTTTTTTTATTTTTTCATCTATTTGTATTTGTTTTTGTGCAGGTCAATAAATGTTTCTTATTCTTACTCTTATACGTTACACTGATTTAGATTCTTCCACAACTAGCGTGCTTTTCTCTGAACGGATACATAACTGGGCTGTATAGAAAAATGTAATGGCGACAGGCTGAAATCCATTGTGGTGTTCCGGTCACCCATCCAATTAAGTATCCATCAAATACCCATCAAATAAGTATTTATACTAGTTTTGTGTTCGTTGATAAGTAAGAGACAGAATGTAAGTTGTTATTCCTAACCCGAATGCCAATGAAATATGAACAATTTCATAAATTTCACACAATGAGCTACAAAACGGAATGAATTATGTTTATAATAACAATATACAAAAATGAGTCAATAAACCAGCGGATGCTATAACACGGCGATGCATTAACACTAACGATTGAGGTGTAAGAAAAATATTGTTCAAATGACAATTCAAAGGAAAAATATATACAATAATCTACCTAAAATATAAATTTAGAGATTCAAAATAATATATATGTCGTGCGATTGTTCTTTTACGCCGGACGTATAAATTTGTCATGGCTGGAATACAAAAGAACTTTTTGAGACAATCGTTTGTTGTATAAAGTATAAGCGATTCGCCTTTAACGTCCTACTGCGAGTAAAATTCTCCATTTGATCAATAAAATTGCAACTCTCTTTTGTCACCAAAAACTATTTTGCAAGCGCATTGATTGATTTATCATCAGCTCATTTTATGTCCCCTCTGCTGGGGCACGAGCCTTCCCTATGGATGGATAGGGAGAGCGGGCCATAAACCACCACGCGAGTCCAGTGCGGATTGGTGGTTGTTAACGACTGCTATTGAAGCCGGGACCAACGACTTTACGTGCCTTCGAAGCACGGAGGAGCTCGAGATGATAACTTTTTGGTCACCCATCCAATGACTGGCCTTTGCGAAAATTGCTTAACCTCAGCACTCGCAGACCGGGCGCGTTAACCACTACGCCATCGAGCTCCTATTAATAATTAATTAGCTAGATAGATTAATTAGCAAACTATGTTATTTCAAATTATCAGTTTATTCATATATCTACTAGTAATAAAAGAGTTCTCTTCTTAATCTACAACTTTTTCGTATCATTTCTATCGCTCGATCCGATCCGAACCCCTCGGAGAATCTAGCAGAGATCGCGGACACGCACTAGTGCGAGATGCCATTCCCTCTAAAAACCTTCTAACGGTGTTTCGTTTCACACGGCTTGAGGAACCCTTTAAGTTTCTCGCCGCCCCCAAAAAAGTCCGGTGACGCTCAAAATGCAGCCTGAATCCATCTGGAAACAAAACTATAAAAACAAACTCTATCAGCATATCATTCTTTGTACGGGTACAAGTGCATATATGGTCCTTCGAGCCGGATTTACGTCATATTGACATAATACCTGCCACTTCTGAATACCTTTATTACAAATTTTAAAAAAGACTTTTTTTCACTTGCACCATTTGGCGTTGGCAGTGTTCGTAAACATTGTCACGGTGACAATTTATATAATAGAAGTCGGGGGCAACAATTACTAACTAGCTATATAATAACTCTTTTAGCGAGTAAAGATGGTGGTTTTCTACCACGCAAATACCATATTCTCTTTCACACTTTTATCTTGCAGTGTAAGTTAAAGAAAATCTGAATAAGAGACTTATCATTTATTGTACTTGTTTAATTTAATAAGGACTATATCTAACTCCTGTTTTGTGTTTACAATATTTGGCCATCTCTCGACTTCTCTGTAATCTGTATGATCCTGTAATTGTCTTATACCGTCCATGTAGTGTATCACATTGAATACATAATATTAAAGTATTTTTTATATGTCAGATCAAAAATTTGCCTAAGCCGTTATTATTGTCACCTGTAGTGAATAGTTTCTAAAATCAACATACCGATAGTACCAACCGCGTCTTAAATTGCGCAACGCATACCCGACGTAAGTATATCTGTCACCGGTTCGTTTATTATCATACCTACCGAATTTTGGACTCGAGATAGATTTTAATTCCACCATACGGACAGATTTACTGCGCCGCCCCGCCATTGTGACAAAACGCGTTATATTATATTGCGCCGCTCATTTGTTTTGTCCGAGTGATGGCCGCTTATTTCCGATTTCTGAATTCGGCGGGAGCTGTCACTGATTGATATTTTGTTTTGTTACGGAATTTGAAATTGGAAATGTTACATTGGTGTTTTTGAAGCCCTCAATAAACAAAATGTGGAGTAACAATGGTATTTTATTATCTACGATTGTCTTTTTCAGCCTATGGTCTCGCTGTAAATTCCAAGATCGCAACACGAACGCGCTAGCCAATGCGCCATTTAATTAAATGTACTCCTTTGAATTAATTAAGTTTTATATTCATACATAGGTAATAATAACGGTCATAAATTATAGTAACCACAAATTTGTACAGAAATAAAAAAAATATATTAAAGAAAAGTGGAATAGAAAAACATAAATGTAATGTAATTCGAAAACAAATTTCTCGTGTAATTCAAAGACTTTTCTCAATAGTTAGGTAATTGTAATTTAAGCATTCCAATCAGCTTTGAAATCGTATGGCGGCTCGGGCGACTGAATCAATGTTTGTATAAGAAAGTCAATTTTATTTTGAATTGATTAACCATTAGTGAGTAACTTGAGTCACTAGAAAGGTTCAATGTTTTCTATCAATTAGTTAATAGTGCAATGAGATTTAAATACATTAGTATAAATTTAGCATAGTTTACTTTAAGAGAGAAAGTTATCATTCTCTTTGAATACAAAAAGTTAGATCTTTTGTTTGAAATAGCTGAAAGGCCGTTCAATAATACGAGCCCCGATGTAAAGAGTTCGCCTAGTCATACATTGTGGTGAACACATTTTTCTTTTCAACTTGATTCATTTCGAGAAAAGTACTAGCAGTAAACAATAGCTGACATTAATTTTGGACATTTAAAAAAATAATAATAATAATTATATTAATCGAGAAAGTATTACTTTACGAATAATCGCTCAAAACAATTCGTCGAGATCTTAATTCATGCAAAACAGTTCATGTTAAGCTCGCGTTAAGTCTTTTTTGTGTTTATACGTAGAAAAATAAATAAAATTCAATTTAAAAAATAGAAATGAATGAATGTCGCGGAAAACCTATCACGGAAGAAGTTCGAAAAATTATACTTGCAAACAGTGAAAGTGGGAAATCTACAAACCAAATCACCAAAAATTTATCACTGCCAAGATCTACGATCCGGTCAATCATCCAGTTTGGAGAGACTAGACCGCCCTCGCCTTACTAGTGAAGCTGAAAATCGTGTTTTAAAGAAAATTATAAAGAAAAACCGTCGTATCCGTGTAGGAGAACTTATCGTAAAATGGCGTGATATGATTCAGAAAGATGTATCGGTGGATACCTGCAAACGAGTTCTGAAGAGAATGGGTTACGGCTTTTACACGGCTAAAGAGAAACCTTTACTCACCTCACTCCAGAAAAAGAAAAGACTGAAATTCGGCCGCGATCACTTAAACAGATTTGAGGTAACTGTCGGTGATGTGCGGAAAAAAGTTATCCGAAATAAAGATGAAGTACTTCGTAAAGACTGCATTAGGAGAAAAGTGAAGTTCCCTGGGTCTGTGATTATATGGGGCTGCATGTCAGCACAAGGAGTGGGTCGGCTGCATTTTATAGAAGATACTGTTAATGCAGTAAAATACCAAAACATTTTGGAAACAAGTATACTGCCGTCCATTTCGATTTTGGAGTATCAAAATGCATACATATTTCAACAAGATGGTGCTTCCTGCCATACTGCAAGGACAACGAAGACTTGGCTCAACTCTAAACGAATCCCTACAATGGAGTGGCCGTCGAGCAGTCTAGACTTCTCTCCATTCGAGACCCTGTGGTGGAAAATGAAAAAAAAAGCTACGGAAGTATCCAACGAGGTCGATAAATGATTTAAAGGAGAAAATCAAGGCTGTGTGGGATTCCACAACTTCAGAAGATGCCAATCAGGATCAAGGCCGTTATCAAGAGTAAAGGAGACAACCAAGTGTTAGACGAACTATTTTGCGTGTTCAACTTCGATAGCCGAACATTTATGCGTTAACGTCGGTGAAAGAATTATTTATTTTTATTATAATAACAAATTATTTAATTTTACTTTGTAAATAAACCTTTTGTTAATTAATAATTTTCCTTAGTAGACGAACTCTTTTGCATCGGGGCTCGTATATTGTGTAAGTTATTATTATCAATTAAATGTGTCTTGTGTTGCTGTAAGTACTATGTTAGATACATACAACTTACATTTGATTAGGTATGGCTTCTTGTAATTCTACGGAATTTTCAAATTTCGAAGTTGCAGAAAGGTTTTCCGTGAAATTTTCTTCCTTTGATCATATTAGATAATTGTAACAGATGATCAATAAGTAATGAATAATATGATATACCTAGCTATGACTAAAATAATACCATCACTAAAACATTTTTTTTTCAAACACAACTCGTACCCTTTAAGAAGACCAACACACTTTTACACTTTATTTTTTTTTATTCATCATTTTGCTAAAATCTTTTACTAAACATCGATATTCATTTGTTTCGAACGATTCAAAAACGAATTGAACGTTCGATACACAAAACCGTATCGATCAACGAAAATTAAGAAGCGACCGGTCACAGAGTAATTACGAGCCAAACAATAGACATCCGACCCAGTGAAGTGCGAGCGGTAGTCTAGTGCGTAAACAGACGAGAGCGGAGGTTACAATGTAAACTACGAGGTGCTTCTTTGATCTTGCCCGCTTTGTACTAGGGCTGTGACATATAGTTAAATTAAGAATTTTCCATAAACATCAATATACCAATTTTGTCATTTTTAATGCTATGTTGCATGCAATTAAAGACAGGCATGAAATCAAAAATATATGAAAAATAGACAGTTTTGGGCGAAGACAATAAAACTTTATTGTGTAATAAAGCTATTAGTGCGTGAAAAAGTTTGCCGCAAAATTTACGACTAAACTTGGGGTTTAATTAAAGATTTTCGAAGTATATAAACCCAGTTTCGCTTAAAATCTTATATTCAACTAACTTTCAATAAAATCTTATAGTTCCACATAAAACGTGTAAGATATTAGATAAGTTTAAATTGAATGAGTAAAAGGATAAGGTAGTAAAAAGTATTATTACTATACAAACTTTTTGTAGAAATTTAAAACAACGTTTCCACCAACCCTACGCCACAGAGCAACTCATAGAGCAGCAGTTTACATTCGGATCATTCAAATGTATGAAGTCGCTATTTACGTTTGACCAGAGCACTCATTACAGATTGTTATTGGAATAATAAAGAGAGTGGTGTACGTACATCCGTCCAAGATGGACGATCGTAACACGTTTCCCGGTATACCGTGCCATTGCAAAACCGATCGCTTTATTCTCTTGAGATAATTCCGCGAACTGACACTTCTGCTGTTTCTATAATCTGTGCTCGTTTGAACTGGCTGAGAGTGTTTTATTTTTTTCTAGTGATGTTTCAGTGTGTGGCGTGATTATGATGTAATGTGGTATTCTGTCTGAAATCTGAGTATACAGCTCGTATGTGGAGTCCCTAGTGTTGAACATACTGTTTTAAGAAGTCTGCTATTCATTCTTTTGATTTCGTATACGACTTTTTATTTTGGGAAGAAAGTAGATTAGATATACAATTTTAAAGATTCGCGTTCCATAATAAATAAATCGGTTTTACCTCAAACTGCCTAGTATGGACATATCGTTTTAAGTACTCGACGTCACGGGTCATGATGGCCATAAGCTGACTGTAAAGGTTTGATTAGGATACCTATGATAAGAAGTTTGCGGTGCGTAGTTTTTTAAGTGTTTTAATTGATAACTTTACGACACAAACATACTACTCTAATAACATTACCATCATATAAGCGTGTTTACCTACTTTTATTAGAGAATAATCTAACCTAGCATTTCCCTGCCATATATGGAACATTAGGAATACCTACACTCATAATGTATCACGCAATTTTCGTTACGATGACAATATACTTGACAACTCGCTTATGATACATTAGTTTGGTACATAAAGGTTGGATAGCAAATCTTCCTCCTACACATAAAATGTGAGAACTCTCAAAAATAAGCAATAAAATTTTATTAGTCGAGCAGCAAACACAGCTTTCGATGTCACCTAAATAGGTGTACACACAAATCTGTCTACAGGGTGCGTCGTTTGCGTGCTGTCGTCGCCATTCGGCTTGTCGACAACCGTGAGATTGACGACAGAGGGCGCGCTTATATTGGAGAGGGCGCCATCTTTGACTCATTCCCATAAATCACCTGTTTAGAAAAAGATGTGGTCAACTAAAATTATGTTGAAGATTCCTATGCGATTAGACGTTCGATCGATTTGGACGAGAAATATTTGGAGTTGAGAGGGAACGTGCAATATGAGGCCAATTAAACTTCTGAAAAATTCATATACAAATCGTTAGAGGGATAAATTGAGCACAAAATTGTATTATTCAACTTAATAACAGTATTACAAAGTACTCATACATTTGTGCAACTGTTTGATTTTTTAATAAAAAAATAATTTTACCTTTTTTGTTATTTATTACTTATCTATTACTTTTTGTGCGTATTATTTGTACATGCTAATTTAGATTTCTATCGTTTCATATTAAAGATGTAATTGCATAAAATCATGGTATTGCAATGCACTGTACATCTTCATCAAAACGCTACCAAATATAGGTAACTTAATAAATTTTAAATAAGTCTCGGCGGCAAATGGTAATAAAAGCAAAACAATATCGCTAATATCCTGATAATCGATACCTTATTACGAATAACTACATAAACGTCGATTCAAAACACGCATGGAACGTGGCGAATAATTATTAAGAAAAAAAAACATTTCGCTCCAAACAGGTTTTATATTTTTAAAATGACGGCGACGCGTCGAAAAGAAACTTCTTGGCAAAGGGCAGCGTCGACAAAGTGCCTTAAATTTTTTAATTGCAAACCGCCTTATGATTATTATTCGGCTTTGTGAATCCAGAGGGCGACATGTGGAACCTTTTCTGAGTAATGTGTGAACACCGTTACGCTGGCCGCCGTTTAAGTTACGAGAGGGGAGCAGTTGAAACGCTGTTTGATTTAATAATGAAATGTTCTTAAACGTTTTTTTGACAAACTTCGAAAATATACAAAAACATATCTTAAGTACTACTTTTTTCTAATCTTTTCTTTCCTTCTTTTTCAAGTCGATTAAAAAGACGATTGGCTCGAGTAAATGAGTATGAAAAGCTCTTATTCACAGACATGCGTTTAGTGAAAATTTCTAAACTTTTGCGGTACATACATGAAAACCATTACATTAATAATGAAGTTTACTCTTTCCGTGATCCTGTTTATGAAAATAATACTTTTTAATTTTGTATTTTTTGATACTAAAGGTCTACCGTATATAAGTAAGCTGGCTTGCCTATAAATTGGTTTTCAAATTTTTTTTGGACTCTATCGCTTCAACTTTTCGCTTGGACCGCGGCGTTAGAATTTAATAGAGTCCCTCCTTAAACGACACCCTGTATATGAACCTAACAAGACTCTTTTGAGCCTGCACAATATTATGAATATTATGCTCATTAGTGGGTGTTTATATGAGTCCGCGGACATGTCGCTCTTTATTATGGGGCTGTGGCACTTATTTGTAGTTTCAAGTGGGCTGAGATGAATTCGTTAATGGTATGTAGGTATTATAAATAATAGCGTAAATTTTGTTGCGATCAAAAAAAAATTTTTTTTTTACTATTTATGTTGAAATTTGTCTCGGTTCTATTGTTAATTTAGATCGTTACTGTGTGATCTTAATAATGTACAAACAAATCTTATCAGTAAAACCTTTTTTGAAAGATTTGTTTTCTTATTTGTAATATTTTTTTTTTTATTTACGTGATCGAATGAATTAGAATAGTAAATAATACACGCACGTAAGAACACAGTACTCTGTGTTATGTGATGTGAACCCTTATAATCTGGAGTTAAGGCATACATTCATTTGTCACAGTTGTGTTATAAATATGTACTTATTATAAATATATATATGTTTTTATTGTTACAGGTAAGACATTGGAGTTAGCGGTTTCAGAGGTAAACTACACCACACGAGGTATTTATATATATTATAGGTAAGTAGTGTAAGCAATATAAGGCGTCAAAGATAAGCGTTAACACGTTTTTGGTGAAATCTGGTAAAATATAATATCTTTTACCAGATTTAAAGAGATAGCGTTTCTATATTATAGAAATGCTATTTGAAAGATACTCTAGAAGAATAACATAGAGTTTAAGAATCACCACTACACAACAAATATAGTGTTGGAAGGGGTATCTAATTATTCTTTAATACAACATAGTATTCTACAGGCGGTGAAATACAGGCAGCCACAGCAATGTCAAAATGTATTAGGAATTTTTCTATTTTACTACAAAACACTTATATTAATTACGAATAAAAACTCTTTATTAAAACTCCAAAAAACAAAAATCCAAATCCGTTCCTAATTCGAATTATTTAAAAATAACATCTCGCCGCCAGCTTCGCTGCTGTATCTCCGAAGCCCGAATACCACTTATCACCACCGCTTACTTAATGTGCCCCATAAAACTGTGTCCAGGCTTCGATCTGATAAAAGCGGGACACTCACAGCCCATCAACGGGACAACAGTCCTAAAAAGTAATTAACGCATGGTTCCCACAGAGCCCAGAGTTACTGTTAATCGTTCTCTTAATTGTGCTTACAAGAGTACACACATTAAAGCTTTTATCATTTTATACAGAACCTTATGATTATTACGGCGAGGTTAAAAGGTTACAAGATAAAGGAATGAAAATAAACAGGAACTTTTCATCACAATATAAGGCTGGCCAATTACCTCGGCTGTTTAAACGACGTTCTTACCTAGAAGTATGTAATAAGACTTAAAGAGTTTTGTCGAAAATATAGTTTAGCCATAACAATGTGGTATATTACGAACGTAATTCTTGTAATTATTTGTTAATTGCATGACCATTATGAATGCCTTAATGAAAAAACTGTATTTTTTTTTGCATCAACATTTCATTTTGATTAATATAGGTATGATTGATACAATTCATAAGTAGGTATTAATTAGGTCTTACACGGTCAAAAGGTACAAGACGGCACGACAAAAACGTTTCTTAAATGCTGACAGGTTTTAAATCAAATAAGGCTCTGTTTTATCAATAACTTAATGAGTGAGAATTTAACCAAACTATAAAATGTATAATGATGTTAAAAAAATAATAAAAAATGTCAAGACTTCTTTTAATTTTCTTAACATGAAAATCTAGATATTTGCCTTTATAGACAATACAGCGCCATCTGTTATTAAAAGCTTGAACTAATGTGTGCTTAATTTTGATTGAAATTAATTCTAACTACCATTCAGGACACTAATCACTAAAGGTCTACTACTAACTACTTAAATAAAAAAAGTATTATAGTGTTGTCTAAATAAGGTAAGCTACCTCGTTTCGCGACCTGTTAATTTCACAAAATTAAATAATGATTCATAAAGACAAATACGGGTTTTGGAATTGACCCATTACGGGGTGCCGAAAAAACCGAGCGCGCATGCGCTCTCGCGACATTCCCCAAATACTCGAAGCGCGCCTGCCCTCGGCTCTCAAAAAGGTTAATAAAGCAACTAAAATTCCTTCTCAAAATGTAATCGTCGCATCTCGTCACTATCGCGACCGCTCAAACATCCGAAAAACTTGCATCACTAATCTTTGATTAGTAAACGTAGCATTCTTCTTTTGAAAACCTTTTTTTCCCGCGACCGTTCGGAAACCAGAGATAACATCTATGCTCCTATCAAATGAGACACGTTTGCCGTCATTAACAAGCACTGAATAGTTTATAAATCATAATTATTAATATGTATGTATCTCTTTGGCTGACAAAATTTTTCATATCTAAAACGGTGTAATTAATCGACGTTTAGGCTCGTTAGATTATGATGACCACGAGTTATGATGAATGTGAGAATGGCTTGTATTTTGTTTCAAGTTTTTTATACTCTACATTTTAAATATATAGTAAGCCTTTCTAGTCATTTGTTTCAATTTATTTATTAAACATTTTGATAGAAACTTTTCCATTTAGCTGTAATTATTACGGGAAATAGGATTAACAATAAACAACTTTTTACAGGTACTGTAAAAGCAACTTAACTAAATCAAGAACGCGCTAAATAAAGTACCTAACTATTTATTGATCTGACTTGACTTCTGCGATTTATTTACTATTTCTGTACAGAAATGATAAAACTATGGTGACACTAAAAACCATTTGGTTTGAGAAACAATGGCCACTACTAATGCGTGGGACTAAACGTCAACGTGGTATGAAGTGGCCAAAATCATTATTAGTTTTCGAGAAACGGACCTGTTTGGAACGTTTTATTAAAGAAGACAATAATTCAACCTTTATGTATTATTTATAAAATTCAAATTCCGCCTTCTTCACATATTATCTGTCTTATGATATCGTTGTCATGTGAATAGCTCTTTAATGTTAGATAAATCTGTCGCTGTTTAAGCTTTCAGTAGGCGTTTGTTATATCCATATAATTTTTCGTTTATGGTAATAGACTACTTGTATTTATAAACCGTGGAATTAATTATTATTAATCTATAAAAGTTCCGATATCTGATTTTATGATATTTTTAATTGTGTGTAAGTTTCTATTTTTGGACACTGTGGCGTTCTCATAGGATTTCCGTAACTTCATATTACTACTATCTACTATCTATATACTATCTACCAGTTATCTTATCATGAACAATTATACTACCTTAACTTTAACTAAGGCAGATAAAACTAGGAAATTTGTAAATTTAAGGATTAACTAGGGAAATAAACGAAAAACGTCAAATCTCTCATACAGTGAAACGTCAACGTCACTAAGTTAAAAAATAGGTACCTATGTTTACCAAAGAAACAAAGCTTCAAACCATTAACGGCCATAGCACGCTGTTGATTTTATTTGGTTTGAACTTTGTTTGAACGGATTTCAATTGAAATTATAGTGACCAATAAATCGACAAAGTTTTAAAACTTTAAACAATTTTACTAACATTACCTGGTTGTTAAGAAATTAAATTCCTTGATTCACCATAAAATTTATGGACATCATCGCTTTTCAGAAATTATAAGGAATTTTATGTTAAAATAAGGATTTTAGCATAAAATTATAACTATCCTTACGCATGTTTCTATTCAGTATCACCATAATAAACTTTAAAGTACCATTGGCCCAACACTCACCAAACAGCTCGCAAGTTACATAGCCAAACAAAACTATAGAAAATCCCCACGGCAACATTAAAACAAATGTCCGTTTAAGTGCTCCGCATAAACTCGCATTGAAGCCTTCCTGCTTGCATAAGTATTCAAAGGCTGTCTTTTCAGTTGTCCGTCCGTCCGTCAGGAACAATGGTGACAATAGCGATATTTTCCCATATGGGCGCACAATAAGGCTTTGTTTTGTATCCGCAACATGGCGTCTTCAGTTTTGTTCTTATTTCAAATTCTATTTTATGTTATGGTATGTGGGAAATCAATAAGTAACAATTTCATCCCTAGCTCATTTTTATGGAAACACCAGTAAAGTAACGTAAAGTAAATTGCCTATATACCTACTGTACCACTGCTGGGCAAAGGCCTCCATCATTGAAATCAAGAAACACCAGAGCATGGGCTAATTGTATGACTAGCTGACCCGGCGGACTTCGTACCGCTTTGACAGTTTCCATCATTGAGTTAAATATATATCAAAGGTTTCCATGACATCAAAATAAACAAATCATTTTGTATTGGAAAATTAATAATAATAATAATAATAATAATAAACTTTATTTGCACACAAAAAAACAGATACTGACAAATTTATAAAAACATATAGTACAAAATAGGCGGCCTTATTGCTAACAAGCAATCTCTTCCAGGCAACCTTGGGCGAAAAATAATAAAATAAAGAAAATTGTCGTTTTTAGTATTTTATTAAAAATATTTTTTTTTAATATAGCCTATGTTACTCAGCGCTAATGTAGCATTCTAATGGTGAAAGAATTTTTAAAATAATTTAAATTGGTCCAGTAGATTTTGAGTTTATTCGTTGCAAACATAAATACACAC
The DNA here is from genome assembly GCA_963082485.1 of Eudonia mercurella. Taxonomy (NCBI): domain Eukaryota; kingdom Metazoa; phylum Arthropoda; class Insecta; order Lepidoptera; family Crambidae; genus Eudonia; species Eudonia mercurella. The sequence goes on from OY720040.1 coordinate 4,591,402, forward strand.
ATACAAAAATATAAAGGTTTCCTCTTTATAATATTAATATAGATAAGTCTTTGACCAGAAGGACAACGGGACATAAACCACAACGCGTGCGTTTACCACTGCGCCGTCAAGCTCATCAAGAAACGATTGCGAAGACGTTATCTGGCCATCAATAAATAATTTTGAAATAGTTCGGGAGTGGTAGTGGGATTTTATGTCAACACCTTTTTTTCATAATAATTTGCCAGCAGTAAAATTTTCTGTCAAATTTGTATTTATTTTTTTAGAATAGGTTGTTGTTGTTGAACTGTGAGAACATAGTATATAGTCAGCTCAATACTATGTACCTTTCTGGTTTTGCATTATCAATTCTTAAACTAGTTCCAACATTTTACTCGGATCAAGCATGCAATTTGAACATTAGCAGCTCAAAATTTACATATTAGATTGGTCGAAACATTCTTTTTAAAACTATTTAGATTACATTATCCATTAACCATTAAGATTGTTCTTGTCAGAAATAAACTTTAAATAGATTTACCTTTAAAAATTAGGCAATTCATTAAAGTCATATCAAATGTAGATCCGCTAGAGCTTTAAGGAAATTTATGTAAACAGGTAACAAAGCTACAAACAGTGGTAGAACCTATGAATATTCATTATAAAGATATTCATCACACTCTTGCTACGGATTTACTTCATTTTTTTTTGTTTATCTTGCCGTTAACGGTTGAAGGTATCAAACACAGTATATACAACGTGTAACAGAAAGGTGTGGTCAAAATGAAAAGATCTAAAGTGTATCCGATTTAGATCTTGTATGTGTTGTTACTGAGACATAATTATTAACTTTAGTTTGTCATGTAATTGCAAATTAAATACTTATATTAGTGAAGTCATGCGCGTCAGGCGCATAAGCAAGCAGCAGTGATCATAAATGTAAGTACACAGAGGTTACTAAATCACTAAGGCTGTGACTTGTTTATTTTGATGTGACGTCACAATAGAAATATTAAATTAAAAATTGTAAAGCAAATTAAAGTTAATAATTATGTCATAGGGACTTCTTGGCGGGAAAGTGAAGAGTGCGGTTTTGTTTTATTTTCTAAAATTTGTGTTATGTCGAATATTAATGTGAAATAATGGTGGATTATTAACAGTTAAGTGTTCGTGAGTGTGCATGAGTGTTAGCAAATGAAACAAAACAGTGCAACGTCACTTTTCAAATTCTCTCAAGAAGTCCGCCCGAGGACTTAGTAAAGCCCCACATCTTTACTGAGATACTCGATGGGTTGGGGGGTATTTCATTTCTCACTTCTCATTTCTATTATCATTCATCATCATCATACAGAAAAGAAATATTGTTTATTTATGTATTACTTGTAAGAAAAATTACTTTGACACTGGCTAAATGTGCTAATCGCACAAAGCCATCAACTAAATGAAAAAAAAATTATGTCACAATAATTCTGCATACAAGATCTAGATTGGATACACTTTGGATCTTTTCATTTTGACCACACCTTTCTGTTACACGTTGTATAACCAGTCTTTACACTGTGTTATAAATTCACGAATATATTATTATGAGAGGACCAATATCTCAGTCTGCCTATAACCACGAACCCTGCAAAGGACGTAACATAAAACGCAAAAATAAATGCAAAAGTAGATTCGTAAAAAGTGTGTCATTTCAATGTGAATTAAGTGTTCGCGTAAGTTTACAAAAACCTTATCTAAAAGCCAGTAAGTAAGTAGTTGAGGGTACAAGCTTCTACACACTTAAAGTCGACACAAAATTATACAAGAAATCGGTCAATAAATCTTATTTTTATTACATGCTCTTACAGAACGGCCTATCATTCTCACATCCCATATTATTGAATTAATTCATAATTCTCGTACAGTAAAAGCATTCATACATAATAAATTTCGGTAAAAGGCGCCACATTCGGTTTTTGGTTCCCATAATTGAAAAAGAACAGGTTCCGATACGTAAAATATCGTGTTAAAACACATCCATTCTCATTTTTAATTAGCCAATGTGAGATTTATTAATTACTTACGGAATATATACTTACGGATCTTCCGTGACCGTTAGATTAGAGACGTATTGATACTTCTACAATATTGAACGGAGACATCTTAATATTAACTGCATTATGTATGTAAAGAGGACCGACTGAGTCCGGAACGCTACACTGCGCTCAAAAACAAAAATTATGGATATTTTTTTTGGAGAGAGATTGTTGATTGCCTCAGACGGCATTTTCAGCTTCACCGGGCTTTTTGGGAGCGGCGAGGAACTTAAAGGGTCCCTCAAGCCGTGTGAAACGAATCACTTTCTAGAGGGAACTGCATGGCATCGCGCACTAGTGCGCGTCCCCGTGCCCTACTAGATTCTCCAAAGGGTTCGGATCGGATCGGAATTACGGATGTTGGAGTTGCGACCGCAGGATTTACTTACTTATTATGTTATTTACTTACTTTCTTACGTGTTAAGCAACTTTCGCAATGCCCTGTCACCGAATGGGTAACAAATAAAAATATATAAATTGTCGTATATCGTTGTCGTAAGATTGATCCTTAATATTGGGCTAGTGTGGACAGTGTGGTAAGGTTACTTACGGCTCGATTTCTCAATGTGCTTGATCATGAAGGAAGGCCTAATCCTCGTTTATAGGCTGATGATAATGATGATAATGAACATCTTTGAAGGACAAGTTGGCGTACCTATATTAAAAAATATACAAACAACATTTAATTCAAGTACTTAAATCTTTGGCGAAATGTGGAACAAACTGGTCTTCTTATTTTATCCTTTAAAATCGTCGTAAGCTCTCCACTTGAATTATGCAACGTTTTAATGCCGTGAGAATTTCGCAAATATTCGCAAGCGTTTTTTTTTTGTTTAAAAGATTTAATGATTCCGCCGACGCGCGCCTCGACAATACACCTCCGCGTCCGCGGTCGACAAAAGAATGAGTCGAGCGGGGCATAGACAACAAGCGAGGGTTTTGTCTCGCGCCATAGACAAAAGCTCTTTCATTGGCGGGCACAATGACGGGTTGTCTTTGCCTCATTTATCATGCAGGTTACTTTCATCCAATAATTAGAATGTAAAGGATCCCGGACATTTTGTATTCGCTTACAGGTATTAACAAGAGCTGGGTATTGTCATTAAAAATACTTATTTATTTTAAAGATAATATCCCAGTTACATTACGTAGGTACTATTTTTATCTTGATCACTGTCAACTGTCCACATTCTGTAGATGACTCGCTATCACATTTGTCTTGTTACAGAAAAAAAAAAGCATTAATTATAAAAATGATCAGGTTTCATGCAGTAGGCAGGCACTGGTGTGGACGCAGTCGGTAATTAGTAGAGGAGATGGGGCAACGATAACGAATTCTTTACATTCAAAACTGTGTTTATTATAAAGACAATGTCCTCTCCGAGAGATCACAGCGTCAGGCACCTACCTACTCCGTTTTCGGTTGCTGGTACCGGTTATGCCGATCTCCCATTATCTTTCACAAATTACGAGCTAGAATTGAAGTGGACATTAGTGAGATAATAATTCCTCGAATCAAGTTACTTGCGTTATAAGGTGAGAAAAGACGAAACTCGAAATTGTTAATTAGGAACGTTTCGTTCTCACTGGTATAAAATGCGTTCTGTTATTACATTTCGGAATGTTTAGGCACTTTATGTCCGCGTTTTGTTATTTAAATAATGAGCCACGTTATTTGATCCCGCGTTTTATAACCCACACTAAAGCGTTTCGTTATCAAAAGAAAATTAAATAACACTGTTACTGTGGGAGGCATTTTAGTAGTTTTTGTATGAAGTGCGACATTAATAATGGTGTCTATAGTACTGAATTTGAAAGAATGTTCTAAGTCATCATTAGTGTTACAAAAAATCTAGATAAATTGAATTTAATAAAGTCTGTCTAGACCTAACCTTTTACCGACATGCAAATAGCATACGTTATTTATTTAAGTAATTTGTAAAATAGCAACTTAATTATAAAATTAACGGCGAAACTCTATTTATTGAATAAAGTATTTATTTTTAATCGTTTTAGTTTATTTTATTGATAATTTTCTCCCAAAATTGTATAGGTAATGATTTCTATTTATTTTAGGAACCAGATCTTTAAATTTATTATCTCGTTTTACTTATGAAACACATTTATTTAACCTTTGATACTGTAGCACAGATTACTTACTTATATACACTGTGCTAGTAGATACTTTGTATAATTGACCAAAACCTAAGTCTACCTGTGACCATAGATAGACCCTACAAAGGGAATGTCACAAAAATAATGTCTCATAATATTTAAAAAACACAAACGCACCGAAAAGCTTTCTGCAAAAGCGGTGCACTTTAATTAAACCAACTCCAAACAAAATGACTTTAAACCATTAGTGGGGGGTAAGCAGGCACTGAACACCACGAGTGGTCTCCAAAAGGCACGCGCACAAACGCACATCAGGACAATTGGAATAGTTTTAATTAGAGAAAAATTGCCGCCAAATGTGAACGCAGCGACAGCAGAAAAATTTAGACCATAAACAATTTCGCTGAAAATGGCGATGAAAGGTGCGTTCGATTTTATTATTATTTTATATTCTGTGGTAATGCTTCGAGCGTTGATCGACCACCAGGTTGCCGATAACAATTAAAATTCTATTGTATCTGGTATTCGCGCGCTCGAACTCTTAAAAGGTATAATTAGTGATAATTTATAATCTTGCATAAATAAATATCTGTTAGGTTATAAAAGCAATTATCATTATTTTTTGTTTGTTTTTTCTGCCCCATCATGTAAAAATTTAATTAGGTATTAAAACTTGCTAATAATGATTATTGAATTTAAACAGAGACGATAATAACGTCAATTTCATATTTGTTTGTTGACTCTACGCAAAAACGCGTACCACAACCACGACTGTGCTGGAACATAAAAAAAGTCATCGAAACAATACTCGACGGAACCCTTTCCGCAAACAATTAGCGCACGAGTGCTCTTTTTGAACAACGGCAATACAGCGGGCCCGCAGCGGCTCGAGGCCGCTTCAAGCTCTGGAAACAGCTTCCAACTGGCTGACAGCGCTGCGTTCCTTTGCCTTTGCCTGCTCGCCGCCCGTGGAGTCAACAACGCGTGCCGCGCGCGCGCTTTTGTTTTTCAATTGTGGAACGTGGCATGCCCTTTTTTAAATTCAAAATTTTATGGCTGCTGCATTTAAGTATTTAAGCCATGGTTAGTAAATCTGTATGGAATATGATTTGTATTTTTTTTGTCAGCTTATTAATTACTAAGTAAAAATTATTTTATCAGCTTTCTAAAAATCGATATCAAGAGTCTTAATAATGATGTTTCAATAACGGATGTCAAAATAGCGTAACAGATCCTTAAAATAAAAAGTTTTAATTTTATAAGCGTCAGGTTTTGCGTAATATAAATAACATACAGACTTCAGACACCACACAACTTGTAGTAATTTATCAAAGTATTCTGCACCGTCATTTATACTGTAGCCGTAACATCGATAAACGCGAAGATCGCACAAATTATAGACAAAAAAGAAACGCATTCAGCTTTTCAGCGATATCAGCTAAGTTTCTTCCGTCACGTTAGGGCCAAAAATTTACGCATATTGTGCGTGTGAGATAACACGCGTCGAAAAAAAAAAGATACCACAGACAAATCGTGGCGCGGTGACGCAGCTTTCGGCGCTAATGACGCAAAAATGGCGCGCTATCTTGACGCGATGACGCGGTGGCTTAAAAAGTGGGGGCTTATGGGGCAATCGTTTGTGGTTTTTGTTTGATTTTTCTCACGTAGGGTCGTTTTAATTGGGATTGATGGTTAAGGCTAGTTTGCGGATCGGGGATCGCCTATTATCGAATCTGAGGGTGGGTTTTGAAAGGGTATTGTCCGTTTGAGTTGTTTGTTGGAAATTGGGTGTCATTTTTACTGTCGTATTTTTTAATTTTGAAAGTTATAATGACTGTTTTTTTTATTTTCTCTGTTTTGAACAGAATCTCATAAATTAGAATGACTAAGTATTCATAATTATTTAATTTTTTAATGTTCATCAATGTTCGTATAGCTTAAGGTGAATCATGGCTGTACCTTTCTTTTCTTTATATGTGACATCTTGTAATACCCATGCTTATGAACTAATAAATGATTGATTGATTGATTGAATATAATTAAACTTAATTTTCAGTATAAAAACTTTAAAAATACTAAATTTCTTTATATAAATCACGACCCCGTGCGTCAAAAGGTTTTTTGAAAGGAACGTTTAGCCGTTAGTTCAGGTTGTTCTCATAAGTTTTTTATAATTTACGGGTAAGCGCAGTACCTTGATCTCACCTGATGTTAAGTGATGATAAGGCCTATGATAGAAGTGCACTTCACCCGGGATCCTCAACTATTGAGGCACTGGCTATCTTATCTCTAGCTGTCGGAACACTACAATGCTACAAACATTGATGTTATGGCGACATATTTAGATAAGATGGTGGTAGCTAGCCAGGCGGACGAACAAGCTCTACCACCAACCAAACCGAGTACACAAACATGTACCGGGGGGTGTGTGCTGGGAATCGAACCCGGTGGTCTTAGCCACTAGACCACAGAGCGGTTAAGATTGAAGTTGAGAGTTAATAAAAACCACCGACCCACATTGGGCCAGAGTCGGCGGTCTCTCGGAGAGAAGTTTATAGATTGAAAAAGTTGCTGTTACAGAAATGAAAATGTGATTCTGTAGTGAACAAAAAAACAATTTTGCTGTCACCAATTAGAAACTCCATAATCGCCCACATGTTCAAAATCTCTATAGAAATAAATGCTCACCACACAAATCACTATCATACCATCTATAATTCCCAAAACAACGAGCACTGCAGCGATAACTCGAAAATCCGAATAATAACCTTTACAGAGCGTAAGCTCCGTCATAATCCCGCCGCATTTCATAATCACCACATCATCCATCTCCCTCACCCTTACCCACAGCCCTAACAGCAAGACAGAGACAGCACAATCGCGTGTTTATTACTACAGGGTTGTTCCATCAACCGTATTAGCCGATCCTATTAAACAGCATCCCCTGACGGGGGCAAAAGCTAACAGAAGCAGCATCTTTGTTTAAACAGATAAAATCTCTTTGACAATTTGTGCTTATGCAAATATATACGACCCCCGTTGTATGAACGGCCGAATCATAATGGCCCGAGACCGTAGGTAGTTAATTAGCAAGTGTACCAAGTTTATATTGGGAGAAGGTCTTACGCTTGAATGGAATGGGGTAAGATTGTGACGGTGGTTGGAGCTATCTCTTAGAGGAGTTGGTTTTGTGTTTGTGTGTAGGTATCTGTGTGTAGCGTTTCTGTATTCCCCGTTTAGTAATTACTTAAATAATGTATAGGTACGAGCTTTTTATCAACGCTCTATCGATAAGTTTTAACGTATTGCTTGTTCTAGTTCTGATTCCTCTGAAAATCAGCGTTGCAGTTTCTTGAAGCTGCAACTTATGCTGAGAGGAGTCCAGTTCTTCGTAGCATTTTAATTTTAATTTTATGTTTTTGTTTTATTGTTAGAACCTAAGCCTGCTACGCCGAATAAATCTTTTGAATTTGAATTTTGATTGTCATATATTTGCGCGGTATTAAGTTTTTGAGCGCGGTTTCAAATGTAAAATGTTACATTTATTGGCTACTGTTCTGTAGAAAAAATATCTTGTGACGAGTCTATCGCTCAATAATGTTCCGGGGCAAAGCAAACGGAACTTGTCTTAACCGTTCCCTCCGGCGGGGACTCCGGTTCCGGTTCGGATGAAAAACACCGCGGACGAGACATTGAGAATTAACAAAATAGATTACATTGACTAGTGATGTTACCGGGTAACGAGCTCGATTATGATTTAAGCAAAGCAGTCGGATTTAGGAAACCAAGAAAACTTGAAATTGGAATATAAACAGTACGTTAAAGACAATGCCATAATAGGCAAAGATAGCTAGAAAACCAAAATACAATAGCATAAAAGCGTACATAACACTGGCTGGACATGATAGTTCTTTAATATATTTGATTTTGAATTCAAATTTGGAACGAAAACTTAGTCGTAAAAAGATTCGAATGATTTTTAAAAACAAAATGATAGAAGATCCCTCCCTACCCTAACTAGAACAACCAGGGTCTGCTTACAGAGATTCTTTCATTTGCGCAGTCATGGGAGCGGAAAGTGTAAAACACCTTTTGCAGATTAGCGAGAGTTGTATATTGTCGTGTTTGTTAGAGTTTTCTGTTTGAAACTCGCTAATGTAATACGTTTGTTTCGACTGACTTCATTTGCTTTTACAATTAATCGTAGAGATGGTTGATAGAAGTTGTACATTACTAGGTAAAATTACTTTTAAAGAGGTAAAATTTCGCCATGTTTTTAGCGGCCACACCCTATTGCTTATAGACAGCGAACCTAATTTAATGACATCAAATAATTTCTTAATGTTATTGGAAATGTAAAGTCAGAGGCACTAAAAGCCGGTCTATATTAATTGCACGATTAAAACCCTAAAATAAAAACATTAAAAAATTAAAATTAAAATTGTTTTATTTCGTGGGTGTGTGTGTGTGTGTGTGTGTGTGTGTGTGTGTGTGTGTGTGTGTGTGTGTGTGTGTGTGTGTGTGTGTGTGTGTGTGTGTGTGTGTGTGAGTGTGTGAATGTGTGTCGACCATCTCCTTTTATAAATAATCATCTTTTTAAGTTTTAAATAACCAAAGCAACCCAATTCAAGTGAATCGCAGACACACATGCACAAACACAAATACTTTACTAAAGTGGAACTTGGAATAGTTCAAACAACTCCGCAGCACATAAGACTCCTTGCAGAGGAAGAAACTTTCGCATGTCAATAAAGTTAGAACAACTTCGTTCTATCTGTTCTATATTCAAATACAGATCCCCACATCGACCCGTAAAATCAAAGCGTTTGCCAAATTACTCCCCGCTCGCCCCTCCCTTCAATTCCATCTTTAAAATTGTTACTGATTGTCTGTTTACATTTCTCTGCTTGTTTTGAATTTAAAGACGTTCATTTAAAGTAGACCCCTCACGTTCTATAGCGCCCGCCCCCGCTGCCCTCCATGTAGTGTACAAAGGAGGAGGGTGAAGTGTCTAAATAAAATGGTAATTTATTACCATTCGGTACATAATCGTTCTGGAATCAAAGGCGTTTGAATTTCGAATTTTTGACGTTGATTGTGCCGATAAGCGGCTTTGGCAAATTAGGCAACCGTGTTTATTTGTTTTGCGCCAGTCAATTGCGCTATGCTGACAACGTACCTAAACCTATATGAGTAAATCTTTGACATTCGTCACATTAGGCAAGCGTCTGTGTCTAAATATTATGATAAAGCATACCCAATTACGAGATGAATGAAACTTTTACATTTTATTTTTTTTACAAAGTTACTAACTTGTTTAAAAAATACTACGTTTATTATTTGAAAATTTGTGTTTTGAATTAATGCTCTTTGCTTTTTTTCTAAATTGACTATTTACCTTTAAAATGCTGAAACGTCAGGAGCACTCCATACAGTATTTACACTGAGCAAGTAATCACTACGTTATAAGTATTTATTTCTAACCCCACAGACGCATAAAAAGTATGTTGAAAAAAGTCTTTTAACATCTTAATGGCCAGTATCATTTTTTAAGGATTAAAAAGAACCCTCATTGAGCATTTGCTGACCACTTGCATAAATTATTGTAAAAAAAGTCTATCAAAGAGATAGGTCCTCTTTGTAGCGGATGGTTCGAAGGAAATTAATTTGGATATACTTTTTTTCTCTTTTGTGAATTTTCTTTGGTGCCATTATGAAGATCGACCATTCTGCGCGCTTTGATGTTCTGATAATGACTTACTTGTCTTTGAATTTTTCTTTCTGAACGTGGCATTTGTTTATTGCGTACTGAAAGCCTCGATAATGAGTTTTTGATTAAATTATGAAAAAATAATTTTGGTCTTATTATAACTATGGTAGTGTCGTTTTAAAAGGAACGTTGGTATAGAATATTTTTTTATCTTTTAACTTCAGATTCAGGTTTTTTTAAATTCATACATTTGACTTATTAAAGGACTTTTTGACATAAACTATAAGCCGTTAACATTTTTTTATGCTGTACCTACACTACTCGTTAACATAAAGTTATGATTTATTTTTGAATTAAATGATTGTATTAATTTGGCTTAAGGGTCTGAAGGGTCTGGCGCTGCTTGCCCCGTATTATGGCTTTTTTCCTAGCTCGGCAACAGATACAAGTGTAAGTAAGTAAGTAAGTAAGTAAGTAAGTGTAATTAAGTGTAAGTTAGTCTAAGTTATATTTTTACTATAATCTTTGACTAAACTAATCTATATACTATATTTATTTACATATAAATTGCTTACAATTAGTTCCGAATCCTTTATATAATAATACTTAGGTAATTAATCCTAAAATATTCTAGCTACAGATATTTTAATAAAGGTGCTGCTGTGACAAGGTCCAAAAGCGCTTAGGTACTTACATAAGTACCTACAATCGCAATCGTCTGTACCGATCTCAACACACGAAAGCGGTGTCCGGATTGCCATCGATTCGTCCGGGTGGAGCGAAACGATCCCGGACAGCCCCGACCGGACGGCCACTTGTCAATATTGCTCCGTGCAAAGTACGGTCGGAAGAAACAGTTCACACGAGATAATTAAAAAAAATATGTAGGTACTAAGTAGGTAAGTACCTATTTAGTAGTAGCTATGAGAGGAACGATATCATCGACCATTCATAAATTAAAACCAACTTACTGAAAAAATGTATTTTTTTTTTATACTTAGTAAATTTTTTTTGGTTCTTTGACAATATATATTTTTTTATTATACCTAGCTCGGCAAATGACTCCACTCCACCTGATGTTAAGTGGAAACGGAGTCCAAACGCAAGGACGACTGGTGCAGCGTGAAAACAACGCAGCATCAGTCACCCTCACCCTGCCGGTCCACAAAGTGCCTCTTCTCGCCTCGTTTGAAGGACCCCATGTCATAGGAAGGAGGGAAAACGTGTTCTGGTAGACTATTCCATCTTTTGGAAGTGCGACAAAGAAACGAGTCACCAAACTTCTTTGTGCGCGATAGAATATATTTGAGACAGTACATATTACTTCGTGCAAATTAGGGTCAGATCAAAACAACATGTCTACGAAAAAAATTATAAAAAAAAATACACTGAAGATAGTGACGCCAGTGTTCGAGAAGCATTTTCCTTTAATTATTAGAATATGGAACAGCGCAGTGGTTAACGCGCCCGGTCCGCGAGTGCTGAGGTTAAGCAACTTTCGCAAAGGCCGGTCATCGGATGGGTGAATGACAAAACATTTATCATCTCGAGCTCCTTTGTGCTTCGGAAAGCACGTAAAGCCGTTGGTCCCGGCTGCATTAGCAGTAGTTAACAACCACCAATCTGCACTGGGCCCGCGTGGTGGTTTATGGCCCGTTCTCCTTATCCATCCATAGGGAAGGCTAGTGCCCCAGCAGTGGGGACATAAAATGAGCAGATGGTAATGATGATGATTAGAATATGCAGGCAACGTACCTACACATACCCCCCTCTCACGGACACGAATCTCGGAAAAGCTCGGAACGGTCCGAGCGCAGCGTTGCGAGATTCCGTGTCTATGAGAAGTTGTCTATGTGTGCGTTGCTTTAGCGCGTTCGGTGAAGCTGAAAATGCCGTCTGAGGCAATCAACAATCTCTTCCCAAAAAAAAAGCGTTTGTAAAAAGCTTACCTTTTGTAGTCTCCTTATTTTGTGCCACTGCTGCGTATAAACTTCCTCTTTTTACGCCATTTTCCTCTGTCCTGTACCACCCTGAAGTTACACAAAAAATATTTTTTGTAACATATTTAGCCCATCTCTCACCTTTCTCCCTCCCAATTCCTACTTCCTCCTCAAGATCCAACTCCTTCCTCGAGGCCGGCAACGCATCTGCGATTACTTTGGTTTTGCGGGTGTTCAAGGGCGGCGGCGATTATTTTCCATCAAGTGACCCGCCTGCTCGTTTGCCTCCTTTTAATATTAAAAAAAAACTAAAATGCTTTTTTGCTGACGCTACCTTTCATTACGAATATTCACAAAACGGGTGTAGATATCCAATGATCAAACACAATAGCGTCCCTCCTCGCATACAGACCGATACAATAAAAACAGAACAAATCCCGACCCATAGACTGTGTTACACATAGAGGTATCACTCCATGTTGTCTCTGGGCTCACAGTTCAAGGGACATTTTGAATGGTAAATTACGAATGAATCGCTTTGTGATTAATCTGCTTTGTTTTAGAACTGTGGGTTCGAATCTATAAGATATAGTTGCCATAATATACATACGCATATCTACCTACCACAATTAATGATACATTGCTTTCTTCAATAATTTAGCATTGTTACTTATCATATAACTTATATCAAATTAATAATTTGTAATTAAAAAGTTAACGTACTCAATTTACTTATTATACCATCTTAAAGTCTTTTTGTACAATTTTCTTTAGGTTTTTTATTTTCTTAACCTTTCTTGTCTTAAATCTATTTAAAAGAAAAAAATACAAAAACTCTTAATCTGCTAAGTGCTGATATAGTTTTGAAACAACCTTTTTATCAGTCGTTTTTTTTTAAACATTTTAACTCCTTCGTTTACATCGGTCAATTCATTACTGATCATTACTTTTACGAAGTTGGTTTTTCTCACCCATTTTTCCTCAGCAAATAACAAGAACATAAAATTGCACTCTTCATATTCCAGTGCAAATAAACTAACTAACACGAAACGTGTAGAAAATGCAAAGTGATAAGGTATTAATAAGATACAATAGGTGAAAACTATCTGCGCTGCCAACACGCCAAGAATCACTATTGAAAAGGTGAGAAACGTAATGCCTTCAAATGTGAACCTAAACACCATGAAAATTAAGACTACATTAGATCATTGAGCTACACCGGTTACATCAAAGCAGGCTAACTCAGGATGTGAGATTGAAATTCCTGATCTGACTAGCAATAAAGTTACTTGAACTTAAAAGAGATTTCAAAATAACTAATAAAGAAAGCGAAGATGTTGTTATTAAAATCGGCGCGGACGGAAGAAAGGGGATTTCTTTTAAAATGACAACCGCCATTACGCCCCGATATCGTGTTTTCAAAGATGGCCGACAAATCTGAAACTTTATTGACTTATAAATTTGGAAGCTCGTCGCGGCCGGCGCGCGATAATGATTCTGCGGTTTGCATAAAACATCGCCGGCAATTGTTTTTTTGTTTTTAAACTTAATAAAAAAGTAACGGGCTTTGTGTTAAGTAAAAAGTTTTATCAATCCAAGTAGAGGTACTTTATTATAAGTTGGATTAAAGGTCAGTAACGTACCGGCACGGATTTTTTGCGACGACAATTGTTAAAGACAACGGCGCGGCGGCGGCGCGACTGTCGGGATGGGTGACCGAAAACTGATCTTGGTTCTCCTCTGTGCTGAAGCTGGTGGTCTGAGATACTGTCAGAAGATCAATGTTATGGATGACTTAAAATAATAACTTACAAATTAAGAACATTGAAATGAAACCTTTTTACGTCTCGTCTCCTATTTAGTTGTTAATTCTATCATGACTCTTCGGATCCTGTAATCAACTGTGTAGATAGTGTTCACGTAAACATTAAAAACAATAAATTAAGAATAATTTAAAAACTGACACAAAGTTAACCGTTTCGTCACCGAACATGGTGAGTTCCATCCAGTTCTATCCTTTTAATACATCATTAAAGGATACAAATTCATGCAAAAAACGAAGCTACATTTTCACTTTTGATAAATCCTAATTTTATATCAGATCAAAATAACGAACTAGGTGTCAAGTCACATTCTGTTTACCATCACATGACAGCCGCCGAGTTACCACAGCGCCAAGCCCAACAATCAGCTAATCCATTTGGTATCAAGTCGTAACAGAAGTTGGATCGTAACGAAATCTTTCTACAGATTCATCATTGGGTTTTATCGCACGCAGACAGTTAAACAAAGGTGCACTGTTTAAATAGAATACTACGTTAAGGCTATTCCCACATGATTCCACCAATTAAAACTTGGTGGGTTGTTAGTTTTAGGTTAAATAATGGGTGACTACAAATTTTTAATCACGGGCTCCTGCGTGCTTTGGAAGGCACGGTCATATACTAGATTCCTCCTTCCTTCCCTCCTTTCAACATAGTGATGTCCAATAATGGACGTATGCCACTCCAATTTCGCTTCACATTGTGCGGTCTATAGCCATTCTGAACTAGGTCGGGCCTGCTGTCATTTTAATATCATCAGACCATCTGGCCGGTGGTCTGCCAACACTTCTTCCTGTTCGGGGTCTCCACGCCAGAACTCTCTCGCTCCAATACAAGATTGCCGGCTCAATAACATTAATAAACCCTGTAGAAAACGTCATACAAAAATCAACATAGTACAAGTAAGTTAATAGTATATTAGTTCCTATACTATACCGCGTTAACTGTGCTCGAACATTGAACAGATATCACTGTTTGTTATTTTATTAAGTGCTGCTATCTCCGTACATTTATTGTACTGTCCGTCAGTACATCACAAAGAGTGTGTTTATTTTAAAGGCAAGTGTTCTCGTATACTTTTTCACCGAACTATTCCTAAAGCTCTGCATTCTCGTGGGATTGTTGTAATACAAATATTTACGAAACAGTTTATTGTTGCAAGCAAAAGGTTAATATCTTTGTTAATACGGGCACGTGCCGAACGTGTTGATTGAAATATAATAATGATTCTTTCTTTCTAAATTTCTTGTATAGTTTTAGTTCTTATTTAGTTTAATAGATGGCGGCACCGTTTGCGTTATTTTTTACGGAAAACGATGGCATCTAACCCATACAGCCTAGGCTTTTGTAAACTTTTCGAAATACGATGGTAATGGATGAATGTAAGTTTATGTACGATGTATGTATGATTCACTCGATCTCCTTGAGTTGGTGATATGAAACCGTAGCGCCATCTAGTAAAATACTGTAAAACAGCAGGTAAAAACTTACTTACATAGTTTCAATAATAGCCCTAAATATAAAATGCTATGTAAATGGTTATGTACGTACAAAGTCGTAGTAAAGCAACTCAGTAATTCATATTACATTGTAAGTTTATTCTTGGAACATAATTATTCTTTCTTTCATATAAAGAAGTTTTGTTTAAAATTGTAGTTAATACCAAAACGAATTTTTGATATTTTTTATAAAAGAATCGAATTTACTGAATATTTTTAAAAGAAAGAGGATTTTCGTAGAAGAAAGGGTTATTATTATTTTATTATTTCTGGTGGGGACGTCGCCGGCCGAACGGACGATCCGCCCGCGTTGTTTGCGGGCCATTTCGTCCTTTTCCCCGTTCTCCCCTTCGAGGGGGTTAAGGTTAATCCAGCCCTCACGGCGCCCCGTCAAATCTTTTTGTCTTTTTGGTGAATCTTGCTATCTGCTCCACCTCCAGATCCTTCAGGTCCTCTATGTCTAGTGTATCCGACCCCCATTGCTCCCGTCTTATCCGTGAGTATATAGGGCACTCAGCGAGTAGGTGGAGGCTGGTCTCTTCGCTTTCCGTGCACTCCGGGCATATGGGATCGGTTTTCACTCCTATCACTGTCAGATGTCTGTTCAATCGGCAGTGTCCTGTTATGATCTCTATGACTAGCCTCATGTTCTCTCTGGAGAGTCCCATCAGTTTGCTAGTCTTTTTCTTGTCCATTCCCTTGATGAAGACCTTCGACTGTCTCATGCCCGTCGATGATCTCCATCTTCGATTGGTTTCTGCTGTAATACTACAGCTGATTACTCCCTTGGTGATGTTGTGCGCTATTGGCAACCGGGGTTCCGGTCCCACCAAGCTTTCCTCTGCTCCCTTTCTAGCTAGTTCGTCGGCCTGTTCGTTTCCCGTGTTTCCCTCGAGTCCTGGGACCCACGCTATCGTCAGGTCCGCTCTTTCGGTCAACCTTTTCAGTGATTCCTTGCATTCTTTGACGATTGCTGATGTCGTCTCTTCTCTGCCTAGTGCCTTCAGCGCCGCTTGGCTGTCGCTGTAGATGACCATCTTTCCTGTAATATTGAGGTGTTCGGCCATCTCAGCGCTTGCGATTATTGCGTATATTTCCGCTTGAAAAACACTGGCGAATCTTCCCAACGGTATAGACTTGTTCACCTCCGTCCCGTCTGCGCATTTAATATGCACACCGGATCCAGAGAGCTTTGTTGACTCCTTTCTGGAGCCGTCTGTATAGCAAGTAGTGCCTTCAATTTCTACGCTCCAGTTTTCTCTTGTTCCTATGTGTATTCTGTATTTTTTGTCAAAGATCCTTTCCTTTCGTATTAAATCGTTGTTGGAGAAGACCATTGACAGCTTGTCTTCGTAGTTTTTGCTTATACTGGCATGACCCTCGTCCATGAAGTTCCCGGCCCATATGCCAGTGCTTTTTAGCTTGAACCATTGTTCAGTGGCTCTTCTCTTTATTTCTAAGTCCAGGGGATTTAGCCCCAGTAGGATCTCGAGCGCGGCTGTGGGCGATGTTCTCATCGCGCCCGTGGTCACTAAGGCTGCTAGCCTTTGGACTTTGTCTAAGAAAGGGTTACATGAAATCTATTTGTAAGGCTGTAACAAACTTAGCTAGACAAGGAGCCATTTTCTTTCGATGGAATTTCAACTTCCCGCTGATAGTTCTTGCTAATTTTCTCAAGAAACTCTTTATTATTAACGTCTGCAAATAAATCAGTAATATTTTATCAGAGCATTGATGATGCGTCCATACACAATGATTCAGATTGATCGACAGACGTCATTTGTCGGCCCATCATATAGTAAGCACTATGCCTTTATTTGTTTACAAAAACAAAGTAATATCAGCGTTGATAGACCGTCTAGATTTAGCTTTGTATCTTCTATTACGATACATAATAAATTATTTTCTCACGGACAGGGAATGTCTTTCAGCTGTGATGATGTAAAAACGTGGTTCATTCTCTTCAATGGAAATTCATATACAACTAATGAGATATTACCTACATTTACGGTAAAGATGAGATTCGCAATAACTATGTATAAGCTTAACAATAACTTTGTCGGCTACAGATGTCAACGAAATCGGTCAAAACATTGCCTTGGTTGTCCGCTGGTGTTGACAGCTGGAAAATCGGTCTTAGTTATTAGACAGACAAAATAGGTCTTAATTATTGGACAGCAGAACAATCGGTTAAAGTTTACAAACAGCTAAAAAAACAGTCAAAGTTAACAGACAGCTGGAAAGTCGGTCAAATTTAGGAGACAGCTGGAAAATCGTCATCACTGAGTCACCTACTATGATATTTAATATTTTTCACAAAAGTTTATAATAACAAAATAATTATAGCACCTAAATCATTACGCTGGAATGTGGTAAATATACAATGCTAGATGCTCATCTTAAAATATGACTGCGCGTTACACATTATTTATTTCGTTAATTTCATATATAATAAACAAAACGGCAATAACGGTTTCGTGGAAAAATAGAAACTTGTTTGAAGTGTTCCAAAACTATGAAGTCTTATCTTTCATTTTTATTATTAAAATAAAATGTATGATTGTATAAATAAGCCGGTAACAGCGTTTACATTTGTTAGTTGGCCACGAGATGTGTTTGGAAATTACACTTTTGATTAAGTATTTACGATTATCTGGTAGATCGGAATCCCGTATGAAATTAGAGGCAGCTATGAAGGAAACGTTGTCTCGAAATGTTGAATAGTGCAGCATAAACAGGTCAAACCATAAAGCTAAATCAATTGAAGGAGATTTTGTCTTTTCTTATTTGACTTGAACAAACAGGCGTATTGATAGGGTTTTTTAATGGCCTTTACAGTGTAACCAACCTAATGGGAAGCGAGAAACTCAGTTCATTGTGCCGTAGTAACCTAACAGCCAACGCTTCAAAATACTTCATCTTGAAGCTGGCTCACGTAAGCGTGCTCCATCCTGGGCATTCGATACTGAAGATGAGATCTAAAACCCGAAGGGGCCTTTAAGCTAGGGCCTTGACTAGTTGACTGCGTTCACGTCACGTCAGTCATTTTATGTCCCCACTGCTGGGGCACCAGCCTTCCCTATGGATGGATAGGGAGAACGGGCCATGAACCACCACGCGGGCCAGTGCGGCTTGGTGGTTGTTAACGACTGCTAATGCAGCCGAGACTAACAGCTTTACGTACCTTCCTAAGCGCGTTAACGTTAACCACATCAAGAGACATACATGTACATGTAGGTAGACATTCGCGTGATTCTTATAAACCCGATTAGGCTATAATGGTCGTCCTCAGCCAACACTAATTTAAGCAGCAGCCAGAAGTCTATCTTTTTCCATCAAAAATAGTTGTAGATAACATCTCTAAAATTGGTAGGCGCAGAAATAGTAAGACGCCACAAAGGCAGACATCTTGAGATGCTCGCTGCGCCCTCACAGCACGGTCGGATCGTTACAGCATCACACTAGGGCTGTCACCGAGCAATAAAATATTACATAATAAGAAAACTTATAGCCTCATTATTTTTTTACTGAAATAAGACAATTAGAGTTACGTATGAACAAGCTTGAACTATCACCATGAAAGAATGTAGGCACTTCGAGTTTCTTATATGATCCACTAGCGATTTCGTAGCAAAACACATTTAAAAGACAGCTACAATACATACTAATGAAATTTGTCTTAATTTCATAGTTGATTACCCGTGGCATTGACTAATACTATAAGTCCATGTCCATGGCGACAAATAAAAAGAGTGGCGTGTAAGAGAAAAGTTCGCTACTGCTCTGACTGTTATCCTTTTTTCGTTCTTGGTTCATATTTAAAACCTCTAATTACTTATTAAAACCTTCTTCATTCATATAATCATAACATGTTATTATTCCTAAAGAGTACATACATAGTTTCCTATTTTCGCCAAAACCATATTGATGTTTCCCTAATGATTCTCCTCATATTCTCTAGTGTTCCAGTTTGCGCGTGGCAGCCCTAACGGCCTGCCTTTTACTCGGATAACCCGCTTGTTACCGCATCCGGGCGGTTAGCCTGAGTCTCCTCCAATTATTTCTAGCTCAAACCGGGTGGAACTGGATATAACTTTTTAATTTTTTCGAATGCCAAAGAGACGCTTAGGATGTTGCCATGTAGAAAAGTCACTTGAGACTTGAACGTTGTTTAGTTTTCTTGGAGAATATTGAGATAGCCTGGGTTTTTTTTGTTGGTTGGTACTAGGTAATTTGGGAAGAAGTATAGGGCTAGCATTGAGACCAGTTTATCCTCTTGGATATTTTTATGATGTCCCTAAAATTGAAAAAAGACAAAGTGTGAAAAATTTCCACGAGCGGGATTCGAACCCGCACCCCATGACATGCATATGTAAATAATCAATAATGTTCTAAAAATCATGAATTTCTCTTAATGTCAAATGGAATAATTAAATTAATATCTATCAATTCATTCATTGCTGTAGGAACAAACTTTGATGATGGAAGCTATTCAGGGGGAACTATGTTCTGTGACAAGCCCTACCTCTAACCAAACAGAGTATTATCATATTTTTTACCCCTACTAGAAATCGATCTCGGGACTTAAGGGTCCTTCTTTTACTAGAAATCTAACCAATAGACCACAGGTTAAAGACGTATAATAATTGACGTTGCGATATAAGAATTGAGAAACAAAAGCACCTCCTGTACGCACATATAAGTGCGTACAATAACTATTTGGCGAGAAAAACATTTTTCTTTAAATCCTATTTCCCGGGAGATTAGGGCCGGCGTCCATTAGCGACAAAGGACAGGTGTGGCGCGCGTGTGCCCTAAGCTTTATTAATCTTTTCTCTCGCGTGGAGGCTTCGCACTTTTGTGGCGTCTTGCCTATTGATGTTAGAGCTTTGGAAGAAAAATACTTTCCTCTCTTGTGTCAAGTTGTGGGTGACGTATTATGTTATGCGGTAGATTTGTTAAAAGGCCATTTTTGAATGCGTTAGACATAATGCTCGCTTTGGCGGGTTACTGTATGACATTGTAGAAATTGAAATTTGTACTTGATGTAAATTTGCAATATTCGATATTATTTTTACTTTTGTAATTATTTTGTCCTTTATAGATATTTTATTTTATTTATTTGTCATAGATAAATAGGGATAGCATTTACTAATATGTGACGATGAAAACGGAAGGTAGAAAAGAAATTACTTACTCCTATATTCAGATTCACATCCCAAATTAGGTTTTAATTAACCTCTTGAGCGTCGAGCGACCAGCAGGTGGCCGATAACAATTAAAATTCTATTGTATCTGAGTGTTCGACGCTTGAGCTCATACTGTTCAATTTATTGATAGTGTTTTAACACTATCTTATTTATACTGAAAACACACCTTGTTTGCACAATTATAACCCGAAAACGCTAATTTCAGCAATAACAAACTCTCTTAACACATTATTACGCGTAAATTAAAAGAAAAGCTACTTCGCTATAAAAATTAAAAACTGTGTGGCAGCTGTGCGATCTATAAACGAAAGTGATTATTTACGAAGCCCGGAACAGGTAGCTATTGTTGCGTCTAAATTACCTACCGCTTTGATCACCAAGTGGGCTGATTACCTACACAATTGCCAAGGTAACAATATTTTACCTAAACTTGAGATGTTGTCAAATTTTTTGCACGAAGAAGCTGTGAAAACTGCATCGTCTGGAGTAAGCTACATACAAAATCAATTAGATTACAAAAAGAAACACGAAGTTCATAACTACAGCTACAATAAACAACACCAAACAGTATTGTTTCATGATGACAACGAGCATCACACCACGTCCATCGCGCCGTCCCCACCGAAGTGCAAGTTTTGCAGAAAACCATCGCACGCAATGGATAAGTGCATTCGATTCCGACACGCTATGCGCAAAGACCGTTGGCGATTTATGCGCGTGAATAAACTATGTTACAAATGCCTTGGAAAGCGGCATGATGAGCCGTCGGAGTGCACCGCAAGGAATTGCGATTTTGAGGGTTGTGGGCAGCCGCATCATCGCCTCTTACACTGGCCGAAACCTACGCCGAAACCCAGTAACGCCGAAGAATGTACCGCCGCCGCTGCCGGCGCCGATGAGTCAGTAAATCATACGGTCGAGTCTCAGCGCCAAGTACTCCTGAAAATCGTACCGCTAACACTGCGAGGGCCTACCGGTGTGAGTGTGCACACGCACGCACTGCTGGACGACGGGGCTACAGTGACCTTGGTGGCATCGGATGTTGCAGATAAGCTCGGCTTGCGCGGTAAGCCTGTAACTATGCGCGCACGCAGCGCATGGGACAGCGAATTGGTATGTGAAACGGAACTTTTATCTTTTGATGTTTTGAACAACGCTGGTGATGTTTTTAATTTATGTGCTCGTAAGATGTCTGAGTTAGACTTACCTGTCCAATGTATTTCCGATACTAATTTATACTCTAAATATGAATATTTGGGCCTGTGTAATTGTAATATAAAACCAAAGCTCTTAATTGGCCAAGATAATTATCATTTAATGGCTCCTATTGAATGTATTAGGGATAGTGAACAGCAGTGTGGTCCGTACGTTACAAAAACCCTTTTAGGATGGTGTTTGCATGGCAGGTTGAACAATGTTACTTCTATGTCATTTATTAACTGCACCGATGTTTGTGTGAATAGGTATAGTGGAGAATACGTTGACACTGATTTAAAATTACCTACAGGCAATATAACTAATATTATGCAACCTGACTCACAATCGCATTCCGTCAGTACTATCTCTGACTGTTCTGAACATGTTTTAGATAACGACTTTCAGCTACATGACATCGTTTGCAAGTACTTCTCATTAGAATCTATAGGTATATGTACTAAGCCGCGCCGAAACTCCGATGAGTTGCGTGCGCTTGAAATTTTAGATAAAACTTCAAAATTAATAGATAACACTTGGTACGTAGGCTTGCCTTGGAAGTACGACGACTTTGTAATGCCAGACTCCTACCCGAATGCGTATAAACGTTTATTATCAGTCGAACATAAAATAAAAAGGGACGAAGGCTACGCTGCCCGGTATCACGAGCGAGTTGAACATTTATTTATAAATAATTACGCCCGAAAAGTAACAGAAAATGAGCTTGCGTCTCCGGGATACCACGTTTGGTACCTACCACATTTTGGGGTTGACAACCCAAATAAACAAAAGCTGAGGTTGGTATACGACGCAGCCGCTAAGTCTAGGGGGTACTCACTTAATGATTTTTTATTGCAGGGTCCAGATTTATTACAGTCATTATTAGGTATAATGTTTAGGTTTAGAGAGCAACCTGTAG
Source organism: Eudonia mercurella (assembly GCA_963082485.1). Taxonomy (NCBI): domain Eukaryota; kingdom Metazoa; phylum Arthropoda; class Insecta; order Lepidoptera; family Crambidae; genus Eudonia; species Eudonia mercurella. Next base: position 4,613,869 of record OY720040.1, read on the forward strand.
GTATTGTTGGAGATATAAAAGACATGTTTTTGAGAATAAACATGAATGATGATGATTGCCATGCCTTCCGATTTCTTTGGCGAAATCCTGATGATAAAATGGAAAATCCACAAAAATATGTCATGTCATCTTTGATATTTGGCGCCAATTGTTCGCCGTTTATCGCTCAGTATATTTGCCAAAATAGAAATACCGAGCGATTCAAAACATCTTATCCTGATGCGGTTGATGCAATACGAACAAGTCAGTATGTAGATGACTATATAGATAGTTTTTCTAATGATGTTACTGCTATAAAAATAATACGTGACGTATCGTTCATTCATAAGCAGGGAGGTTTTAAAATGCGAAACTGGATGAGTAATTCACCTAAAGTTTTGAAACACATACCGAAAAATGATTTAAGTGATAAGGCCATAAAGATCAATTTAGAAAATCAACCTGAACGCACTTTAGGTTTGTTGTGGTACCCATGCAGTGATACGTTTGCATTTGACGTTTCTTTAAAACGTATACCCACAGAAGTTTTAAATTTCACACGTAAGCCTACAAAGCGTGAAATGTTAAGCATTATTATGTCAGTTTTCGACGTACACGGATTTCTTGCACCATTTACTATCCAGTCAAAAATATATATTCAACAAGCTTGGAAAATTAAATTAGGTTGGGATCAGGAAATACCTGAAAACTTGTTTACATCATTCCGTGAATGGTTAATTCAATTGAAAAACATCGCAAATATTCGCATTCCTAGATGGTACTTTGTGCCAACGGTTGAAGGTTCAAAGTCAAATGATTATTCTTTGCATAGTTTTAATAGGCAGGAGCAGAACGTTCAGAGCGAGACAGCAATGGCAGAGCCTAACTGTGCAGGTCCCTTGATTGCGAGCGAGACAGCCTTAGAACTGCACATTTTCTGTGACGCATCACCGTGCGCCTACGCCGCCGTTGCCTACTGGCGAAAACAAACTGATAACGATGTGCGTATTTCATTCATAGCTAGCAAAAGCCGTGTCGCGCCAATTAAGCCTGCGATTACTATACCTAAATTAGAGTTACAAGCAGCGTTGCTGGGATGTAGGTTAGCAGACACAATTAAAAAAGAACACAGATTAAGGTACACACGTATTTATTACTGGACAGACTCGACAACAGTTTTAAATTGGATAAGGAACGACACGAAAAATCACAAAGTATTCGTCGCAAATAGGCTCGGGGAAATCGACCAGTTGAGTGATGTTAGCGACTGGCGTTACGTGCCTACGAATTTGAACATAGCCGATCTCGCGACGAAGCTTCGTGCGGACTGCGGTGCGTTGCACACCCACTGTGAGTGGTTCACCGGACCCTCATTTCTTCGTTCTTCTCATGAGCTATGGCCTCGGGAACCCGAATCTGCACCTGAAACAGAAAAAAATGAACACGATACATTATTATACACAGTTAACAGTAATGACAATGTTTGTTACTTACCTGTTCCCGAACCAGCTCGCTTTTCTAGTTGGTTACGTCTGTTGCGTAGTACTGCTGTTGTTCTGTTGTTCATTGAAAAATGTAAGGGAAATAGGTCACAACAAATTGACTTTTCACTCATGAGACGAGCGGAAATATTAATTTTACGTCATTCTCAATTGTCTACTTTTTATAAAGAAATAAATTTATTAAAATTAAATAAAGAAATTAATCGCGATAGTCGTATTCGCACTTTGACACCATTTTTTAGTAGTGATGGGCTTTTATGCGCGGGGGGGCGAATCAATGCGGCTTCAGGCGTGGCAGACCAGGTGAAATGTCCAATAATATTAGACGGTCGTAACCATGTTGCTCGATTAATTGTTAAGCAGTATCACATAAAGGCTGCTCATTCGAACAATGAGATGGTCGTTAACGAACTTAGACAAACGTACTGGATTGTCAATCTTAGGCCTACAGTACGTACAGTGTCGTCCCAATGCCTTGTCTGTCGCATAAGAAAGGCCAATCCTAATCCACCACGCTTGGGTGATCTACCTGAGGCGCGTCTTATGCATCACCAGAGGGCATTTACAGTGTGTGGTTTAGATGTATTCGGTCCTGTGGAGATTTCTGTGGCTAGGCAGCGGCCTAAAAGATACGGTGTGCTCTTCACTTGCCTGACAGTACGCGCAGTTCACATTGAAATCGTGCCCAGCCTCACAGCTGACTCTTTAATTATGGCTCTCCGCAGAATGGCTGCGAGACGTGGATGGCCAAAAATACTTATGTCCGATAACGGTACCAACATGAGAGGTGCAGCAACCGAGTTAAAACTGGCAATCAAGGATTTGGATAGGGAGGCAGTCGTATCCCGGGCTGTTAACTACGGAGTGGACTGGCGATTTATACCTCCGGCGAGTCCGCATATGGGAGGAGCGTGGGAGCGCCTTATTCGTAGCGTAAAGACAGCTCTAAAGGTCGTTCTTAAAGACAGGGCCCCTAGAGAAGAAGTACTCGCGACTGTCCTTGCCGAGGTAGAAAATATGATAAATAGTAGACCTCTTACTCATGTGTCAGTAGACCCTTCAACTGAAGAAGCTCTGACTCCAAATCACTTTTTACTTTGTGGCCCTGGCGTTGGTGGCACTTCCTCCTTTGCACTGCCAACGCCTGGCGTTTTCAGTGACAGTGACTTGTATCTTCGACGTCAATGGCGGATAGCGCAGCGGCTCATAGATTTGTTTTGGAGTAGGTGGATGAAGGAGGTGTTGCCGGCACTGATTCCTAGGAGCAAATGGATCAGTGAAGGGGTGCAGCTGAAAGTAGGTGACTTTGTGGTTATTGTCGATCCAGCTTCACCTAGAAATACGTGGCCAAAAGGCATTGTGCAACGCGCTTATACCGGGGCGGATAACCGGGTAAGAGTAGTTGACATTAAAACTAAAACAGGGTTGTTCAAACGACCGGTCACACGTGTGGCTCCACTTACCTTTGTTGATCAGTGTCACTTGCCTGACACTAGGGGGGAGGATGTTGACGATGGCCACACTGCTGCGATTTAAATGTAAAATTATAGGTATAAATAAATAGTTAAATAGATATTATATACTTACATACATACATAAAAAATACTTTAGTATTGTAAACCTAAAAATTGTGTATTTAAATAAATCTGCTATTGTGTCGGCGGCAATTGTGCGGTAGGAACCTAAATATTAATATTTTTACTGTTGACGGTAATTTGCTACATACAAAGACTCTCGGTCCGTCCGTTACCACGTCAGTGTAGTGCTCATATAACTCCGGCGCCGACCGCACGCTTGTTGCCGAAATACGGTTGTGAACAAAGTACTTTGTCTTCTTCATTTCTCTCTATCCTCACATCAGCGACCCCATCGGTTACAGTATTTATAAAATACAGTGAAAAATTAAACGCTTACCCTACCCAGCCAGGATACGAACCAGGGCCTTCCGCAACCCGGGCGGCTGCACTGACCGCTATGCTACCGGTATAATAATAAGAATTAATTCAGCTTCAGTGCAGCAATTAGCACTTAAAATAAAAAAGAAAAAAAGTATGTTTCGATGTTTTTAGTAAGTAACTAATTATCCTATAAACTATCCCACTGTTGGGTAATCATAAGTAATTAGCCTAAATACTGTCCCACTCATATGTAAATGCCTCCTCCATTGAAACCATCGCTACAATTGTTAGTTATTAACTTAATCACCACGCTTGCCACATCAAGTACCGTGCTAAAAAAAAAATTGCTAAACCAGAGCAGACTAGGTGCCTTAGTTATTTTAATTAATAGAAACGAGAGTCTATTCTTACGCTACGCTATTTTAACTCTGGTTTGTTTGGGAATGAGGTAAATTACTGGATTCAATGCGGACGGAATGATGAAGCCACTCTGCGATCTCTATCGGCCACAAAAGGTCATCTTGACAGTAAGATTTGTGTGGATAAGAATTGGGTTATTTATTTTTTATTTTATTTATACGTAGCACGGCAAATGACTCCAATTCACCTGATGTTAAGTGAATATGGATTCCAGATGCGACGACAACTGGTGCAGCGTGAAAACAACGCAGCATCAGTTATCCTCACTTTGCCGGCCCACAAGGTGCCTCTTCACGCCTCGTTTGAAGGACCCCATATCATAGGAAGGAGGGAAAACGTGTGCTGGCAAACTATTCCATGTTTTGAAGGTGCGACAAAAAAACGAGTCACCAAATTTCTTAGTGCGCGATGGAATATTTGAGACAGTGAAGCGGTGACTCCGGAGAGCAGCACGTGTACTCCTATGGAGGAAGGGAGAAGGTGGGATGAGGTCAAAGAGTTCTTCAGAGCACTCGCCGTGGTATAAGCGGTAAAACACACTGAGTGACGCAATATCACTACGCAATTGAAGAGTTTCAAGAGTATTTGTGACTTCTGCGTTGCCGATAATGCGTACAGCGCGGCGCTGCAATCTGTCCAAAGCATCGAGAAGGTACTTTGCGGAACCGTCCCAGATGTGCGAGCAATACTCCACGCAAGACCGTACCTGTGTCTTGTACAAAAGGCACAACTGGTCAGGCGTAAAGAATCGCCGCACCCTGAAATAAAATAAATAAAAAATAAAAGGTTTTTCTAAAATCGTTAGGTACTGCATTATTACCTTGCGACTTCATGCGACTTTGTCGGCATATTCACCAAAATAGTGCTCATGAAAACAAATATAGCTAAACATTATATAGCTCATGGAAATATTGGGATATAACCCACATTGTTGGCCCAATGCGGATTAGTGAGGGTTTGAGGACTGCTATCCTTTGACAATAACCTGGGTGCTTAATGCGTTCAAATTTTTAGTCTCCTTGTAACTAGAAAGCGCAGATGTAATGCCATACAAATTTCCGTTATTGTTAACTGATCGATGTAGACTAAAATTTATAGTAGGCACCAGTGGCGTAACTATAGGGTGGCAGGGCTGGCAAAATGCCACGGGCCCCGGGCCATAGGGGGCCCCCAGCCCGAGAGGCCACGAGCTCAGAAGTAACCTAACCTTGTCCTGACTGACTGATTCATCATCGTCGAGCCGAAAGCGAGAGCCGAGGTTCAGCGGCTTCAGATGACATTTGGACTGTAGATTAATTGAGTGATGTAATCAGCCACTAAGAAAGGATTTTATGGAAATCATCCCTTAATGGGGTCAAATAGGGGGAGAAAGTTTGTATGAAAGTCCGACAGTTTTAAAATAAAATACAAGAGATTTGGATTTGGATTTTTGAAAAGAAATAAAGAATGACGTGTCTCAGGAATTTCGTTTATTTTTCTTTAAATAAGTAAAACAGGGAAAAAGTTTTTTTTGGATAAAACGTTATTTTTAAAGTAACTATAAAATGAATTATTTTAATCGATAATTAGATTTTTCAATAATTTATTTTTATTGAAAAATCTAATAAATTTTTCGATAAACATTCCCTAGATAGATATAATAGGGGAGGAAAAATGTACGGAAAACTGTAATTTTTAAAGAAATTATGAAGTGTTTCAGAGTTATCCCTATTAGACCGGGGCTGAAGCCTTTGAAAATGATAAAGAGAGAAACAAAATCATAGCAGGATGAAACCCATTGGAAATGGAAGAGAAAATAACAAAAATGAAAAGAAAATTAATTTACGGGCGATCTGAGGTCGGGAAGTGGAAGAGGTGGGGGGTTTTAGGGTAAAAAACGGTTTATCTCGATTTCCGGCAAAACTACAAGTCTTATGGAAAAAAGTTAAACGGCAAAGTTGTAGGTGATAAAAAGATCTACAACTTTTGTATTTACACTTTTTTCACATTACCTCAAAATGTATGTGACAAATTCAAATAACCAAGTTTTTGTTTTTTTTAATTTTTATCTTTTAATATTTAATAAGACATTTACAATATTTTGAGAAAGTTGTAAAATCTTCTTTAAATTATATGCGTAGACGCCTATTTATTACTATTTTAAGATAACTTATATACCTGCTAGACCTACGGAAAATTTTAGCCCATCAAAAGGTATGTCATAGAGAAGTGGGGAAGGGGCTATTGTAGAAGGGGAATATTGATAAATCCATAAATTACTCCTCTAAATAAGTGTCAAGAACAAGGATATGATGGTGCTAACAATGAAAGGCATTTAAGGTAGAGTTCCAAAACACATAAAAGATATCGAGCCAAATGGAGTATATGTTCCTTAAACTTTAACTTAAATGTAGTAGTAGTAGTAGTAGTAGTACTTATTGATGCAGTTAGAGAGGTTACTGATATATAAATTTTTTGAAAGAGTTCAACAAATTTATAATTTTTTGGGCATAGTATCAAAAGATGGAATTTTTTGTAATTATTTTACTGAGGGGCCCATCTAATGGATTTGCCACGGGCCTCATATGGTATAGTTACGCCACTGGTAGGCACCCTGCTCTCTAAAGTGTGAAGAAAATAATTTACGTTGCTCAATACTCAACACTCAATATTTCTTGAATAGTTAATAAAGCCTTTTTTACATATTGAAAGTACAAACTATAGACACTGTCGGGCACCACAATTGAAACAAAAGAAGGGCGACTCATTAAATAAAAGTTAAAGTAACATAAACTGTATGTCATGTCGTATCTCTAACATTCCAACACTATTATTTCCGCCGGCTAACGGAAAACAAAAATAAACATAAGAGAAGGCCAGGAATAAAAGAAAAGTCGAGTGGGACGAGCATCCGGGAATAAGCAAGAATAAGAGGCAAGACAGGCGAGAAAGGGGGCGGGAAGGGTAGTTAGGGGTGTACCCCCCGGGGTTTGAGCTCTTTGTTTATGGTCGTGTTATTTTGATACAACTTTTTTTTCTTCTTTATTTATCGGTTGAGTGGCCAACGGTTTCAAGTGGGCTGTATTATGCTATTCTTTATGCGTAAAATAAGAGTAGGTAGGTATGCGAGTGGTTTTTTCTTTTTGTTTTCCCCCAGAAAAGTGGTCGCTTTTTAATTATATATTTTTTTAGCTGTGACTTTCTTTTTTTCTATTTCTTTTAAATAACAGTTCACTCGTTTTATCATAATAATTATAATTCTGTTGTTTGTACGAGAAGGTAGTACCATAGTGCGAGTAAGTCTTGCTCATGATGAAGATAAACATCCCACTATTTTTCTCAAGGCTTCCTACATGTCACTCGTCTTCCAGAGCACGGAGCAGCTCGTGATATTTGAATGTGGTCACCCATCCGAAATCCCGACATTTCAAAAGTTGCTTAACTTTCACGACAAAGGAAGCTCGCTCTACACTTACTTAAGTAGGTACAAGAGATGGGTTGGTGTTTCGATTTGAACTTTGATGCGTCCCCAAGCCCTCACGACAATGTAAATCACATTTTAATAGTCATCTCGACATCACAGAAACGCTACGGAATACCAAAAGCACTGGTGTGCACTGGCACAGAATAAATAACACTAGTAAATACAGAAGCGCCACTTCTAACGTGTTAAGTGATGAATAATTGGCGGTGGCACGCGCCGCAGCGATGGTGAATCATCTAATTTTCTAGGGGCGGCTGTGTGCGGTCAGAACACAATGATTTTGAGTATTGTTAGTGGCTTTGATCGAACTACTGTGGTATATTTAGGGTGGGATTTAGGGTAGCTACCTCTGTGGTAGTTAGTTCGTATTTTAGTGTATTTTGTTTATTTTTTGGTGCATAAGTGGTAGGGTACCTGTATATCTGTACATTCAGACAAGTATATTCCATTCATCATCATGGATCCCTATCCATCCCTATGGATGGATAGGGAGAACGGGCCATAAACCACCACGCGAGCCCAGTGCGGATTGGTGGTTGTTAACGACTGCTAATGCGGCCGGGACCAACGGCTTTACGTGTCTTCCGAAGCACGGGGGAGCTCGAGGTGATAAATTTTTGGTCACCCATCCGATGACCGGCCTTTGCGAAAGTTGCATAACCTCAGCACTCGCAGACCAAGCGCGTTAACCACTGCGCCATCGAGCTCCTTGACAAGTATATTTGCTGCAGTAATATTATATTGAAATGTCTTCCCGAACTGTTAGAATGTTCTCTGCTTCAACAAAGCAAGGCTTTAAAAGTAGTTTCTGAGTTCATTCATTGGTAAGTATTTATGTGGGACTATGTTAGTATTTTAACTTTAAACGTTTTCAGAATACTGTAAAATATTGTGAATAATAATCATAAGATATTACTAGACCAACTTGAAAACAAACTCTCACATATGTACACGATAAAATAACATGTGCTTTCGAGAAAGTTCAGATGTATAATTATGTTAAAGATTGACAACTAGATGATAAATGGCAAAAATTACAAATACAAATATTTTGACATCAACTTGAACAATAATAAATTTTTTTAATTAAAATTTAAAATGAACAAAAAGGAACACAAACAATACAATAGTCATCCCTTCGTCATAATTTATCGAATCTTAACAATCTGTGGAGGGTTTTTGCAAATCATTGGTGGCAGATAACATCTGTGAAATGGCGAATCGCGGCATGTCATGATGGTGAAGTGATTTAAAAAAATAAAATTGCGATGTCTTTTGTGATGTATTGTTAAGGCGAAGGGTAAGGCACACTAGCGCCACCAAATGATAATTTGACAATTACTAACGTACCGGTTCTTTTTAAAAGAAAAAAAATTATTTTTTAAAAGAAAAAAAAATCTCTTTTTTCAACAAAAAAAAATGGCTTCCAACATTATTAAAATTGCAAAATACTTAAAAAGTACATGCGTAGTGCAGTAAAACAAGCCACACACCAATCTATTTAAAAAAAAACAGTTTTCATTAAGTTGGACGATTTCTATCTTCAATCAAAGAACTAAGAGGCTAATACAAAATTGCTCAATCTTTTTTATTTGTATCATCAAACGCAATTTGTTTTCACAGAAACAATTTGTAAAGAGCATTTTGTCAAATTGTTGAATGTTTGAATTAGCCCTCTGTGATCTGTGGAACCCTAAAAACGAAAAAGCACTCCACAGGGAATCGTTACAATTATGCTTTAAAACAGATGCGTCTATTGAATCGGATTTTGACAATTAAGATTTTTATTTATAACTACTTAAACCTTATACTTTAATAAATATTTCTAACTTTTCTTAATAATTGTTTTTAAATTATTTTCAAACTAGTTTACGTGGAATTTTACTGGCTAAGTTGTTTCAATTTATTTATTGTTATACTCAATTAATAATTTCATGAAAATTTTAGTAAAGAACAGTCTTTAGTAAAATATATTGTGATACAAATTAATTATGTAACAGAGAACCTACTTATTATTGACATATTTTTAATTTAACCTTGTCATCCGACATTTTGTCACAGACACATGCGCCATGTCCGTGAACTAATAAAATTAAGGCAACACATTATTTGAATAAAATTATTTCTTGATATTATTGGTTGATAACCTCGGAAGCCCAACACACAATAACCAAAATACTTTTTTTTTACAAAAACAATGACAAAGGAGATTGAACCTAGATCCCCAACCTCGATACACCGAGAGCATCGCGCAGAAACGAGTTGTGTCATGTTATTGCAACTCAGCGCTGTTATAATTAATTCAAAGCATTATTGTGCAATCTGTTGTCGATATTAAAACGCATTTAAACCGGACAGCGTGGGGTGGAGTGGCTTGTTTGTTTGAGCGTAGATTTTTAGGACGTTACAATTAAATAAAATTGCTTACTTCTTTCTTTATTGTATTTAATGAGGAACAAAACAGTGACATAAAATGAGTCTTAAAATATATTTAATTAACATGTTAACATTACTTTTCTCTCGCTTCAAAAGGCACGCCTATATTGATCATACTTTCACACAACACACTTTATTTTCAGCACAACTTTAAACTAATTTTGCGTTACGTGAACAATAATAACAGTTAACTGTAATGTCCACATTTTTTAAACAGGGATATAGATTAATATAATAAATTCCTGTGTGTACTTTTAATGGCATTAATGGCGTCCTCTTGTTTTTAATCTTTTTCTTTTTTTCTTTTTTCTATTTTATTTCACCTATACGAGTATCGTCCCATTACTGAGCAAGTCTCCCTAAATCTTCCATTATCATGATTCCATATTGTCATTCTTAATTTTATAAAAACAAATGACGGAATGACCATTGGGCCCTGGAAGCTTGGCAGGCCGCTGGTGTGAGATGCAACCTGTGCTGATACCGTGACTCCCTCGCATGTTCGCGACACTTCTCTTCATGTGAGGGCTGCTGCGGTAAGCGCTGAAAATCGCAAACGACACAAATACGCGAACCTGGGTCGTAATTATTTATTTGTTCCGTTTGCGTTCCGTTGCGATGGAAACAATGGGTCCATGGAGGCCAGAGGCAAGGCAGCCTGTTAAAGAGCTAAGTGCTCGCTTTATTGAGGCCTCCGGTGACAAGAAGGCTGGCAGCTACCTCTGCCAGCGTATTAGCTTGGCAATCCAAAGGCGCAATGTTGCCAGCATTCTTAGGACCGTTCCCATGAGCCCACAGTTGGAGGACATCTTTTATTTAAGTACATCTTTTATCTTAGTAGGACATCTTTTATTTTAGTTAGGTATTAAGTTTTTAATTTGCAATTTTTTTCTGTTTTTTTTAAGTTCAGTTGAGTTATGTATATACTTAAAACTATGTATATCTTGATTTCGTATTTTTTAATGTTGTGCATTTTTTACGCAAAAAGACAATTATTAAAAACAATATAATATGTCGTCTCCAAGTATCCCATGTCCAGGGTTGTGCATTAGCGATTTATTCTGATATGTCATCGTTGCACCGTAATGCCCTTCGTAGCAACCCTGTCCGACGCCCCCAAACCGATCGTAATCCCTTTTTATACTGCATTATTCAAATTATCAACGCTTTTATATCTCACTGTACACTCAGGACAAGCTGTTTGCAAATACGAATCTGTATTCCTTATTTTATGACTAGTAAGGTTCAAAATAGGTCGTCATTTTTTATAATTACAGTAGCGAATGTATTGAAAGTTTAATACGATGTAATCTATTAAAGAGTGCAAGGAGCATGTCTTTTTATAGATAGAAAGGCATCCTAATTGAATATAAATTTATGAAGGCTGATTTGAATAAAATAACTTTGAATATTGGAATTGGTAATAATTATTATCCTTTAATTATCGCTTTTTAATTATTCTTTGAGCCTCATATTGATTGGATCACTAAGAAAGGATATAGAATGCTTGGTTTCGTTCTTAGACAGGGTAATGTATTTAGGAGGGATGAAAGTTACCGCATTCTTTTTGACTCTGGTTCGCCCGTTGCTCGAGTACCTATGCATCGACGGTGTGGAACCCATACTATGGGGTGCATGTCGATACCGTCGAGCGAATTCAAAACAAATTTTAAAAAGTACTATAGTATAAATTTTGGAGGAAAGATTTTGTTTTCGAATCACTTGTACGTCGTAGATCTCACCGTGACCAGATATTTCTTTTTAAAATATTGAATAACATTGTAGATGCCCCATATCTTTTACATAGAATAAACTTTAGATGTCCAAATGTCAGATCAAGAGGCAAGAATTTGTTCTCACCTCCACTGTGTAGGACCCAATATTCAAAAGTAGATTCTTAGTCCGCTCGTGTGATTGCTAGAACAAAAATTATGTAGATTTGGATATTTTTAACACGTCATTGTTGAGTTATAAAAACTCAATAAAGTTTAAAGTTTTTAATACACAATGAAAATATTTTTTGTTAATTTCTTTTTTCATTATTATTATTTTTTTAATTTGGGTAACTGCATATTTAACATATAAATTTTATTGTCAAAGTCTTTTAATATTGTATTGTAGTGTATTGTATATTTTTTTCTTAACAGTTGTTAAACTTAAACTCAGTACTTATGTTAAATTTTTGGTAGAAACTTAATTGACCTTTGTATTATATTTTGTATACTGTAATTTGAACTATTATGTGCTGTATGTTTCTCATAATGCAAAATAAAATAAAAATAAAATAATTTGATGTTTAGCTTTTATGAAGCCAATCAAAATAAATTCAGAGTTTTTAATTTTAAAATTGCTTAACATATTTAGCACACTTTCCCACATAGCATATGGTGGAAAATGAGCGTGGTGGAAGAAGCACCTTATGGTCGACAGGGTGAGAATGACTGATGCTGCGTTGTTTTCACGCTGCACCAGTTGTCTTCGAGCCTGGACTATTTCCACTGAACATCAAGTGGAGTTAAGTCATTTGCCGTGCTAACTATAAAAAAACCTATCATGCTGGCCCAAAGCGGGTTGGTGGGTTCAACAATTGCCATCTTATGATTTCAACCGACGTGACAGCTTGACTGAGCTTAAAGGAGTTCAAGATTATTTTTTGGTGATCCTCCAACTATGGTTTGGCCGAATACGCCCATCTACTGCGCCAGTGAGCATCTCAACTTTTTAAATGTTCGGTACTAATTGATATTAATCTTATTATGCTCGACGAAAATTGGATTAAGATGTATTCTGTTGAACATGCATAATCTAGATACAGTTGTTTCGACGCCAGCTCATTGGCGATCTCAATGTAGCCAGTAGGCGTATTACCGCCAGTGCTTACATAATACCTACATAATTTGAAATAACTCAAAACCTAAATCCATGACTCGAATAATCTATCTAGAAATGGGGACGCGTCCAACGGTGACAGTAAATATTATGATTTCATCCAAGATTCTGCATCGCTGACGTCAATGTGACGTCTGTTTCATTACGCGGCTTCCCGTATTCACCACCTAATCTTCAATTTTTTAATTCACGAATAGATCTTAATCCGACTAGCAAAAAGCCGAAAGTCGTCTAATGCAGCCCTGGGACATCACTATTTTGATATGAGCGTCGGCTTTATAAATTATGTCACGGTATGTCCGGCCGTCATTTCGAATGTTTTTGTCCTTTATGCTATATCCATCGGACGCATTGTTTTTGATGTGCCTCTAATACGGGCTTTCATCTTAATTTCTGTCACCATTTCTGATAATAGCTTAATGAGGACATATGGAATTTGATTTATCGTCCATTCATGTGTCATTCGCTCAACAACAACGGAGGCTAAGGAGCCAATGCGGCGACAGTTGACGTATGAGCTCCCAGTTTATTTATATCGGCGGTTATTATTGATTGGACATCGGCGCGTGCGTCGCTCCATGTGACGACGAATCACACCCAACTGTTTGTTTTGGCAAACCTTCCATTGTCACTGGCTCTACTTCGCCTCTCCATCAAATCTGTACATAACCCATTCTAATGTCCACGAACCACCTGCGAGTCGAAAACAATAATTTGTTACGCCAGCTGGTCCCCTACATCAAAAATCACATTTTTATATCATCTCCAACATTAATAATGCTATCAAAACGCGGTCGAAATGCCAAAACGACGGTCCGCTGTAAAATATAAGCGCCAATTGCTAGGACATCTCCGCAGAGCTATTAAATAAAAGTCTTTTTACATTAGATAAATCGCGCACGTTATTCGGGAACATCTGTCCCTTGCCGATTACGCCCATACATTATGCTCAGTTTGTTGTTTTTAATAAAAAGTTTAATCCGTTCGGTTATGACGGCAATTTGTCAGGCCGATGGAAAAACTTGCTCGATTACCGGTGGCGCCCGTATCGCGGGGATACCTATTACGGGCCTTTTTTATTTTTTCCGTACGTACGATTATGTCATGTTTATTTATGCGTTCGCTTTTGTCTTCCATTAGTGGTTCTCCTTTTTCATCTTCGCCGCCATGATTCACTTAAATGCCACTGTCAGACGCGAAAGAAACTTGAAAAGGGCTCCTCTGATATTTTGCATTGAAACGTTCGTGCGTGCGGAAACTCGCATCATCGCGAGCTGTTTCGATTTCGTCACCTTATAACGTCTTGCTCCGAACAACCATTAACAATTCAATACTGTCTTAATGAAGAGTCGATAAAATGTATAGTGGGGTGTTCATCACAACCCGTTGCAATTAATCGGGAGATCTCTCTTTTTTGGGGGTATTTGCTTTATTGTTTCGGAGATTTATTGTGCGTCGAAGCTGTTGATTTGTTGGTGTTTGGAGGTTCCTTTGTCGCTGGTTGGGTTTAAGCGTGCAATATCACGGGAAACAAATTATGCGACGAGCGATCCCTCGTTAAGACTGATGGCCGTGAGCGTTGCAATTTGGGGGCCGGTTAGCCGGCTTTTGTTTCAACTTTCCTTGACGCATACTTATTATGGATCAATTGGTACTTCATTATCGTAGCCGTTTGGCCTGTACTCCTTACATTAACTCATTTTCGAATGTAATTTAAGTACTGTTATGTTAACAATGTGCAAGCAAGCCAGTTTTTTGGTGTTGTTGTTGTAAATCAAGATGCTCGATAAGAATGCTACAGTACTGAAGTTAAGACTTAAAACATTATAAATCAGTCTAGTTAGTACATCCATTTTTATAATAGTAAGCAATGATGGTTGTCATTATGCCATGTCAACCTTTTAAACTGATATGGTACCTGGTTTTTGAGAATGGGAAACCGGAACACAATACAAAACCTAAAAGGGTAGAAATAAAACTGTTAATTTATGATCCCTCATTGTAACAAATATTCATTGTAAATCACTGTATGATGATGTGTATATATAGGTTTTTTTCGTATAAAAATATGTTCTGTATAAGAAAATTGCAAAATGTAACAAAATTAAAAATCAGAAATAATAAGAAAAATTGTGTATTAAACTTGCAAAAAGCGTCTAAAGATTTGCTTCAATAAGCTTCATTAAAGATTCACAAAACTACATTGTCAACTTTATTATACCAGTTGCAAAGTATACAGCAATAACCTAATCATACAACGAGTATTCAGGCCTCCATCCCATGTCCGTAATTAAAATTAAGTCATCGCTATAATTGATGGATATTGTCTTAATCATCACGCTTGCCAAATGCGAGTTTATGGTGACAAACCCGAGCCCTACATCGGAAAACGAAACAACTCGATTTGGGAATTTATCCCAAGACCTATTGGGTCAACCGCTTTATATATTTTACCTGTTACTTTTAGCCTATATCATTCCATTGTTAGGCAAAGTCTCCCCCCATTCTCGCCACTTCTTACGATTTCGGGCCACCGTTTGCCAGTCCTTCTCAAAGGCGTCCAATTTACCTTTACTAATAGTTATATTATCTTTTGTTACAGAATATGGGCAATGTGACAGCCGAGTTAGAAATCCAGAGACTCCAACAAGAACAGCTACGACGGCAAGAGATGGTGAGGCGTGGACAGCATGGCATGTATCCTGGACCACCGTTGGGGTTACTGCCTCTGTTAGAGCAGATGCGGCCACAGCAACAACCACCAAATGTAAGTAGAATTGCGTATTGGTATATTCATGAGTTTTTAGTGAATGAGTTGTAACTCGATAGATTGTTCGTTTGACTTTATTTCTATCTTCTTTGCTATTTCATCATCACCATCGTCTCAGTCAAAAGACGTCCGCTGCTGGACAAAGGCCGCCAAAAACAAATTGAATATAATTTCAAATTACCGATGCGATTAAAATATCGCAACCATGATACATGATAGTCATAGTCAATCAGGGAAGACGACCTCCGCTGTAAGACGATTATCAACTTTAAAGAGCATATTATTGACTACATTAATATTAAACAATTTTAGTATTTCTCAGCGGAAGTGGTAATATAAAAAAAACAACGAAACACGATCGGTGCGCCCGTTACACAGTTAATCACAGTAATAGTGCAAAGTTTATTAGCAACAGAACATGTAGCCACAAAACTAAGTGAAATATCAATTCAACTTTCAACAGCTAATCACCAAATTAATGCGAACATGTTACTTTTTTATCTACACCCAACATTTATATATTATAATTGTGAGAATTTTTTATAATGTACAACATTAATATTGTGTGGTGCGCAAGAGCAATCAGCAACGGTCCACATTTTACTATTAGGCAACATTGCCATCTATTATGTGCGTTCAAATAATTTTCTCGACTGGCAACTAATTACGCAATCGGAGATGCTCTAACGTGTTTGGTGGGAAACGGTGGTCATGTACATGTAGAACGGGGTTCAGACATTGTACAACGTCTAGGCAATTAAATGTTATGCCAATATATTGGTACTAAAGAGATTAGAAGTTAAAGTCTAACGTCTAACTTTTAGACATTTCGAAATCCCATTCCAAAGGCATGATATGGCATTCATAAGAGCTAATTTTAAAATTTCGACTTTTCATACAAAATAAAAATTATTATTTTTTCAAACAATTCAACCAATTTTTATGGTACATCCTATGATTAAGGTAAATACAGAGATCTAAATAGTTTTAAAAATAGATTCAATGATATTTAAAATTTACTATTAAAAGATTAACATCGCATTTCTATTTCATATTTAGATCTCTTTATTTACCATAATTATGCTGTTAAAGCTTCTATAATATTTGCATAATTTTACAGTTTCTTACCCTGAACATCGTGACGTTTTTAAGTACCTACTGTTATATTGGCCCCTTATATATGAAGGTATACGTAGCTAACCAGGCGGACTTAAGACTTATCCAGCCGCCATCCAAACCGAGCACCATAGATTTTAAATTGCTTTGACAACGTAGGTACTTAGCTAAACGTCTGTACATCAGATTATTACTAACTATAAAATTTCCTCAACAGATTTTAATCTTTATGTCCATAGCATTTGGTTGAACATATATTGCAGAAATTTTACAATTTTGGATATTCTATATACAAGCGTCTGTACGAAAGTGTATGACTACTACTGTACTATGACTATGGAGTCATATAGTTGCTTTAAAAGAGTATTAAAGTGTTTAATAACTTCTGTTGCAAATGTTCAAATATTTTTTAACGCAAATTTTGTTGCGAACAAATTATAAAAACACAAATGTTGAAAAAATTTCCACGAGCAGGATTTGAACCTGCACCCTTCTGACATTCCGGGTCAGGTGCTCTTCCAATTGAGCTATCGTGGTTCTAACCAGCCCGCCGAAATTATTCAACACTTTTTACTTTGATAGCCAAAGGCGCCCATTCAATGTCAACAACTACCGTCACTAACATTCTTAACTGATCTTTAATATTTGTAAAAATATTATGATCGGATGTTTTCAACATTTGTGTGTTTTTTTTTATAACTTCTGTTGCCTTCTGTACCTTCCTCATCTGTAACTTAGACATTACATTTACAACTTCTAAATTTCGAAACAGCGTACAGTTTATCTATTTCATTATTGAAGAAGATCTAAATCGCTACCAGTCAAGTTCTGATTTCGTAAACACAATCACTTGACTGCGAGAAGTTTGTAAAAATGAAAGTTGTTCTTCTAATTACACATAAACATAGACCGGTATTAGTTATATAAAATTATAAACAACTCTTGAGATGTACCCTTGTGCCATTTGTCATCAACATTAATATAACTATAAACGTTTAATGTGAACGCTTCTAACTAAATTGACGGCATTTTCACTGACATACCGGTTGTATGGAGATGAGTTAGAGTTGATGTTAGTGTTACGATTGTTTCTGAGCGTAGAGTAGACCGATGCGTTGTAGTGCGATAGGCGTTCTTGATACATACGATATAGTTATTTTAAAAGAGTTTTTACCATACCGTTTAAGTGTTATCGGTAGCTCTTACCTGTATATAATAAATAAACACTTTATTGCTCACTTACAGAAGAAAATAGCTAAAACTAATCTTAGCGTTTGCTAGTTTAGCTAAGGAAGTTATATCACTTCATTCTCTTAGTCTCCTTGGTTAAAGGACCAAAAAATAAAAGGAATTGCTCAAATTCTAATCATGATGCTTTTGCACAGAAGAGATATGCTTTGGTTGAATGCGAGAAATCGTGGTTCAGTTCATAGCTCTGGTCACAAATAATTCTGTGCTCTGTTGCTCTGATAGGCTACTACTACTACTGATGTGAACCTATTCTAGCCAATTTCTTATTCATGCTTTTCATTCAGCCTAAAAGAAGCGTATTAGCTTTCTAGATAAATTAAAAGGTCTATTATTATTGTGTAAATAGCATATTATTACAGAAAAAAAATTACACTGTAGGACGACCAACGTTCTTGATAGTTGCGAGGTAGTTATTACAAAAGACTGTTTACTATATCTTTATTTGGTGTCACCCGCCCCAGGGCTTCGTTGCAACAATGTAATTTTGTTATTATTGGCGTGAAGATCATAGCTTATTGAACATTAATGATTATGCAAAGTGTTAGGTGAAAGTGTTTGTAGTTTATAGGGTAACGTTAACTGTTCCCACGAGCAAATCTTAAATGTTCGAGTCCGATATTTCGAAAAATACTTGCTTGATAAGCAAATTATACTTAGTTATTGATTTACTGTAGAATATTATTTCTAGTAGTAAACAAAATATTCTAATTGTTCGTGGAAAGCTTATGATCTAAGAGACAAAAGCACAGAGGTACAAGCACAAAGGAGGTCTAAAAAGCTTAGTATGGTTTGTGGTGGGCCTATTTTACCTAGCTATATAGCTACCATCAATTTATAAGTCTGCGGCAAACGTGACTGTTTTTTTAATAGAAAAAGGTTTAATAAATGCTCACTCCTAGCCCTTATCTCTTTTGTCATCAGGTAAGGCATATCACTAATATTAATAAGGTTACCAACCACTCCGTATTGAAGAACTAAAATGAGAAAAAAAAATGAAAAATTAAATTAAATTATTATTATTTATTATTTTTTAAACAAAGTATTCTCTCCCTAGGTATCATCGCCGTGGCCAGCGACAGCGCAGCTGGCCCAGCTGACAGCTAGCGCCCGTTCCCCCCCTCCCCAGGACCCGGACGCCCCCCTCAACCTGAGCAAGCAACGAACCCCCTCCCCCGCGCAGTCATCCATGATGCTGCCCAGATATGTGCCATACCCGCCAATGGACGAGAGCCCACAATACAGCATGAAGGAAGAGGAATACAACCCCAATGTCAACAGTAAGTATATTATATTATATAGTATATTATATGTTACTATAGAATAACGCCTCGGTGGCCGAGTGGCAAAGCGCTCGGCCCGATACTCGAAGGTCCCAGCTTCAATTACCAGGTTGGGCAAAATGTATGTTTCAGATTTTTCGGATTTTTCGGATTTTTCGGATTTTTCGATGTTTGTGATCACCAATTATATAAATTATATATTAATTATTATAAATTATTATAACACTATAAAACATAAACATGAACAAAAGAAAAAAATTACAAAGTTACAATTGGGCGGTGTTATCGCTTTCAAGCGATTTCTTCCAGACAACCAGTCGGATGGAGAGAGCTAATAAACTGTAAGATCAGAGGTGAAACTATGAAAACATACTACTTACCTACTACATATAGCTGGATGAGTTCCTGTCAAAAAACAGTTTAAATGGAAATGAAATTGAAATAGAAATATTTATTATATAACTGTGTACAATATACCATGGTTACCATTTATTGCTTGGTGGTAGAATTCTGCCGCTAATCAGTATTGTTTCATCATCAATTATCAATATATAGGGTGTGGTGACCTCATAGACCGGCAGATCGTATGCAAGTTTGGTTAATTAGTCATAAAATCCTGAAAAATTTATATACATATATTAGTATTTTAGTAAAGTGAGGCACATAATATCTTACTTCAAGAGTATGATAAGGCTTCGCAATATCAAGCTATTAACTTAAAAAGTGCAAAGTTTTTATTACTTTCTTAATTTAGTGTTAGGTACTTTAAATTCTGTTAAGGGCTTCTTGGCGGGAAAGTGAAGTGGGTTTGTTTTATTTTCTAAAATTTGTGTTAATAATGGTGGATTAATAACCGTTAAGTGTTCGTGAGTGTGCATGAGTGTTGGCAAACGAAACAAAACAGCGCAACGTCACTTTTCAAATTCTCTCAAGAAGTCCGCATGAGGACTTAGTAAAGCCCCACATCTTTACTGAGATACTCGAGGGGTTAGGGGGTATATCATTTCTCACTTCTCATTTTTATTATCATTTATCATAATCATACTGGAAGGAAATATTGTTTATTTATGTATTACTGGTAAGAAAATTACTTTGACACTGGCTAAATGTGCTAATCGCACGAAGCCATCAACAAAAGGAAAAAAAAATCTGTAAAATCTAAATTAGCACCTTTCTCGCTAACTATACCTGTACCATACTATCAGCGTTTTCCCATCTTTTCTCGTACCACATTCTGTGATGTTTTCCTTAAAACTCATCACTATGCTTAGCATACATAAAGAAGCGTGTTATCTAAATTTATGTGGTGATCAATTCAAATACTTCCAATTAACACTGAGTCATGTGTAAATGATGAATAACAATTGGAACCGGTTCCATAGCGACACAGTTTCATATCTACACTCTTAAATGTTGAAAAACGTTTACTATGGTACAGGCGGCACAACAACTATTAAATTTCCTCAATAGACTTTAAATGCGCGCGCTCGCGCTTTCTCGGTACTACGATAAAATCGCTAAAGTAGCATTTTGTGCAGTTGTAATTACATACATTTTTTATCGTTCAAAAATAGTATATAATTTGAAATAATTAACTAACGTTAATTATTTCAAATTATATACTAATAAACGAAAGAATTAACTAACGTTAATTCTGGTGTACATTTTACTTAATAATATTAATGGAGTAAGGAGATATTTACAGCTAATTCTGAACGTTTTATTGCTTTGAATGGGATTTTGTTTGTAGAAATTCCATTCATATTTCGAAATTCCGAAGCCGCTACGAACTTAACCACTGTTTAAGAGATGTTATTATATATTTTTCATTTCGTTTGCTCAGTATGTACAGTGGATCAATTCATGAGCTTGAAAATTGCCGTCAGCGTATTTAATTGATAACTAGCTTCGGAATTTTGACTTTATATAAATAGATAAGGGAAAATTGCAGAAAGCGAGGCCGCTACGAATTATACTAATAACTAATCTCCACCATACAATAAGTCGAAATTGTCTAAGGGTTTCAGTTTCTCTGAACAAGAACGCCGAAATAGGGCATTTTATGCAAAAATCACTGTCAAAATGTAGCCCCTTGAAGATATGGTTGAAATGTATTGAAGAAATTTGACAGTTTTGAATAAGTTTATTTGCAGTCGTCTGTACCTTCAAACGGTGTTACTTTAGATTGGATCATAGCTTCTAGACCTTGTTTCGTATTTTAAAACCTCTACTATCGTGTTTTTGTTCGTGAATTCTGACATTGAATGTCAAAATCAGTCCACTGGGACACCATGCAGACGTTTTACATTGAACCCCTGCTCTTGCAGTGGTCTTCCTAGTAACTAAACCTTTGGTGTGATTCTGGATGTATTTACAATCATCATCATCATTTCATTGTACCCGGCTCCTACCTTATAAGGAAAGCTTGTTATGTCATTGTTATCTCCTATTGTAATCCTATACACGCAGAAAACATAATCCATCAGTAGGCCATTCATAGACTGATGACGATGAATCAATTATACCGTTTGATTCACCAAAGCATATACTTACGGAAAACTCTAATAGTCAAGATGAGTTATACGGTGTGACGCGGGCGGCTGTGCGTGCGCGCGCGCAAGTTCCAAAAATATTAACCGATGTTTAATCAAACCATTAGTTCCACAGTGGAACCACAAAATAAGGAGACTGCAGAAGGTGGGCTTTGAGGGTCTATTTGATCTCACGGATACGGATTCTCGCAACTGAGCTCGGACTGTTGCGAGCTTTGTATGAAGCTTGCCTCCTGCAGTCTATTTACTTTGTGGTTCCACTGAAGAACGGACGAGGCCACAATCGACTGTTAAATCTGTCACAGGCACCCTTTGATCGTTTTATACGAGTCACAGAAATAAGACAGTGAGTATACGCAGCGTTGTAATAGCTCTGTAATGTCTCGTTCCAAAGCATAATTGTATGTTTGGACAGTATTAATTGTTATAATAAAAATGTTGTGTGTGATCTTTAAATATTTAATTTTGCATTATCGTAATTTTGGCTTTTTATCAATTGTCAGGAGTCATAAATGTATTAGTTTATTCAGTAGATAGGCTGTATGACATTGTTTTTATGTTTGATATAAAAATAAAAATAAAATTATTCTATTAAAAGCGGTCATTTTCTAATATGCTGGATGCTGTAAAAGAAATATGTAAATAAAAGACCTTACTGGTACTTTTTGCCAATTCTTCTCCATACAAAATTTTCCGCCATAGACTTACAAACTAATCGCATAGATGTGACCTAGAATGATTCAAGTTCTATTTAATTTAATTTAGTAATGATAGTAACACAGCGTAATTGCCTCTAAAAATAATAATAATTATGTATAACTTTATGAATAGTTAAGATATTTCATTCACACATAATATCGTGACAACTAATTTGCAAAGTCAAAATATTTGTGGCTTATGCATTCGCTATTCCTTATAATAAATATCACATGCAAATGTTAGGGAATCAATTCTAATGCAACATCGCTGGAATCTTAGTGGCATTACAAAATATCAAGAAACTAAAATAAACAAGAAATCGGCCAGATAAATGGGAATTATGTCGGTGTACGCTAAAATCGAGAAACGTAGCGTGTCGCCGCCAAACATTTTGATGTTTCACATTTAATTGATAAATATAATTAATACGTGTAAGTACCTAGTACTAAAAGTGTTATACTCCAGTAAATGCCGTGTTCAATTGGGCCAGTGCACAGGGCTGGTTCAGGCTTGAAAGCGATTAAATTATGACGATTGACTACCTACCGGTTTAATGTTTGACTATGCTTAAGAATAAATTTTTCGAAAGGGAATTTTTTATAAGTAGGTACCTAAGTATTAAGTAAATCTAGCAAATCGCCCCGGCTTCGCACGAGTGCAATGCTGATATTATCAGTGTTTCTCTACTATATTATCCATGTATTTATACCTACATATAAATCTTCCTTTTCAATCACTCTATTAAAAAAACCCGCATCAAAATCCGTTGCGTAGTTGTAAAGATCTAAGCATACATACATAGGGACAGACAGACAGCGGGAAGCGACTTTGTTTTATACTAGGTAAGTGTGTTAAAAAAAGTCATTGACAATTTCATCCCAAAACCACCCCCTCGTGGTTACCCCCCAGGCTTTCGACGGCACAATATTATCTTTTTTGTTATATTCGTTAACAATTTTGCCAACCCTAAAATCGCGCCACAGTTTCCAGCTGCCTTTACACAAAATACGTTATTTCAAACATAATCTCATCTTCCTAATGTTTTTAGACACAGGCGTGCACAGTGCCCGCTGTGTCCACACATCGGGCTAATGTTAAAGAGTTATGCCATATGAAATTGAGAGATGGGGTAGTGTGATGCGGGCGTACGTAAGATATTAATTACCAGATATAATCTCAGAGTGATACTGTAAATCGTACCAGTTTTTGGATTTATTTTTATTACCTCAGTATGTTGATATCGTTTGCGTTTTTAAATGGGTTAGCTCAGAGTTTAATGGAAATTCTCGAAGTCTCAGGCGACATTGTTGCGTTTCGGAAGATAGATGTGGATTATTTAAAATGGAGATTAAGGTGAATGAATGTGGGCTGTGAGAATTTATTTTTGGGGAATTCTAGCGCTGTACCGACGTGTGGTATGTCTGCTTTTCTATTTGGGAGATTTTTAGTATTTAGAATAGGTGGATGAATTAAATTTATGGCTACACGTTTTTATTATAATAGCTTAGGTAAAATAAAAATAAAACAATCAGAAACTGTATTTTTTTTTCAAATTCGTCCATGAACTTACAGCACTTGCTAAATTTCGCCTCCACTTACCCCCTTAAAAAATTAGGATACGTAAGACATGACATATCCTAATGTATCCTAGTTTTTGCCTAGTTTTTTAAATATTCTATCGCTATAACGTCAACATAACGTTAACAGAAAAAAACACCTTCGTCTGCATTTTAAAATAAAAACCCCTGTTTAACATAGTAAAAATTAATTAATAGCCGCATTTATGCCCCTAAACGAGTAAAAAGTACTCGCATAGTTGGCGTACTCCCAAACCGAGATAGTTACAAAATCGCGAATGTCGTTTCGTTTCCTCTAAAACAAGAGGAGTACGCGAGATGCAAAATAGATGGCGCTCGGGACGCAAACTTCCGCTGTGGTACAGGCGAGACCAGAAGTGATTAATGATTTATTATTTTGTTCCATTCACATCGTAGTTACTTTTGTGGAGTAACGATTTCATGTAGTAACGTCTGATTATATAAGTTACTTGGAAATTAGCTTTTATTTTTTACATGTAATAATTATGAGACTATATTGTTTTCTAAAGTTTACGCGAACACTACACATTGAAATGAAACAACTTTTACGGATCTACTCGCGTTTATTTAAAATAACAAACCAATAAACATTATGAGACTAATTAAACGTCTAATTTGTACTTAGACATTTGAATAAATCCGAAGACACCGACTCAGAATGTTGGTTTTATCGAACTTTTAAAAAAAAACATCGCCCAACCTAAGAATCGTCTCAGGAGTTTTAGATGTCTGGCTGTGTAGTTTGCCTCTCGGGTACTAATTGAAAATAGTAACAAATACATTTTTCCTAAAACATTAATTAAGAAGCAATATACTGTGCGTTTTGTTTTTTCTTGCCTGGTATTCAAGTAATGGGGCTATGGGGAAAGAGGCAGAATCAGGCCACTAAGCCACAATTGTGGGCGATTTTTTAAAATCGCAGAATCGACTGACTTAATTCAGTATTGGGCGTTTGTCTAAGACAAAACAAATAGAACAATAAACAAAACACTATCGCACATGACAGTACCCCTCGAACGTGTGACTTCGTATCACGGCATAGGATGTTATAAATTATCTAACAGCGTGTCAAATTAATTCGCGGAATGCGCCAGCTTTGAGTGGTGGATGTTTCCGTACTCTTATTAATTGTCCAAGCACTTGTTGGTGAGTCCGTCAGGCGAAATGTTAGCGGATGCGTGGTTGACCCACATAGTTCCCGCCTTTTAGTGATGGGACAGTCGATCGTTTTTCTTTTCTTTTTTCGTTTTAATGACTTCGTGCGCTTTGGACATTTAGCCAGTGTCAAACATGGGAGATGATGTCAAATATTTTTCAATACACGATAGTGAGTGTTGAAATCACAGACCTCTATAGTGTCAGTAAAGATGTTGTTACTGAGATAACACGCGGACTTCTTTGCGAGTTATTTAAAAGTGACGTTGCACTGTTCTGTTTATTTTTTTATTGTCATCGCTCGTGCACGTTCACCAACATTAACGGACCGTCATGGTGAATTATTAGCTGACTGTTAAAATTTGAATTAATATTCAACAAAAAATATAAATATATAAGTAAATTAATAAAACTGCATTCACTACTCTTTCTTGTCTTTGACTTTTCCCGCCAAGATGTCCATCGGATCGTTTGTCCGCGTATCTTCGGTTATAAATTGTCGTAACATTTCTGTTGAGATTTAAAATATCGATATCAATTAGCGGTTTTTTTCAAGTGTAAATCTCTTTTAGTTTATGTAATTTGTTGTGGATGTTGCTATTAATAATTACATGTTTCGCCAATATGGCGGTGAATGTATATTCGTAGCTAATCAATCGCATTAAATTGTTAGGTAAATAAATTTCTACTTATTGAACACGTTAAAAGTAATATAACTACTAATTTAGTAACACTAACGAAGACGAGCCTGCACCTGTGTTTCTGTGGCTATAAGAAATTAATAAACGAATGAAAATTATTTATTTAGAACAAACTACCTACCTTAGTACTTGATTTTATGTACCTATACAAAAATTAAAAACTACTAGCTCTTTGTCAAAACGACTAGTGAACGTAACAGGCACTTTTAACTGCTAGTAGGTATACTTATTGCGACAAAATACTAAAGTGTTCAACGATTTTCGATGCTGACCGTACGTACGTGCGGTTTTATATTATCTATTTATCGATATTTAATATACATACATTATTTGTGGTACACATCCCTAAATCTGAAGAGGCAGGGACGCGGGGTTTGCATTCATGCTACTTGCTTATTATAAATTGCGTAATTATTACGCGATTTGATTGGTGTAAACGCGTTGTAACGACGTCTCAGCTATTTGCGGGGCGCACTAAAATTTGATTTAGTTTCACTTTATTATTATAAAGACACTATTATAACAGATAAATGGGCCCGACTTTAGAGATCCTCATTGCTCATGGGATATACCTAATGTATATGTAGTTAGTTGACCCGAAAATAACTATGACCTTTTGTCGATATATAATTACTGGTTAAATTTGCGTTTTTTTTTGGTGTTATTTAGGAATTCATTGATAACACTTTCAATCTAACTACAAAAAAATGATTGGATCTTCAACATAATTATTAATATAAGTATCTTTAATATTCACACGATTTTAATTTCTTCATAGTAGTTGATTTTACTTTCTAGTAAGTAGAGAGTTTCTGGTACTGATTACAGAGTGGTGCGGGTTTGAGACGAGCAAAAACAATTCCTAATTTAAATAAAGGTTCCTAATTTAAATTTTCAAATCTACTTACTTATTTATTTATGTATTTTTTTTTTTTTTTTCATTTTGTTGATGGCTTCGTGCGATTAGCACATTTGGCCAATGTCAAAGTAATTTTTCTAACAAGTAATACATAAATAAACAATATTTCTTTTCTGTATGATGATGATGAATGATAATAGAAATGAGAAGTGAGAAATGATATACTACCCAACCCAATCGAGTATCTCAGTAAAGATGTGGGGCTTTACTGAGTCCTCGGGCAGACTTCTTGAGAGAATTTGAAAAATGACGTTGCACTGTTTTGTTTCATTTGCCAACACTCATGCACACTCACGAACACTTAACGATTAATAATCCACCATTATTTCACATTAATAGTCGACATAACACAAATTTTAGAAAATAAAACAAAACCGCAGACATAACTCTTCACTTTCCCGCCAAGAAGTCCATTTATGTATTTATTTTGAAACTTTGTGTAATGAAGTTATCTACAAATGACTTAAGGCAAAGGGTAAGGCACACTAGCACCGCTAATGGATTTAATTTGATAATTGCTAAACTGGATTTTTTTTCAAACATTGCGGACCTTTCGACACTAGGCAAACATCTATTAGGTATTTATTAATTGTGCACTACTTTTAGGTTTGTTTTTGTATTCATTCGCTAACATCAAAAGTGGCCATTGTTTGTGAATAAATGCGATAGCCGGTTTTGTGAATAAACCACACAACAAAAAGTAGTGCACAATTATTAAATAAATATTATGGATGCTTTCCTGTTTTCGGACGGTACGCAATGTTTAAAAAAAAGATCCGGTCCGTTAGTAATTGTCAAATTATCAATTGGTGGCGCTAGTGTGCTTTACCCTTCGCCTTAAGAGCTCGAGGGCGCGAATACCAGACACAATAGAATTTTCATTGTTACCACCAGACGTTCAAGGGGTTAAGTGATTTATACGTTGAATCATCATAATAATTCTAATGAATTCCTCATCGTAAAAATAATCAGGGTGTAATGTGAGTTTTGTTTACTATCCTTATTCATTCGATTACGTTACCAAAAACGACAATTAGTACGGCAAAATTTTAATCTTTCTCGCATGTCGCCAGGGGGCGCTGCTTCAATGCTCCCACTAAATTTCGTTTTTGTTATCGTGAACGAATGACAAATGACACTCACACTAAGCACCTTGAACTGCTTCTGTTGGTTATAAATAGTGTATAGGGGATGTACTTACTGAGAAGCACGTAGTACGATCGACAAATTTTAAGGATATCCAGTTACAAACATTTTTGCCTTAACGTGGTGATCGTACTTAGTTAACTCCGCCTACCATGAAGATGACCATAGAATGACCAATAGTAAACCTTCCGACCTTTTTTGTTAAAGTTTTAGTTCATTGTTAAAGCATAAATAGAAATTCATTGCTTCCTAATGATGGATATCCAGAAAATTTGTCAAAAACAAGGGGGGCGGGTATAGCTACTGACCCCTGCACAGAAAAATCGCCCTAATGGTGGATATCCAGAAAATTTGTTTATAGACATACAAACATACATTCATACTCTCCCAAAAAAGGGAAGACAAAAAGCATCGAAAGCATAATAATCGTTGTTAGTGACCCGAGACGTCACATTTAGCATAATTTTTTACAAAGTAGGAAAGTAGCAAATGGTATACCCAGAAGGATTTTTCAATGCCTTTTTAATTTTTTTTCAGATTCTTAGGTATTAAATGTTTAAATAATTTTAACGCAAATTTTTAGTGAAAAAAATTACAAAAACACAAATGTTGAAAAAAAAAATATTTTTCTTAGGTACTTATTCCTCTAACTGTAGGTAATAATATGCAAATTAAAAGAATAGGTATAATAGTGTTTAATTATAAAGAACTGTTACCATGGGTCATTGAATTTGTAATTATCCTCCATCATGTAAATCAAGTCATCGCTACTATTGATGGGTATTAGAAAGAACAATCCTTAATTTCAGGCTACGAAATAAAAGATTATTATTTTCCTATTGACCTTATCACTGCACTTGCCACATGCGGATTTGAAGTAGGGTTGCCACCTTTTTTCAGGACGAATAAAGTATTTATTCATTTTGTTAGAACAAAAATAAAGTACATAGCATAAAAAAGAGTATTAATTTATTTGTCCTTAAAAACGTATTTTTTGTTGCTCTTTGCGACATTTAACAAATATTTTGTAGCAGTTTATTTAGTCTCATAAGTACTCATAACCAGTAACGTGCCAGTAACAATCAGTTTTTTGTAAATAGAGTATTTTAGCGTACCTACTTTATTGGTGTCGTAGATTATAAAGCACGCCTACATGACAAAGAGGCCAATACTCTATTTTAGAGTACGGGTGGCAACCCTGATTGTAAGTCACAAATCCGTCAAATGCATCAAAAAAACATGCATCTTAAACACACTTTGCCTGACCTAAGAATTGAACCCACGACTTACGGATATCAGACCGAGCGCTTGGCACTTAGCCACCGAGTAGATTAATAAGTAGGTGCTTAATTAAAACCGGTTTCCCTACTTAAGTATGCTAATGAAGATAAAGATATAATTTTGGTTTCCACAAAAATTAAGATTTTACATCCATTTAAGTCTGTAGACTATTTAAGTCGGAGATTTGTTCGATACGGTGCGTAATCTCATTTTAACGATTGTTTTACGGCTCGTATGCTGTGGAAATAATTTACAGGCGGCTTAAGACGGCTCTCTATAGGGATCTCGAAAATTTTGACATGACTATCCGGTATGGGAGATTTTAATGTACAATTTTATGATGTCTACCAGTAGGTATTTGAGCATGGAAAGATGCTACGATGGATTATGACTATTTTGATTTGTATTTTCTTGGGATGCGTGTTCGAATTTGTTGCATGTAAGTAGGTATGCGCGCGAGTCGTTTTGGTCGTTCACCTTATTCGTAGAAATGTTTTTCCGTTAACTTGTAAAATATAGTTGTACGAGTATATTTTCATTATTTTTTTTTTGCTTAACATTAACTTAAAAAACAAGACAAGTATCTAACATATAAAAATATAAAATATGATTATGTTGACCTATGTGATAGTTCAGAGCTCAACAGTGGGATTTTAATAGGCTAACGACAATGATGAATCCATGTTCGATTCACCAACCTCCCTCAGTTTTTTTTATACATCACAATGATAGGGTTGTGGCATTAGTGTTCGACAGAAACCAGTGTTCGACATTTATTTAGCAACTGATTTTTTTTAACAACAAGTGAATACATTACGACCTGCTTCATCATGTATTCAGTTTAGGCTACAAGTAGCTCTTGTGAATGTCACTCTGCCTATTTGGATACCCACCGAATGAAGCTTTATTATGAATAAGTATATTTTTAACATAGTAATTCACTTTCCAGCCTCATCATGGAACCAGTCTCCTCAAGAGGATGTGGATAAAGCGAAGCTGGTGCGCCAACCGCGCCGCGACGAAGCCGGCAAGCCACATATCAAAAGACCCATGAACGCCTTCATGGTATGGGCTAAAGATGAGCGCAGGAAGATCCTCAAAGCGTGCCCTGATATGCACAACTCGAACATATCAAAGATCCTTGGAGCTAGGTGGAAGGCGATGTCCAATGCTGAGAAGCAGCCGTACTACGAGGAGCAGTCGAGACTATCCAAGTTGCATATGGAGAAACATCCCGATTATAGGTAGGTTTTCATTTATGTTTAATCCTACTAATTGAGGAGTTCGATAGCGCAGTGGTTAACGCGCTCGTTCTGCGATTGCTGAAGTTTCACAAAGGCTGGTCATCGGAAGGATGATCAAAAATGTATCCTCTCGAGCTCGAGCGGGAATGTGGTATCGGTATGAAGCCTGCCCGAGGAGTTTGATGGCGCTGTGGTTAACGGTCTGCGAGGGCTGAGATTAAGAAACTTTCGCAAAGGCTGGTCATCGGATTGGTGACCCAAAAACGTATTATCTCGAGCTCCTCCGTACTTCGGAAGGTACCTACGTAAAGCCGTTGGTCCCGGCTGCATTAGCAGTCGTTAAAAACCTCCAATCTGCACGCTGTGTTGTGCTGTAAAGCGCATTCTCCCTATCCTAGATGATGATGATGATGATGGTTCTACTACAGGGAATGTTTGGAATTTATCTCACCAGATCGAAAATGATGATGTAGCTGAAGACATGTCTGGCCGATAAGAAATGGCTATCTTACCATACGTAATAACTATTAACATTATTGTTGTAACTACAGACTTAGCCGGGACTCGGGATGGTGGTAGCTAGCCAAACGTAGGTATCTACTTAGAACAAGCAACCCTCAACCAAACGGAGCACACTATAGGTCCCAGATGACAAAAGAACTGGGCCCCTGTAGCAAAGGTGTCAGGAATAAAAAACTTGTTTTATTTAAAAGAAAACAAGCAATTTTAGCAATTTTTGACAAGCTAGATTATTTGAACTTTCATGTACTTACCTTTATAAGAGTTTTCATATTGTATTAGGTATAACTACATATGTGGGACGAAATAGTCTAACTAATAAATATATACTTATATAATTTCTCAAAATACCCCTATTTGGTATGCTTCATAAGCTTTTCGCGAGCAGGATGTTCAGCTCATGGAGCTAACAACATTCAATATACACAAAGAAAGAGAAAAAGAGAAAAAGAATATTTATTGGTACTAAAAACCCCCACTTATCGTTACATACTATCATTCCAGGTACCGACCGAGACCTAAGAGGACATGCATAGTCGATGGCAAGAAAATGCGAATATCGGAGTACAAGAACTTAATGCGCTCGCGCAGGCAGGAGATGCGGCAGCTCTGGTGCCGGGACGGTGGGAGCGAGCTGGGTTTCCTGCCCTCCCTCTCATCACCAGGCCCTTCTAACTCATCTCCCCCACCTAACGGCAGCTACATGAACCAATCGTTCTCACCCCCATTATCACCGAGAGAGGAAGATTGAGGGTCGGCGCGCGGCTGGCCTTACCCGCACGCCGCGCCCCTTCCTCTACCCCCCTCACACCACCCTTGGTAACTTCTAGAACGACCTAGAACTCTCTGTCATCTAAACGGGAGAAGACTTCGGCGTTCACCGAAAGGTCTACCCACCACGGCTAACCCTAAGGGTTATCTTGTAGTGAAGTGCTGAAACATGTAATACATTTTGACCCTTTTGAAATGATGGTCGCTTTTGAATCTCTGATAAGTGACAGATAGTGGCTATCCAGAATTTGTTGCACTGTAACATGTGTGTCAAAAGCTTTGGATTAACAGAGCATGGAAACAGACCCCTTATTTTCTACGTAATAAGTGTCAAAAAATTTACAGAAGTGTTTTATATTTTTTCGCACTTGACTACCGAAACATGATATTCCTAATCTTTGACTATGATACACTCATATCACAAAGTTATGTCACAATTCTTGCGATAGTTATAATAATTACTTTATAATATAACGGACAAGTTAAGAACTGCAAAGACTTAAGTGTAAAGGGTGACAACAGTTAGATTTTCAACTATATAAGGTCGCCAGTGAAATTGTGATTTTAAAGCAATAGCGCTATATGCTATAGCTTTTTTAATGTATGCCAGTGTCTAAATTGGATCTCTCGTTTTATAATACAGGACGTATTGAGAATATTCCATTAGTGAATTAAGAAAATCTTAAGGCTGGACACTTAGATCATCACCTGTATTCTACTCAAGCACTTATTGTTTGTTAAGGCGATGTAACGCCATTTTCTAGTGAAATTACTATTTAAATTATATTATTAATAATTAATATTTTGCAGTAACATTTTATCAGTCCTTGATGGCAGTCTATATGATTCTATAATGTAACTACTTTTTAAACGAAATTCTAAATAAGATTATATACCTAACAATATACTTACTTAGTCAAAATTAAAATGTTGCTGTCATTCAAAACTTATTTTAGTTTTCTTTTTTACACAATCTGTAGGCACTATAGCAGATTGGAAGAATGCACCATTAAATCGAATGTGCCAATTATTGTACTAATACATAGTTAAATAAAGCATTGTACATAGCTGTTTATTCGAATATTTAAAACTAGGAAACCGAATATAAAGGACTTAAGTACTCTGTAAATAAATTACAATCCCATTGTAGATAATCTTAACGTCGTAAATCGTTTGGCTAAAATATTGAAGTAAGACAACACGCGTAGCTATTAGATGTAAGTGAATATACTTACTATGAATCTTTATTTTGTGTGGCCATGTATAAATATTAGCTCGAGATTATAATTAATCGATTTAATATTGTAGTTGTTGTAGTAGGTACTAAGCAATTAATATTTTGTGTCAAACCAAAAAAAATGGAAGCGCAAAGCTTGAAAATTTTTATGTGTTCTGAACACTAATAAACTGTTGAAATCTAGTGAGATTTGTGAAAGCATAATGATTGTAATAAATGAAATACTCATAGATATAGATCTGTTCGAAATAAGTAGGCACCAGGACGATTATATCGGTCAATTGGTTCACGCTGAATAGGTCTGATGACGTCTAGTAAAAATAAATCATCTACCTACTTATCTAAAATCGAATATATACTTACATTTTAAAAATAACACAAAACGGTGATATTTTTTCTTTAAAATATCATTTAGAGAGATAAAAAATAGGTCACAATTATCATATTGTAAATTCCGATCCAATCCGAACCCTTCGGAGAATCTAGTAGGGCACGGGGACGCGCACTAGTGCGCGATGCCGTTCCCTCTAAAAAACCTCCGAAGGTGATTCGTTTCACACGGCTTGAGGGACCCTTTACGTTCCTCACCGCCCCCAAAAAAGCCCGGTGAAGCTGAAAATGCCATCTGAGGCAATCAGAAATCACTCTCCAAAAAAAAAAATATTTTAAATTGTATAGGTAGGAGGTTTAAAAAATTCTTTTCGGAATTATTTTTCAGTGATATTATTGTAAAAGGCGTAATCAGCTCTATTCAACGTCCTTTTGTTATTATAAACACCTGTCAAAGTACATAGGTAATATTAACAAGAATGTACACAGTTGAGATCACATAATATTTGTATTAGTTTGAGGTTTTTAAAAAATAAAAGTAACATCCTAGCGGTGGTCAATTTAAATATTGTCAATTTTATATAATTTTTTTGCTATGTACATTTATACAATGACACAAATGCCCCCACCGACATTTTGTGGGTTTGATAAAAATAGGGCGACATAATATTGGTATTTTTTAATTCCACGAAGAGATTTTGACAGCTGATGTCAAAAAACTTTATGTTAATTTAAGTTTGTCGCCCTGTAAACTAATTATTATGGAATACAAGATATTCGCTTTATGAAATCGTGCAATTTATATAGTAGATCATAGGATTAGGCTGTAGAATGGTATATAAGCATAATATCTACTATAATAGAGCAAACTTGTATAGTTCTTGTAAAATCGGTTAGAGTTTTGAAGTCGTTAATTGCCATTTTTTCTTTTTAATTTTTTTGTTATTTATTTTTCTAATTATAGACACTTGTTTTCACTTTTGTTTCTTTTCTCTGATATAAGATGTATGCCAGTAATACATGATCGTAGTGTTTAGATAATATGCGTAAACAATTTATGGTAATGTGGACGTGATTAATGTTATTAAGTAGGCTGTATTTCTTAGTAAATGTGTAAGGATTTAGACAGTGAAGTTAAATTATTTATTTTTATGTTGAATTCCTGTAAATAAACGATGTTTTGGTGTAAACGTTAGTGGTGGTTATTCAATGATCGACACATGGTTTTCAGTTCATTATACAGGGTGGAAGTAAAAGTGTTTTTTTCGAAAGGATATGAAGTAATTTGTTTACAAATAGGTATTTATTTAGTATGAAATAGAGGGTTTTTTTGTTCGCAATTTCGAATGTGACTTCTGTCAAAAACTTGCATACTTACATCAATGAAATGTTTGTTTCATAATCTTTCAGCGTAATTTTTTCACCGAACACCCTGTATAGATCTCGATCGAGTTTTTTTCGTACTGTTTTATTTATTAAGATAACATTGTTTTTTGAAGGAACTTGCCATAATTTAGGTACTATGTTCGAATTAAATACCTACTTAGAAAAAATGTCACTTACGAAATGTACTTAAAACATAAATTAAATCGTTATTTTTATTAGAAGTATGATTGTCGGTTAATCGATATATCGATTCAAATTGTTTTATTTCAGTTCATCTAATTGAATCATCAGTATGACTTAGCATTCGGATCCTTTTCAAATGTGTAAGTAGATAGTTTTAGGTTTTAATACCTAGTGTAAACCAGGTCACATCATTTAAAATTTGTGCCAAAACCCAAAAGTATATTAAAAATACATATAAAAAAATTTAACATTTGTTTGATTTTTTGACACACCACTCGGCACTCCCGTGAAAACACATCTGGGTAGGTACACTTATAGCACCATTTTGTTTTATTTTCTAAAATTTGTGTTATGTCGAATATTAATGTGAAATAATGGTGGATTATTAACCGTTAAGTGCATGAGTGTTGGCAAATGAAACAAAACAGTGCAACATCACTTTTCAAATTCTCTCAAGAAGTACGCCCGAGGACTTAGTAAAGCCCCACATCTTTACTAAGATACTCGAGGGGTTGGGGGTATATCATTTCCCAAGTAACAAGGTGACGTCGAAGTCACGGCATTTCGACGTTAAATTCGCAACGATGTCGTCTTTTTTCATTATCGACGTCATATATGTCGTCATTATTCGACATGTAATTTACGACAGTCACATGACGTTACTAATGACGACATTAATCACGTTAAAGTAGATCAACTTTATCGTTTATTCGACGACAGTCACATGACGTTACTGATGACGACATTAATCACGTTAAATTAGATCAACTCTGTCGGTTATTCTACGACATTCACATGACGTTACTGATGACGATATTAATCACGTTAAACTAGATCAATTCTATCGTTTATTCGACGACAGTCGCATGACGTTACTGATGACGACATTTATCACGTTAAAGTAGATCAACTCTATCGTTTATTCGACGACAGTCACATGACGTTACTGATGACGACATTAATCACGTTAAATTAGATCAACTCTGTCGGTTATTCGACGACAGTCACATGACGTCACTGATGACGACATTAACCACGTTAAACTAGATCAATTCTGTCGTTTATTTGACGACAGTCATATGACATTACTGATGACGATATTAATCACGTTAAACTAGATCCATTCTATCGTTTATTCGACGACAGTCGCATAACGTTACTGATGACAACATTTATCACGTTAAAGTAGATCAACTCTATCGTTTATTCGACGACAGTCACATGACGTTACTGATGACGACATTAATCACGTTAAATTAGATCAACTCTATCGTTTATTCGACGACAGTCACATGACATTACTGAGTACGACATTAATCACGTTAAACTAGATCAATTTTGTGTCGTTTATTTGATGAAAATCACATGACGTTCCTGATGACGACATTAACTATGTTAAACTAGATCAATTCTGTCGTTTATTCGACGACAGTCACATGACGTTACTGATGACGACATTAATCACGTTAAACTAGATCAATTCTATCGTATATTCGACGACAGTCACATGACGTTACTGATGACGACATTAACTATGTTAAACTAGATCAATTCTGTCGTTTATTCGACGACAGTCACATGACGTTACTGATGACGACATTAATCACGTTAAACTAGATCAATTCTATCGTATATTCGACGACAGTCACATGCCGTTACTGATGACGACATTAATCACGTTATTCTGGATCAATATTGTCGGCTATTCGATGACAATCACATGACGTGCTGGTGCACTTTTTATCAACATGCATTTCTTTGTTGTAACGGCTGTAAATGGAACCGTACGTACACTGAGCATGGCCCGACATGCTCTAGGCTTAATATTTACATTCGAGGAATGTAAGTACATTTTTCAAAGTAGTTATACTTAATAAAAATTAGGTAAATAAAACCCTTGAAAAACGAGACCTAAAAGCAATCAATGATATTCGTCAGTTTCAAATTATCTTTTTAGAGAAGAATTTGTTTCCTTAATAGTTTCCTAGATTGTTTTGTTTCCATATAGATTTAATTTACAAAAGGAATGTAAGAAAAGCAAAACATCGTATAAATATTTTAGTATTTGTTTCTATCATTCTATGCCATTCGAACGGGATGCAACAAGAGCTCGCCTCGCGTTGATGTCGACGAATGACGGCGAAAAAGGTCAAATCATTATCTTAATTCGAAATATATTTTAACGACGGTCATTCGACCTTATTCGCTTGATAAAGTATTAGAAAACCATTTTTAAAATGTATTGTCATAACATGACTTTTCTTTTTAAACAGGTGACATTTTAGCTTGATTGCGTAATACTTTATCAGAAGGATAAGTTTAATCTGATGATTGAAAAATCAGCCCTTAATGAAGTAAGTATTTTGATCGATATTTTTATTTCGCCCGTTCCGTTTCGCGCCATATTACCAACGAAGCGACGCTTACCGCTCGGCTCGCTGTCGCAGTGTTGCAAGATCTCCTGTTTTTACAGATCTATTGTTTTGTATATGTATATGTATATTTACTGTTCTACTATTTTATATTAATCTCCTGGATGATTGAAGTTTAACAAATTCAACAGCAAGAGACGCCAGATTCTGATTCTAATTTTGATAACGAAGCCTTAGGTTTGTAATTTGTGTCTTTAAGTAGGTAGGTTATAGAGAGATTTCGCTGGTAGGTATACCTCTCGCTCCTACTTCAACTGCGTATTTTCACCCGCGTTAATTAGCGACTGTTCCACTCCTATTAGTCATAGCGTGATGTAATATAGCCTATAGCCTTCCTCAATAAATGTACTATTCAACACAAAAAGAATTTTTCAATTCGAACCAGTAGTTCCTGAGATTAGCGCGTTCAAACAAACAAACAAACAAACAAACTCTTCAGCTTTATAATATTAGTAAAGGTAGCCAAATATGTAAAAATATGTAAATATCGCCGAAAAGGTCACAGCAAGTTTTTTTTATTCAAAACGTGATAATAGTTTTAATTACTTGAATAAGTTAGAAAAGAGAAAAAAAAGTAACGTTGAAACAATAAAAGAAATAAAGAGCCGGTTCACATTTGAAGACCCCCTTTTCAATCGAAATCTTCAATCCCCAAATCGCACAGAAATACGATATAAATATTTATCAGCGGCAATTAAACGGTTTCCGATTGTCCACAAATACACTGATCGTCAACAAATCATTAAAGAGTGGCGTGAACATGCCTTTGGAGATTTGGGGTTGACATCAGTCACGCCTGCCGAGGATTGTCCCAGTTTAGTTTTATTGTAAGTATTTTTGTATATATTTTTTTAAGTCTCACTTAATATTATTTAGATCCAAATAAGTGTATGTAATTATTGACATGTCTAGACATACCTAGTCCAGCCATAAGTTCTGTTCTAACCGTTTACCGTTTACAAAATAATAACTTGGTTTAGATAAATATGGTTTGAAAGCCTTATTAGTAATAATAAAATCAGAAAACAAAGGTCGGGTGAAATTGGCAATAACTCACTACTAAATATATTTTTAAGGAATTTATTATGATTTTGCTTCGGCTTTTCAACATGTTAAAAAAAAACAATAAACATTGTTGAGTTTGTATATCAATGAAGATTTGTATTAACTGCGTTTTTAAAAAAATAGATAGCATAATGTCAAAGTGTGTAACAGGTGAACAATGGGAGGAACTAAACCAGGTAGACTTCTTTAATGTTTCATATTTTAAGTATGTCAAATGTTGAAAATTTTATTGATCCATCGCCTTGTCATGTTACTATGTCGTTGTAAATAATAAATATGTATTTTTAATAAATGTGCATTCAAACAAAGTCTTTCGTCTATAATCTTCCGCGAATCCGCATTTGCATTTAAAAATCCGCGTTTTAAAAGCACAGCTCCCGCTTTTTGTATTACGGCAGGCGGCATCTGGCAACACTGCTTCGCGCCTTTTATTTACGTGCGAATGCGAGCGAGCGAGCAGCTGTGTCAGGTCAGTCAAGTGAATTTTATTCTGTAATTAGTGTTTTGTTCCCATTTACTAATGGTGAGTTTTGTTTATATTTTATTTGCTCCTAATAAAGTAGCGGTAGTGGCAGTGTGCTAAGTTGAATCAGATCTTTTAGACATGTTTATTCGTATTACTTAGGTACAATTTCAGAATAGTTAGACGGTCATCTCGTGCATCAGCTAACATTTTCACCGCTAAATAATTTTTACACGACTGCCAAAAAGAAGAAGTGTAACTGATCGTTGTACACACTATTGGGGGTCCAGGGGGAAAAAATTAACCTACCACCACGATTAATGGCCATTTTGTTTTCTAACATACATCTTTGCACCGCGTCATTACTTCAATCACTACTTTCTAAGCCGACTTAATGAGTTACTTTAACTTTTCAATATCGTTGGTGCCATTATCCTATGTTAATTTTCTTTCTCTTTGTTAGATTAGGTATGTATGTCGTGGCAGAAGAAGATAATGAAGAAACCGCTGGAACAATTGTCATTGTCAGTTCAAATTGGTTTACTCCGAAAAAAACAGAATCTTTTTGGCCGCCTACCAAAACCCAAGCCAGTTTTAATAAACTACTAAAAAACCATGAAAACCCTCATGAAGACTGGGCTGTCATCAAAATAAAAAGAAAGTTCTATGAATGTGGTGAGTACTTTTTATTACACTTTTTATTTATTTTAGTGGGCTAGTTTCAAAGATAACAAAATTCTATTTAATAACATTTGAACAAAAACGTGAGATTGAAAGATATTTCTATTTTAATGAATACCGGTACTAAGCCCTGGCAAACACACAGCCTGGTGAGTGTTTGTTGTTATCTGGCTCTCTGGGGAGTCGTTGGCATCTCATGGATTGAGTGCTCATCATTCATCTTTGGGGGTCGTCTAAATCATCATCAATCATTTTTATACTCCGCTGCCCGTCTGTCTGTCTGTCTGTCTGTCTGTCTGTCCGTGTGTCCGTCCGTCTGTCTGCCCGTCTATCACCAGAGTAGCCCATGAATTGTGATATTTAGTCAGTTAAAATTTTCACAGATGTATTTCTGTTGCCGCTATAACAACAAATACTAAAAACAATAAAATAAATATGTAAGGGGGCTCCCATACAACATGTGATAATGTCAACGTTATTTTTAAATATAATCATAAAAGTCATTCTTTTTTATTTCATAATAATAATAAATAAAAGTTGGTTGTAGCGAAACTGTAACAGTTTTTGTCATGTTACCTATGATTTATTTATGTTTTCCTTTTTAGATGACTTACTAGTTGCCAGAAAAAAAGCACAGGATGCAGAAATGACTAGCGACCTTACTGATGGTGAAATTTGTGCTAAAAGGAAAAGATACAGATCCAAGGCTGTTGAATCTAGCAGCAGTGGTGATGAAGATATTTTCAATAAACACAAAACCAGAAAAACTGCAACAAAGTCTATTTTCGAAAATCCTGGTTAGTTCTGTATTATATATTACTAGAGACCCGCCTCGGCTTCGCACCATATATAGATTTTTTAAAATATGAAACTTATTTTTCCCTTTTTAGTTTTTTGAAGTCTGTTTAATTTTCTTCTGTTTCCGCGACTGTCACACATTTAAATTAAACAATTTAAACGGATAATATCGACTATCAGGTAAATGGAAAGTTGCCGATACGTCAAGGAGGCTCAAATAATGAATATACGCGATATATTTAAATCCTGGCCCGACACGCACTTGGCCGGTTTTTATTGTTAAGTTAGGTAGGTGTAAACTTTAAACAAACTTTCAGGAAATCGTGAAATGAATGCCAGCTTGAATGAAGGACATTACTCTCCTTCACGATTTGCAACTTCACGGCCACCATCACCTGCAGAAGAATCTGGTATTTATCAAGATAATTTATTTAACTTTCTTTTATTTGCCCTAGTACATAGTATATTTATTTATTTATTTTATTTAAACTTTATTGCACAATAAAAAAAGTACAAACGGCGGACTTAATAAACCTTATGCCTTAAGGCATTCTCTACCAGTCTGGGTTACTGGGTTAAATAGAAATATGTAGTTGGTGCAGGATAACAGAGTACAGATAAAAAGAGTAATACAGACACAAATCAGTCAAGTGAAGAATATATGGATATACTAGAAGATGCCCGCAACTTCGTACGTGTAATTTGTTTATACCGTAGTCGGGTTAAAAGTATCTTATATTTTTATAACTATCTTTAGATGTCCAGCCATCCCTGTACCAAAATTGGTTACACGCGCGCCCATACAAAACAAATGACGATCCTGCATCATGCTATTAAGATTTTTCCTGAAATCATGACCCCGCTCCATAGAAAAATTAAAAATAGATATTCCATAAACTTACATGAATACTTTATATAATATACCTACATATAAGATATGTACCCAAAGTAAAATATGTAGGTAAAAGTATGTTTATGCAGCTCAAATCTAAAAATTTAAATTTTATCCTCTTTCTGTTGACTGCATAATTATATGGCATACATATATGTAAATTCTATGACTGTACACTACACACCATATGTATTTTCAGGACCCTGTGAAGTGAATGGAATCCATCGGGGATCCCAGGGTTGGGCTAATTCTAATGTTACAGCATCCTCACCATTAGCAGCACATCACACTTCTACATTGTCTGCAGCGAAAACTGGTATGATTGTTAAGCATGTGTTTCATTAATTAACAAAGTTAAGTATTAAAATGTTATTAAAGTAACATTTTACTTAACTTTTTGTAATAAGTATTAAAATTAGAACCAGTAGCCTATCTTTGGATGTCCAGCCATCCCTGTACCAAAATTGGTTAAAATTTGTCCAGCCGTTTCGGCGTGATGCGAGGGTAATGAAAATTATGCCCAACAGATGTCTCCAGGCTGGCATGGCGCCGCGCGCCCATACAAAACAAATGACGATCCTGCATCATGCTATTAAGATTTTTCCTGAAATCATGGTCCCCGCTCTATAGAAAAATGATTCTCAATACAAATCTAGAATTTTATTATAGTATAGATATTCCATAAACTTACATTTATATAATATACCTACTTATTTCATATAAGAGTACCCAAAGTAAAATATGTAGGTAAAAGTATGTTTGTGTGGCTCAAATTTAAAAATTTAAATTTTATCCTCTTTCTGTTGACTGCATATATTGCATACATATATGTAAATTCT
This sequence comes from Eudonia mercurella, assembly GCA_963082485.1. Lineage (NCBI taxonomy): Eukaryota > Metazoa > Arthropoda > Insecta > Lepidoptera > Crambidae > Eudonia > Eudonia mercurella. Next base: position 4,655,764 of record OY720040.1, read on the forward strand.
ATGACTGTATTATGGTATACTACACACCATATGTATTTTCAGGACCCTGTGAATTGAATGGAATCCATCGGGGATCCCAGGGTTGGGCTAATTCCAATGTTACAGCATCCTCACCATTAGCAGCACATCACACTTCTACATTGTCTGCAGCGAAAACTGGTATGATTGTTAAGCATGTGTTTCATTAATTAACAAAGTTAAGTATTAAAATGTTAGTAACATTTTACTTAACTTTGTAGTATTAGAATTAGAACCAGTGGCTAACTCATATTTTGTTATTTTAGGCTATGATTATAATGTTATGCAAATGCTAACAACAATTAAAGAACAAAATACAGTTATCCTAGAATGGATTAGAAAACAAAATGCAAAGGAATTCCAATTTAAACAAAGAGACCTGCAATTGCCTGTTGAATTTCCTTTAAATGACCATGAACATCTGCTACAACTGGAATCGTTCTTAGCAAGCAACCAAAATTTTACAGATTTAGTAAGTATTTCTCACATTCATTTCTTATTTGGTTCTTACATTCACGCTAAATCGTTTGTGTTCTACCTATTGATTTGATAACATTTTTTTTGCAGTGTGAATACTTTAGTGAGTTTGCGGGCCCCACTGTGACAGGAACTGTCAATAGTATTCTAAAGCATACTCTGACAAATCGTCTCGCTGCAACATATAGCTTCAGAGGCAAGAAAGGGAAGAGAGCATTTGAAGATCTCACTTTAAAAACGGCTATTGTTCGTAAGTTATTATTTTTTTAATTTTCTCATCACTTCTAATCAAACACAAATTACCCCTCCTATAGTGGTGTCTATTTCTACTCACACGTTGCCTCTATTGTGGCTCTTATCGCTGATATAAATATATATGTATATACGTATCACTTTTAATCCATACATTTGTATCCGGCGCCATACTTACCAGGTGCAAACTTAACTTAACCCGGCCAGTTAAGATAGGAATATAGGATAAGTGTTTGTACGGAACCCTCGGTGCGCGAGTCAGACTCGCACTTGGCCGGTTTTTTTATACTTAATCAAATTCTCCAGAATTATTTGAAGGAACTGAAATTCTAATATTTTGCTTAGGTGCTGTGAAGAAAATTTGCAATGTGGTACGAGACCAACCAATTGAAGATGACATGAAAGTTTGGCTAAAACACGCTCCGCAAAGAATAATTTTACAAGACAAAAAAATTCGAGCTCGCTTGGATCGTAGTACATAAATTACCATCACTATAATGTCGCTCTTGAGCAGAAGGCAACTGTATAGACGAATAGCTCAACAAATGAATAATGTGGTAATATTAGATAGTGAAAACAACTGTGACTCTGACTCTGAAAATAACTCTGTACTTGAATCTCAAGTTTTAAATATGTCTAATGCTTTAAGTAGTGAACTAGATTTAATTAATGTTAATATCGACTGTGAGAACATTTCGCATAATAATAATAATAGTGCTGTTCTTGTGCCTGAAAGCTCTTCACTGGATTTGCCAACATTTTTAAAAGAATGGACTCTAAAATTTAATATTTCAAATACAGCATTGACCGCTTTATTAAAATATCTAAAGGTGGACCATCCAGACCTTATGGCTGATGCCCGGACATTATTAAATACAAGTTGTCAATGGAGTTGCAAGGTACTTAATAATGGAGAGTATATTCATTTAGGTATTGGCAAATCACTTTCAAATTTTTTACAAGCAGTTTCCTTAACTTCTTTGACTGAAATAAAACTTACATTTAACATAGATGGCTTGCCTCTATTTCACAGTTCTAGTGTTCAATTTTGGCCAATATTGGCAGACATATTTGGTTTTAAAGACAGTGTATTCGTTGTTGGCATATTTTGTGGCAAATCAAAACCTGATCCACTACATATTTATTTAGAAGACTTTATAAATGAGTTAAAAGAAATCTTAGAAAATGGCTTCAATTACAAGCAATATTATATAAAAGTTACTGTTAATTGTTTTGTATGTGACATGCCAGCTCGAGCATTTTTAAAATGTGTTAAATCGCATAATGCTTATTCCAGTTGCGACAAATGCACTTGCTACGGCAGTTATGTAGAGCACCGTGTAGTATTGGATGATTTATATTCTCCTTTAAGATCCGATAATTCATTTATATTGCAAAACGATGAAGATTATCACACTGGAATATCTCCTTTGACTACTCTGCCAATTGGTTTAGTGACCATGTTTCCTATTGATTATATGCACAGCGTCTGCCTGGGTGTAGTAAGAAAATTGCTTCATTCGTGGATTAAACCAGTCAGAGGAGATGTTAAACATGTGAAATTGGATAGTCACAGTATATCATTGATAAATGAAAGGTTACAATATGTCCGTCAATTTGTGCCTATCGAATTTAACCGAAAACCTAGAAGTGTTAAGGAAATTGATAGGTGGAAAGCCACTGAATACAGAATGCTATTGTTATACATCGGTCCTGTAGTTTTATATGGAATATTGAAAAAACCTGTATACCGACATTTTTTGATTTTACACTGTTCTATATCTATATTAGTTTCTCAACAATTGACAAATAAATATTCAAACTATGCTAAATACTTGTTGAAAGAATTTGTTAAGGACTGTATGAACGTTTACGGTAGGCAGTATCTTGTATATAATGTTCATTCATTAATACACCTCGCAGATGATGTTGAAAGATTTGGCGCATTAGATAATATCTCTGCATTTCGGTTTGAAAATTTTTTAGGCACACTTAAGAGTTTAGTCAGGAATCCACATAAACCATTGCAGCAAGTTTGTAACAGACTCACTGCCAAAAGTTTTCCTGATAATACTGGCATTGCTGCTAAAATACAATATTCTCAACAGCATTATGACGGTCCTGTGCCTCCTAACAGTAATTTCAAACAGTATAGGAAATTAACTTGCAATGATTTTGTGCTTAGTGTTAATACTGTTGCTGATTCTGTTTGTATGTTAAAGGACAAGACCATTTTTAGAATTGTAAATATTGTTATAGATGGAGATGATTCAATGCTGTATGGCAATATTTATGCAAAAATTGAGAATTTTTATATGGACCCTTGTCCTTCTAAATATTTGGATATAGTTTTGGTAAGCGAAATGTCAGAACATTTTATACTCAAAGCATTCTCTGATGTTCTGAATAAATGTATGGTAATTCCATTTTTTGATAAATACGTAGCATTACCGCTGCGGCATGTAGAAAAGTAGACTAGCGAGGCGATCTAGCATAAGCATACAAAATCTTATAACACTAAAGTAGGTAGGTATCTATATTAAATGTTATTTTTCGGGATTCTTAACTAGAATGTCATATAATACTATCTAATATCGTCTGTTGACAACCAAAACTCACTAAGTAACAAAAAACTACTTAATACAAAACTCATAACTAGATACGAGGTTTTGAAGAGCAGTGACAGAAATTTTAGTGAGTTTTGGTTGTCACCCGGCGATATAATATGTACTATATATATATATGTTCCTATGAACTTTATAATAGGCAGGGTACAAATCTTCGAAGACCAATAATTTTTTTTCGATAATCCTTGCTGTAAGGATATACAGGATAATACATATCATCATAATTTCTTTTTACGATGGTTTTTCCAAAATATATTTTATTAAATTGACAAGTGTCAACACATAGCACGCTTACCGTAATTTATCTCCGCCATATTATATAGTGTTGTGAAAAATGCTTTGTCTGACATAAACGTGATTATGCCCTATGGCTGGTATGTCTGGTGAACGCACGGTGAATTATTATTAAGTCAGAATGGCTCCTAAACGCTAAGTAGTGTTGTAAGTTGCATAAGGTACTTAGCGCATTTTGTTGTCTTGAAAATTTTATGATGTAGAATAAATTTTTGTATAAAGTCAACATAAATTGTTTTTTAATCATATAGGACTAGACTAAACGTGATCACTGACGTAAATATCATAAGAGTATACGTCAGTAAATACATCCAGTGAAGCGACGTTGTTGTTGGCGCAATTTAACTATTGAACCCAATATGGCGTATACGTCAGCGAGGTCGTAGTTGGCGCAACTATCGGCCCAGCAAGCGATATCGGCATAACATTGCTGGTCGGGGCGATATTGGTTCCAATAGGTTAATTGCGCCAACAACAACGTCACTGGACGGATTTACCGACGTATATGATACGTCAGTGGTCACGTCTAGTCGACGTCATACCCTCCCCTTAAACTGACGTTAATGTAACGTTACAGTAACGTCATATAACTTATATGATACGTCTATTCGACGTCACCCCTTCCACTCAACTGACGTTAATATAACGTAAATTAACGTCGAATATCACGTCAATATAACTTATAAAATCACGTTAACAAACGTCTGATTTAACGTTAGTAGGACGTAAAAATAACGTCGCAGTAATGGCAAAAATCACGTGACTATTAACGTTGTTTTTGCCGTCGAATTTTGTGACATCCTTACGTTAATGTAACGTAAAAAAATCACGTTAACAAACGTCGGATTTAACGTTAGTAGGACGTTAACATACTCACGTAAATATAACGTCGCAGTAATGGCAAAAATCACGTGACACCTAACGTTGTTTTTGCCGTCGAATTTTGTGACATCCTCACGTGAATCCTACGTCGAATATGACTTCAAAATGACGTGATTTTTTACGTCTCTTGCTACCTGGGTTGTCACTTCTCATTTCTATTATCATTCATCATCATCATACAGGAAAGAAATATTGTTTATTTATGTATTACTTGTTAGAAAAATAACTTTGACACTGGCTAAATGTGCTAATCGCACAAAGCCATTAACTAAAGGAAAAAAAATCTATTTTCTATTGTAATATTGATTTCAAAAGGTGAGATGTCAAATGTTACACATCATATTATGCGAGTACTGTAAGGGTCGTTCATTTTTTTATGTTAAAAGGAGGCAAACGAGCAGGCGGGTCACCTGATGGAAAGTAATCACCGCCGCCCATGGACACCCGCAAAACCAAAGTAATCGCAGATGCGTTGCCGGCCTTGAAGGAGTTGGATCTTGAGGAAGGAGTAGGAATTGGGAAGGGGCCTCGCCTCCCCCTTCCCAATTCCAACTCCTTCCTCAAGGTAAGAGATGGGCCTTCGGTACTTTCACTCACCGGAAGAAACACAACAACAACGGGTGCTACTGTTTCACGCCGATGTTCTGCGACTGTGAGGGTGGTATTACGCCGGGCGAACCGGCCCATTTCGTGCTGCAACACAGCGTGGCTCTACCACTCGGACAGTGTCACTCATTTAGCACCACCCAGGGGTCACGTGTAGGGGCTCAAGAGTAAACCTACGGACCGCGTGGTAGTTTATGGCTCATTCTTCCTATGGTGGTGTTTCTATCCATGGGGAAGACCAGTGCCTTAGTAATGGGGACATAAAATAAGCTGGTGAGGATGATTTCAGAAATAAAAAAAACAAAAAGTCAATTTACAGATAAAGCATTTATTTCATTATGAGCCGATTTTTCTATCCTCTGGTAGAATTTATTAAGTCTTAGGTAATGAGGAAAGACCTGCCGACATTCAGAAATTAAATATAAGGAACATATTGCCGCTTATGAACTTGAGCGCGCAAATACCAGACACAATATAATTTTAATTGTTATCGGCCACCTGGTGGTCGGGGTTATAGAAAAGGCTATCCATCAAGATAAATCACAATTAGCAAAACATTTATTTGATACCGGCCGGCGGCGGCCATTCTGAGCCACAGTTATAATAATTTGCAAATATATCAAATGTTTATTACAAAAAAACCGGTTGTGTATTGGAGCAATAAGAAATAATGCAATGTAATGAATGAAAGAAACCTGGGTCTTCCGCAATCCGGGCGGCTGCACTGACCGCTATGCTACCGAGAAGGCTGACGTAAGCGCTGAATTTTGACACAGCTTTTTGATTTTTGAGTGCTTATTGCGGCACAGTGCCAACTATCCAAAGGTTATTGCAACCGATAGCTATGCAGATTCATCTTTGGAGATGAAATACCACAAATGTGATAGCACAACAATCAAAAAGCAGTGACAAAATTCAGCGCTTACGTCAGCCTTCCCGGTAGCATAGCGGTCAGTGCAGCCGCCCGGATTGCTGAAGACCAATTCAATTGCTGGCTGGGACGGGTGGGCGTTTAATTTTTCACTGTATTTTATAAATATTTATTTCAGCTTCAGTGAACCAATTAGCACTTAAAAATAAAAAGTAAAATTCTTCGATGAATGTTTAACCATATGGCATCGACATAAACTTCAAAGTCTATTGAGGTAGATTGGCAGTTTGTGATAGTCTGATGTGCAGGCGTGTGTGTGTACATTGTTTAACCTTTGAAATGCGCAAGCGCTGATCAGCGCCGCCAAGCAATTGAAACTAAGTTTATTGTGTCTGTATTCACGGCAGACGACTGATTAATGATGAAAAAATTGTTTCATCTCAAGTTTTACGTGTTCTATTAATTATTTTAATAAGTTATAATACAGCTTTTAAAAGGTTTTCAATCAGTATCTTCTCATGTATTACAAGCGACATTTTCATTTGATTGGGTAATCAGTAGGTAATTATAATTAGGAAAATTTTATCAGAGAATTAAATGATCAGCTTTATGTAGGTTTAAAATAAACATGTTATTACATTCGTAGGTACAAGTTAATATCAGAATAGGTATTTAATAAAGTGATATGGCTACAATTTAGTATTGCATTTACAAAAATATTTTGTTCTTTCAGAAAAAATGTGATTTTAACATAATTAAAATCACATTTTTCTGGTACAGAAAGTTTTTGTACAATATATTAAAAATTATATTGTAACAAACCTTGGTATAAGTATATTTTTCTATTTTCTTTACAAAGGTTAAGTACACATCCTTTTATACTTAGTTATATCTACGCAGTTTTTACGCATCTTAGGACAAAAAAAACAATATAATTTTTAATAAGTAATTAAAGTTATACAGTGTGTTCTAATAAAATATATATTTCATTTCATTTAAAATTACAACATTTAGTGCCTTACAAATCTTAGAAGAAAAAACAATATAATTTTTAATAAGTAATTATTAAAGTTATACTGTGTGTTCTAATAAATATATTTCATTTCATTTCATTTAAATTTACAGCTGTTAATGCTTTACAAAGAAATAAAGAACAAGCTCCGAATAGTTATTCCGTGTTTGGTTCCTGCCACGTAAACGTCATTTAAAATTAGAGTAAAAGAGACAAAACACGGAATAACTATTCGAAGATTATTCTTTGTTTATTTGTAAGGCACTTAAAGTTTCAGTAAGTTACAACTTTACTTACTTAAGAATCGTTTTTGATGTTCAATGCGAATTATTAATCTGCTGCTTCTACACAATAAAATAATTGCTTGTATAAAATATATTATTTTTTATTTTAACGTTTTCCATTTTGCCTATTTGTTAAAGTTGTCTAAATTATGGGTGGCTTCATTCTAATATTACAATCTATACTAATATTATAAAGAGGAAAGCTTTGTATTTTGTTTGCAACGAATAAATTCAAAAACAACTGGACCGATTTAAAAAATTCTTTCACCATTAGCATGCTACATTAACGCTGAGTAACATAGGCTATATTTCTTTTAAAATGCGGTACAAATTCCGCCGGGTCAGCTCGTGTTATATATTTTTCCAAAAAACCTCCAATTTTATAGATATGTAGATGGAATTAATTTATTATGAGTGTAAGAAATAGGTACAGGTAAGTATCCGAGTTTTTAGGGAAATGAGCATTCTATGAGCATTGTTTCTAATCAAATCAAATCGTTCAGTCTAAATCAATAAAGTGTCAAGTTTTTTTTTTGGAGAGAGATTGCTGATTGCCTCAGACCGCATTTTCAGCTTCACCGGGCTTGTTTGGGGGCGGCGAGAAACTTAAAGGGTTCCTCAAGCCGTGTGAAACGAATCACCTTCGCAGGGTCACCACCTTTTTTAGAGGGAACGGCATCGCGCACTAGTGCGCGTCCCCGTGCACTACTAGATTCTCCGAGGGGTTCGGATCGGATCGGGTATCAACAGTGTGTCGGTAGCCTGAGTTTGACATTAGCACACGTAGTAGTTAGTTAACGTCCACAATCGTGTGGACGTTTTGAAATAGCAGAATCGAAGACTTTTCTTCTACAAAACATTAATGTGGTAACAGTTATAACATGGTTAAAAGTCGTTCGAACGCGATGGTAATAGATACCGTTATAAGGCTGCGTGAGCGATATAGTACAACACAACATATATACAAGTATAAACGGGTCATTGTACGAAATTCTTCCTGTTTCGGGATGTGCCAATTGCATGGTTTAGATAACGTAGCAGCGCATTTAACGAATTTTTATTTCGAATTTCGAAGTAGAAAACTCAATAAAAATAAGACTTTAAGAGAAAATTAAGTAACAAGTAAGCTACTTTTTAAATCATATTATCATATTATGTACTTAAGTCGTTTAATTTTGATGAAATATTGTGTGCATTTTTGTGCTAAAAAAAATACATTATAAACGATTTAGTGAACAAATTATATACTTTATAATAGTCATCTACCAGCCTGCAGTTTCACAAACATACATATTTCAGTACCAACTAATAGGATTATTGTCATAAAACAACAACAAACACGTAATATACTAAGCTAGTTTAAAAATAAAAAAATAAGCACATTGTATATAACTGCTTAAAAAAGTTGAAAGTACTAATATCGTTCGTAACATGATTTAAATAAGGTTGAAACTGCAATAAAACATCAATCCTTATATATATATTAATAGTAAATAACATATTACGTGATACGCCTTGAATTACAAGATAATTGTATAAATATAAAGGTAGGTACGTATAAAAAGCACTATATCATTTTAAAATTACTTATTAAATATAATTTTGTTACATATTATTGACAAGCAAATTTAAGTGTAAATAAATATTTGTTTATTCGAGTTTTTATAATATCTTAAATCATCGCCAGGACAAATTAGGAATTTCATAAGGAGTCATAGGAGCTAATACATACATTTAATAATTTGAGTACGCTTATTTTGAAGTTTCTTAAAAACTAGCTTGCTTGCTAGCAATAACATATGATCTTTTTTATGAGCATGTCTGTCAGTAACATAACGTAACCATTTTTTTTGTTTGTAAAGTATAATTATAGGTGTATAATGTCTACAAAGATTCCTCTGGTTTCTATTTACCTATATCCAATAAATATTAATTTTTAAGCGAACGATTTAAGACACTTTTAAAGGCGTGTCTCTTGCGCCTAAAAATAACAAAACAAAGTAACAAAACATGTTAGTAAAACACGAACATCTAACAAACATCTACCTACTCGACAAAATGACTTCGGACGAAGAAGACGTACTCGATGTTTTAGAAGTAATTTTACTTAGGGGTGATATTTCAATCGTCAGTTAAAATTTATTCATTGAATAATTTTGACATAATAACAGATTATCCTTAGAAAATATGCCACAATCACAATATTATTCGTTAGATAAAACTTATCTGAGGATTAAAAAAGGCCTTAATATTGTTTTAATTTAATATTGTTTTGACAACGTCACACAAACGTAAGAAAAGGAGACAAAACAATTATTAACTAAATAAATGCTGAAATAGTTTTTATATACAATGCACAACCTCAATGTTCGCAAGCAACGATGAAATTAAATTACGCCTCCCCCCGCAGGCGAACACGGGGATGTTTTCCGTCCGCCTAGGATTACATGTTTGCTTGTTTGAGCTAACAAAACGGTTAGGCCACGCCCATATTTTGTTAGATGTTTGATGTTAGGTGTTAAAAAACACAAAACTGTCGCAGGAGACCCGGCTTTAGACACTCATTCGATCAATGTTCGTACTAGGCCAACAGATTTCACGTAAATGACCATCTCAGTTATAATTTCCTACATAACAATATTATGTTAAATCATTAATAAATTAAATAAACTATTTTTTGTGTACAAAATAATAAAAATCTATATTTAAAGGTCAGCAATTTGTAAGTTGATAATAGCATTTGAAATAAGACATATTATGCAACCTTCGATCGGGATTCTAGTACTTACATAATTATATACTAGATTCCCGAGAGCGCTTGAAAAACGGTAGGCGACCTTGGGGCCACGGAGCCATAATGACCTTTGTGGCGATGACAGTAAATATTAAGGCGAAGGGTAAGGCACACTAGCGCCGCTAATGGATTTAATTTGATAACTGCTAAACTGGATTTTTTTTTCAAACATTGCGGACCTTCCGACACTAGGCAAACATCTATTATTTAATAATTGTGCACTACTTTTAGGTTTGTTTTTGTATTCATTCGCTAACACCAAAAGTGGCCATTGGTTGTGAATAAATGCGATAGCCCGTTTTGTGAATAAACCACGCAACAAAAAGTAGTGCACAATTATTAAATAAATACTATGGATGCTTTCCTGTTGTCGGACGATACGCAATGTTTAAAAAAAGATCCGGTCCGTTAGTAATTGTCAAATTATCAATTGGTGGCGCTAGTGTGCCTTACCCTTCGCCTTAAGTACAAATATTTTACAATCTTTATTTTTAATATTTTAATTGATTAATGCTATCCAGCGTTTTTTTCATTTTGTTATTCGAAATTTAAATGTACTTATAGGTCACTTCCGAGATGCTTTTTTGTTCCAGATCTTTTATCTAGTACATAATTGATTGAAGACTGCAACTGATGCCAGTTTCAACATAAATATAGTAGGTATTCTGGATGTAAACAAAAACAATTAAATTCCGTAAATAATATGTGGTTTTAGTTCTAAGGAGGTCATTATATATATTTTTTTTATATTAATAGATATTATTACTCTTAATAAGCGAATGGGATCGTAATATATTCTGGATACGTCGGCAAAATCCACAGACTCATTATAACAACAACAATCAATCTAGCCATGAATACACATACATACAAAACATTGCCTACTAGCATAATCGGTCAATCATAATATAACTTTTGTTTGGCTCTCTCTAGCATACATAAAATTAGTTATATTTCTTACAACAAATTATATTTCATCGTATCACTGGAAACTAAACTTTAATTTAACATTTTTTTTTTAATAAATTTGAATAAACAACATTTGGTTACACACAGTTAGCAAAAAAAAAACACAATTTAATTTATTGTTAAAAAAATACAATTAATTAAATCTTAGGGCAAGCCGGGCACAATTTAACTTTGTTCAAATCCAAACAGGCGCCATGAAAAATGTGGCCGCACTTAAAAACCCACAGTCCGCCATCTTGGATTAAAACTTCATTTTGCAATGGCAACCCGCACAGATTACAGTCAGTATCATACTTGTATACAACAGATAGATTGTTTATGATTTCTTTGAATGATGCATCTTTTATTCTTTGACATACTGCATTACTAGATTCGTTGTCTTCTGTAGAGTTTTGATTTGAAGTTATGTCTTCTACTATTGGGCTCAGTCCCCAGTGCATAGTTTTTGCAGCCACGATAAAAGGTAATGATGTGTTTTTGATCAGTCCATTAGATGTGCTCCTTAGTAAATGGCAGATCTGAAACACGATTTATAGGTATTAGATATTTATACAACATATAGGGGAACAAAATAAAGTGGAATACTAGTAGTACACACGCCTGCATAATCAGACTACAACAAACTGTCAAAGGGGTATGAGTAATTTAGGGGTTTTTTTTGTAATGTAGCTTCAATAAAAGTATTTCATAAAAACAAATGTTGAAAAAATTTCCACAAGCAGGATTTGAACCTGCACCCTTCTGACATACCGGGTCAGGTGCTCTTCCAATTGAGCTATCGTGGTTCTAACCAGCCCGCCGAAATTATTCAACACTTTTTACTTTGAATGCCAAAGGCGCCCATTCAATGTCAACAACTACCGTCACTAACATCCGATCATAATATTTTTACAAATATTAAAGATCAGTTAAAAAGTAAGCAAGCTATTTATAAAATGTCCAAATAATTTTTAACGAAAATTTTGTTGTGAACAAATTACAAAAACACAAATGTTGAAAAAATTTCCACGAGCAGGATTTGAACCTGCACCCTTCTGACATACCGGGTCAGGTGCTCTTCCAATTGAGCTATCGTGGTTCTAACCAGCCGGCCGAAATTATTTGAACATTTTAAAAGTATTTCATGTTAAAGATCTTATCCCAATAAGCAAAAAATTATAAAACAGAGTAAATCTATCATGGGCAGATTTTAAGCTATTTTTTATTAAAAAAAAATATTTAAATCAGTTTGTATGTTGCTCATATAACAAAATCTGCTCTTTTGTTCTTTTCTACTATCTTGATTCCCTAAAAAACTGAATGAGAATATACTGAAATGCCAATTCTACATTTACACATAAACAGGTTTACGGAAAGCAAACAAGAGTCGATATCTCAAAAACTGCCCAATACTGGGAAATGTTGTCATAGTATTTTTTTTATGTCTTGACAAGTTCTTTCAAATAAATTGAGGCGCGACAAGCAAAATTTTTGTTTTTCATACATTTTCGTAGTTTATATGACCAATTTTTCACAAACTATGAGGTTTCCGACTTTGCGTTTATTTTTATGTTGAAGTATAATTTACGTCGGTAATGAATTAATAAAATAAAAAAAACCCACCCCTCTATACAAAATTTCTTAAACATCATCAGCTTATTTTATGTCCCCACTACTAGGGCACTAGCCTTCCCTATGGATGGATAGGGAGAACGGGCCATAAACCACCACGCGGGCCCAGTGCGGATTGGTGGTTGTTAACAACTGCTAATGCAGCCGGGACCAACGGCTTTACGTGCCTTCCGAAGCACGGAGGAGCTCGAAATGATAAATTTTTGGTCACCCATCAGAAGACCGGTCTTTGCGAAAGTTGCTTAACCACAGCACTCGCAGACCGGGCGCTTAACCACTGCGCCATCGAGCTCCTCTAATTATTAAAATTACTTAAACCCCTTTCCTCAATAGATTATGAACTTTATGTATATAGTATATGGTTGAATATTCATTGAAGAAATTTGAGTTTTGGAGAGGTTGATGTGCAGGCCTAACGCCTGCCGACATAATCTAGACCAAGTTTCTATCTAAGTTTAATTAAGTTTCGGCAGTGTCTTGTTCTTTCAGTACAATTTATTAAAGGATTTAATTTAATTTAATAACAGATTTAGCCAAAAAACTAAATTTAAAAAATAGGTACTTAATGCATTATGTATTGTGATAGGAGCTCGAATTCACGCATCCGGTCTGCGATTGCTTAAGTTAAGCAACTTCGCAAAGGCCGGATGAGTGACCAAATTCAACAAACCTTTTACAACAATTTATAACTCTATTTCTATTATTTTTTATATTATTTGAAAACGTCTTACTAGACCGCCACAGGTCAGACAGTGCCTAGTGTGGGGTCATAGAAAATCTCAGCCTCCTTGAAAATTATGCTTATGTTTAGGTAACACTATTTTCCACTGTATTTTTAAGTTTGTAAGTAAGCATGTATCAAATAAATTTATTTGTATTTGTATTTGTATATTAATCATCTCGAGCTTCTGACAATGCCACAAATATACTAACGAATAGCATCGGTTAGCATAGTCAGTAGTCTTTGCAGCATAGCCAGAAGAAGCAAGAAGCAATAAGCGATAACCTTATATTACTAGATAATAAAAACATTTAAATTCACCTCAGTCCTCGAGTCTTCATAATCGTATGTACTATACAAAGCCTCAGTCAGCTGACTACATACAGTACCATCGTATTTCTCATACATGGACACCAATAACGCCGTATGATAAAACTTCATGGTGAGTTGACCAGCGTCTATCAACTGGGCATGCTTCTCTAGTACTTTCACAGCATTCTTACCACCAACAGACTTGATAATGAGAGCTCCCAAATCGTCCCAACTCAGCATATCCTTAACGGAGATGTTGTGGAACTTCTTATTGCAATTCAAACAGAGATTCGCGTGTAATGTAGCATACAACTGCACCGTTCTCTCCCAACTTTCTAACGTAAACTGAGGTAGGAATGTATGCAGAAGACTCTCATCTAACATTTGTAAGAGCAGCCTTAACACATTAAGCAGATCTTCATTCTTTCGTAAGTACAGTATCTTCCTCCACAGATACGGCATACGCCTACATATTTCGTAGCACTGTTCTCGCGACTGACTCGACCATTGCCTTTCAATGAATTCGTCTATTAAATTTGAGAACACTGGCGTCTGATTCGTTCTAGTATAAGGGAGGGGGAAGCCGCATTCACACCCCAAATTGGAGAGTTCTTGACTTTTCGTATTCACAGATATGCAGGAATCAACAAAATACTTATACAGTAACTCGTCACCCACTATAGTGTCTAACAATTCGTCCTTATTAGTACAACAGTTTAAGTATGTAAGAAATATATTGTTTGGAACAAATTTCGATTCCCCTAATGCACCCACAGACACACAATATTGCTCTAACAATAACATAAGTTCGTAGATCTGGCTAATATCACAGGCGTAGTTTTCGATTATAGAAACTAAATTCGATCGTCCCGACTCTTTACCGACTAGACTTAACCTAAAGTATTGGTACAGCGATTTGCACACTTTATTCTTTTCTAAATTATTATTGACCATTTCTATAGGTTTCTGACTAGATTCTTTGTAGATGATATTGTCATCTAACAACTCCGGCGTGTATAAGATATTGTCTGGAGGTATAATTCTTTTTACATGACTTGTTTCTTGCGATGGTGGCTTTTCTACGGAGAGATTTTTCATTTTCCCTTCGAAGCCCTCCCATTTTTCTTTAAGTATCCTCTTACTTGAACTCAGCTTATCGGATACTGAAACGCCAAGATCTTTGAAAGCCTGCAACGCTTCTGGCGATAACGTTGTGAACACATTGTCTTCATTGAGCTTTGGATCAGACGTATTACTGTCCTCTTCTAAGAAACAAGATGTATTATAAGTATTATCTACTACGAATATGCCAGATTTCATTTGAGTAGCATCATTCGATTTTAAGCTATCAAGCTTCTTCAGAACCTCTTCTATACTGTCTAAACATTCTTTATTCTGTAGTTTATCTCTCAGCCCAACTAAAATATGCAACTTATTAGACAGACATTTAGAAAGTAAATAATCTTTGTACAAGGCACACAGTTCAGTGCAAAGTGTAAACTTTTCATCCACATAGCATTTCATTAGGAATTTCTCTATCTTCATGTACCTTAACGTCAACAGAGATCCATTCGATAGCCACACGTATATAAGATCATAGTACACTCTACAATCCACAATACCTTTACACGAGTACCAAGTGGTGTGATCCAAACAATTGATATTCAAAAAGTATAAAGCGTCTCGTTTAAACGAAAATATGGCACCATTAACACTGTATATTTTGGGGAAATTTATTGATTGGCCATCACTATCCGCTGTAGTTGTGTCTAAGCTTATATTCTCATTTCTATAAGATTCCACTGAGAGTATTGGCATTGGTTTCTTAGCTAACACATGTTTGTACTGGTGAGTCCGTTTCACTGTCCCATCGACCGTAGCTTCCCACAGTCTCGACGATGGCCTCGCACAATATATGTCTGTTTTAGCTAGCTCTTTATGGACTGCAAAACCTGTGTCGTTGTCAACTATATTATACTTCTTCAACTCCATAACATCTTGATGAGCGTGGACACAGTTGTCTAAAGACTTCTCTTTGTCAAAGAAACAGGCACCAAATTCTCCATCCCTCAGCTTTTGGCCTATCTGTCTGTACTGCTCTTGGGAAGTATCACATATGTAACATCGTGTTAATGTTGATACAAGAAGCATGGCACCTTTCACGTTTATCTGACAAACTCTAGAGTCTAAGCTCATGATTGTTTGCGATGAACTTTGGAACATAGTCTTGGCCTGAAATTTTAAATAAGCAATTTGTTACAGGCGTCATCATAAATATTGATTAGAATAATAAAACAATTATTTACATAAAGATTCCGGCCCATCACTTGCTAGAACTTTTGTGTTACAATTATTAAAGAAATTATATAAAGTGAATTTAAGACTCATGTGGGTTATCAAATTTAACACATAGCCGTAGGCACTTGGCCAATAGGACCTTTTTATGCCAATGACGATGATTTATAAATTACATTTAGAAAAGTACTACACTACAGCAGTACTGTCTTTAAAATTCTATGTTGGCTCTTGACAGACAGTTCATGATAGCAAAGAGCCGACAACTCGGACTAGATTTATTTTATAACCGGAATAGAGCAACGCTAAACAATGCTGCATGGCGGCAGAAATCTACTGCCTCTGTGATCTCTGTGAAATCAACCAGTCTCAGACCAAGAGGCACCGAGTTCGATTCCCAGCGAGGGGCTAAGGCTTAGTTGGTGGTAGAGCTTGTTAGTCCGCCTTTTTTTGACAATGGAAAACTTGCCGCCATAAAATCAATGTTTGTACCATTGTCATTCTCCGGCAGCAAAATATAAGAGCAAAATATAAGATAGCCAATGTCTCAGTAGTTCATGATTCCGGGTGAAGTGCTCTTCCACCTTTGGCCTTATCATCACTTAACATAATTTGAGACATAAGCAAAGTGCGCAAAAGTAAGAAATTTAAAAATATTTATATTAGAGTGTCACCATCAAGTTGTATTCTGAGTAGGTAGCAAAATAGTAATAAAAATTAAACATACAAACTTACAATAAAACCCTGCATTTGTAACACAGATATCCTTCCGACATCATCACCAGCAAACAACATATTGTTACTCCATGCCATAGCAGTGACTTCATTGTTCTGATGCTCTTTCGACGTTACTGTGGAATGGCCACCACTCAGGGACTGGTTGCATGCAGTCACTGTGACTATACCTCGGCCGTTTGCAAAGCCAATGTGATTGTCGTCTGTGGAAATGGCGAGACGAGTGATGGCTCCATCCTAGAATATGAAAATTTTAACAATTATTAATAATTCAACAAACAAAAACAGTCTCACAGTCTCCTGAGTTTCTTGCCAGCTCTTCTCGGTCAAAGGCAGTGTTTAGTAAAACTAAATTATAGATTATTATTATTAGAACGTTATACTTAGTTTTGACATGGATAGTATTACAGTGGTTTTAAAGTCAATAAGTGCCTGTAAAAGCTTATATTTAATAAACAATTCGACTTTGCCTTTGACTCAACTTATCACCTTATTATTGAATCGAAAAACTCTATGCTATAGCAGTATGCTGAGTGGAGTCCATTTTGATGATCACACAACAGCAATGCATGTTTCTGTTTAATTTTTATCTGTTAATTTATATTGGGAATATTACATGATTTGAATATGTTATATTATGAAAGTGTCTTAATTGATTAATGGTACTGAATTAATATTGTGTTCTTTGTTATACATAACCCATTTTCAGGGTCACATGTGAAAAGCTGTATTAATACATTAGGTTTTTCTAATGAATAGTTTTGTAGTTAACTTGTTAATTTATATTATTTTGTGCATTACATTTGTTGTAGTGCTGTTACTAATAAAAATAAACAGAATAGGGTTGTAACAACCTCACCTTATTTGGTATCAGCTGTATAAATTCACACGGGTTCCTGTTGAATACATAGATGCCTCCGCTGGTAGCTCCAAAGGCTGTCAACGTTTTGGAAACGTCGAAACATGTGTACTGAAACATAAAGGAATGGGTAGTTAAGTATTGTAGAATTAACTTAAAGACAAAATATATTTAAATAGACCTGGCTGCTTTCTCCATTTTCTTAATCTATTTTTTTTTTTAAAAATAAACGAAAATTTAAAATTGTTTGATCTAATTTACAAATAATTTAATATTTATATAAAATATTTACTTTTTTTATATTTTTAAATGCTAATTGCTACACTTAAGCTGAATTAAATATTTATATAAAATACAGTGAAAAAATTAAATGCCTACCAGATCCAGCCAGGAATCGAACCTGGGTCTACCGCAATTCGGGCGGCTGCACTGACCGCTATGCTACCGGCTGACGTAAGCACTGAATCTTTCCACTGCTTTTTGATTTTGTTAAAATGCTTTAGAGCGACATTAGTGCCAACTATCTAACGATCATTGCAACCGATGTAGCAATTAGCACTTAAAAAATAAAAAAGTAAAAAAATATAATTTACTTTTGTGTTAGGATTTAGGAACAAATGGATTAAAACATTCTTTCATAACAATGGGGAATGAACTTGTAACATTTAATGAGACCAACTCACTGTTTAGCAACAAATAATTACAATTTCCAATCAATTTTTAGAGCTGTATTGTACCATAATAGGCATTGGCAAGGGCTCTACCCTATTACTTGCCATCAGTGAGTTGTTTATAATAAGCAATGACTTGAAAAATGTGCAAACAACATGTAGCGGTTTACTATAAACATACCCTCTATATCAAATAACTGGCTACAATAAGAGAAGACAATTAAATAGATTGAATAGATGATAAGCAATATATTTATATAGAAATGTTACGCTTGCCACCCACCAACCATCGTTAGGCAAGCGTGATCAGTTAACAACTGACCTCCCCATGTGCTACTGTAGTAGTGGGAATGGGAAGGGATGTTTAGTTTTGAAAGAGGTGACCTATGCATTGCGTTTGTGACTTTTTGGGTACTCAAACGTTCGACTTACATACTGGTTTAAAAGTTTTATAACGCATTTACTCTTTTGACAATATGCCAAAGCAGATGAGTGACTAACCTTTATGCGCTGAACGCTTTTAAGCGGATACTGAATGGACTCAGTGATGTCTGACAGCTCTTGCAAGATGAATGGAGGCAGTTTACACGACATTATAATTTATTTAGTGAACTCTCGCTGGAATCATAGTCCGTGTTTTTGTAAATAAAAAACATTCGCTCTCACTCGAGTGTTTTCTTTACTATTTTTTTGGAGACAGCTGTCTCACTCATGTCTGTCAAAAATAAAATCTGACAGTTTGTTTTTTTTTGCTTTCGGCGACGACGTTCCGTTTCACATGTTATTTTGTTTCATATCTTTCATTGACATTACAATAGTATAGAATCAATCGATAGATACCAAGAATCGAAGTATGTACCAAATATTAGTACCTAGCCAGCCTATAAACGACCACAAAAAGTGTTTACTTGAGTAAAGAACATTTTGGAATTTTTGAAGAAGATCAAGAAATGCTGAAAGGTCAAGCAAAACTGAATACTTGTAACTTATAATCTGTCCGAATGTGTAAACAGTGCGTAAGCCAGTCTTTGATCAATTATAATTGATCGAAGAAGCCAGTCTACTAAAAACAGTAAACTTGAAAGAAATTAAGCAATAATTCTTGTTTACTAGCTCTAAAACTTTTTGGAAATTATTAGGCTCCATGAGATTATCCTTATCATCAGAGAAAGAAAATATTTTTATCGCCATCATCTGCTGCTGTCTGCTGCCCACCCGAGCCTAAACCGCACTAATAGCACAGTAATAGCACATGAGTATAATAGCACAGCACAAAGTAGTAGATTTACTCATGTGGTAATAGCAAAAACGCGAATCTGAGAAAATGGAGCCAAAACTTTAGAATGCGTCAAAAAATTTGTAGTTAAGTTTCAAGTTTCTTAAGCAAATTTAAAGAAACTGTATATAACTAAAAAAATTACAAAATTTAGGATCAAAATATAATATCTTTTTATATAAAAATCTTGTGCGTGTGTATGTTATTATGTTATTGAACTCCTTCTAAACGGCTGGACCGATTTGGATGACATTTTCTGTGTGTGTTCAAGTGGATTCGAGAATGGTTTAGATTTACAACTGGACCCGGTAGGTGGCGCTGCTATAGGGGTCCATCAAGCGCGGATCCACCTTAGTGTTAAATTCTCTTTGTCTTTGTGGGCACAGTGGGTATGCCCACAACCTTAACTGAGATCGAAGATATTTTTTTTTGATATTTGTATTTTGAAACTGGATGAGTTTTAATGTAATTATGTATACACATAAGTACATACGTACTAGCTGTGCCCCGCGGTTTCAGTCGCGTTAAAAAATATTTTCCCATTTTACAACATTTTTCATTGCTGCTCCACTCCTATTAGTCATAGCGTGATGTACGAGTAATATAGCCTTCCTCAATAAATTGACTATTCAACACAAAAAAAAATTTCAATTCGAACCAGTAGTTCCTGAGATTAGCGCGTTCAACCAAACAAACAAACAAACGAACAAACTCTTCAGCTTTATAATGTATGTATCCGTTTTGTAAGTTTTATTGTTATGTGTTGTGCAGCTTGTGCAGGTCAACAAATGTTTCTTTATCTTTATCTGCGGTTATAATCGATCCCTAAAAAACTAGCAATGACCCGTGCGCGTGTGTGATTTGCAGCACACAACAAACGCATACATTCACAGCCAAATCCATAAAAACAAAAAAAAAAAACAAAAAAGAAACAATACAAAAACATTTTGATTACGACTCACACTTGACCGATTTTTGGGTCGCCGCGTACTCACAGCCATTTTTGTGTGCTGGATCCGCGCTTGGGTCCATCATGGGATACGGGCTTAGACCATATAACCAAGATACGGGTGTTCTTAGACGGACGAATGATTTGTTTGTTTTGTTGTCATGGAAACGTTAACTGTCAAAGGGGTACGAAGTCCGCCGGTCAGCTAGTAATATATAAAAAACATACAACCGAATTGAGAACCTCCTCCTTTTTTTGAAGTCGGTTAAAAACTATTACTACATTTAATTATTTAGGTAGGTAAACCGATTCTTGAACTATTTAAAATGCAGAGATTTAACTTAATACTGCACATTCAAACGGTTTTTATCATTATTCCTTACTATAGTGCAGTAGTTTTATGTTAATACTGTAATTTAATAGGTTTACCAATAGGTAAATGTCACAATAGTAAAAAATGTCTATGAGTAAAAAAATCTAATTAATATTATTAAATGTTTATTTGAACATTTTATAAAATGTTACAAAATAAAGATAAACAAAATTTAATTCTTATATTATTAAAAAGTAGTTAAAAAACGAAGTTCAAGACATCAGTCAAGTAATAATAACTAAAAATTAATTTATTAGTAGGTATCGTAATCTTAAAAATAATCAGACTCTCAGTTCAAGAGATCAATCCACTAATAATAACTAACATTTCTTATGAATGAAATTGAAATTGAAATTACACATCTGTTTATATAATCGAAAATCGTAAACTTTTCCTTGTTTCTTCAAAGATTTTTCAACAATATGATAGAAAGAATCAGCCAACATAAATGTCCAGGTTCGAAAAATTTAAGGGTGATATGTGGCAGCACATTCATTACTAGTTATTATTTTAATTAAGAAGGTTATTAAACACCAGTTTTTATTCTGAGCTGAGCAGTTATCCAACCATAAAGTTATGAACTTTGCAACACGTACATACACTCAATAAAAAAGCTTTAAAAGTACTAACTACTAGCTGAACCGGCGGACTTTGTACCGCATTTTTTTTTTAATTTCACATAACTATCCGCGCCTCCCCGGGCGCGATGGCAGTGGTAATCTGGCGACGAGTTTTCCACTGTCAAAAAAAGGTAGGTACCTACTCAAAATCTGTTTCTATCTCAAGTTTTGTTGTCAATCGTCACTCGGAGGCTATTTTTATAAACATGATTATAATGGTCACCCGCGTTTTATAACAAAATTAAGAAATTTAAATGTACAAGTGTAAAAGTACCTACCTACAAAATTTTTACTCTTAAATATTTAGTTACATGTTAATTACGTTAGGCAACATTGCATATTTATAAGGAGAATACCCTAAAGATTGCCTGATGATTAAAATGTGTATTAGTTTAAAGGTTATCTATTCAATGCACATCTTTGTAATGTTGCATTTTAAGGTCAAGCTTCTTTTGGTATGAAACTTTACTGACCTATTGAGTTCAGTCGCCTTCATTCAGATGCCATTTTTTGGGTTCATTATTGCCCTATTACCTACATCAAATCCCAGGTGTACCTACTTAAGTAAGCGTTTTTTTTTAAATTCTTTATTTCAATAATTTCTATATTTTTTGCGTTATTCATTTAGTCCATTCATTACCTTGAACTTGGTTATATGGTCTAAGCATTGAACAGTTTTATCCAAGAAACATGAGTCAAATTGTCAAAATGTCCTATTAACGATTAATCGGTATGCTGATTGCGTTCTTTCCTAAGAAAGTTCAAAGTTTAGGATGTATTTTGATAATCGAAAATAGACAATTATTTACATATTAATTTTCCGAAAATATTGTTGCGAACATATTACAAATTGTTGAAAGACATGATGTTGTTGTGACGTAGTTGTCGACATTGAATAGGGCTCCTCTGGCTGACAGAGTAAGAGAAGATAGTGTCGATTAATTTCGGCGAGTTGGATTGAGCCACGACAGCATAGTTGGAAGTGCACCTGACCCGGCATGTAATGAGGTGCGGGTTCGAATCCCGCTCGTGGAAATTTTTCAACACTTTGTCTTTTATCAATTTTTAATTTGTTCACAACAATAATTGCGTAAAATTATATGTAAATAATTAGTGAATAAATTTTAATACTATGGTCTATGTTCGATTATCAAAATACAACATATAGGTACTTTGATTTTTCGTAGGAAAGAACGCAATCTATTGACTAACTTAAAAAAATTAAATTACAAGGAACCTGTTAGTTTCGATCGCATCTGTCGGATGCGATCGAAACTAACCCTTAATATATAATAATTTGTAACATGGACATTATTCCAAGAAGTCGTCAGCATTCAATGTTGTTATCACTTTGCAGTAACATCATTCAGAAGTGGTAGTTCGTTAGCGGCAAAAATGGCTCTTAAACATTTCTCAATAGCTTTTTCAGTTTTAGTAACAGCCAGTTTAGTTTCTAGTAAAAGTTTTACCATCGTTATCGATACCACAGATTCTATGCAAGACGAGATTGATGTCATACAAAGCAATATTCCCGCTGTTGCAAATTTATTAGGCAATGTGACCGAATTCGAGAATTTCATCGTGATACCCTTCAACGATGACGGTAAATGTTGCTTTTATATTATTTAGCTCAATTTGTTCAGGGCTTTTAATAAAAGGGTTAACGCGGTTTATCAAAAACTGCTTAATATCTTAGGCACAGGTACCTTTTAGGTAACTTCGGACGACGAGCTGCACGGGCCATGGGTCACGGGCTGATGGCTAAGACACCAATACTAGAATTTAATTAAAAAATATATGCGAACTTATGTTTTGGATTTCCTATGATGTAGTTATTCTATTGAAAGTCATTTTCGTGCGTAATATACTCTAACAAACTGTTCAAAAGATAAGGAATATCCTACGTTTCTTTGAAGTTTGCCTTTTTACCTTTGGACCTTTAGCTGTGCCTTTAGCTGTGGCTCGTGGCTATGTATGATTCACTTGTTTTCTTAGGAGACTACGGATAAATCATTTTCTTCTGGATTATATGGAAACCTTCATTATTTACTTACAGATATTGTCTCACCATTGGTAACCACTAAACCTGAAAAACTAATTGAGGCTTTGAACAGCCTTAGAGTCCGTGGTGGTACGGACTGCCCTGAGGACTCTCTTTCTGGTATCCAGAAAGCTCTGATAACAAGCCAATCCGAATCTTATATCTTCGTATTTACGGATGCATATGCAAAATATAGTGATAAGTTAAGGGATATTGAAAATTTGTGTAAGGATACGCAGAGTCGGGTAAGGAAATTACACTTATTAATTAAATAATGTTCATCTATTCACTTATTACGATTATATATTATTTAAAATATTATTATACTAGCTGACCTGGCGGACTTCGTACCACTTTGACAGTTTCTATGACAACAAAAGAAACAAATCGTGCAACATTTTGTATTGGAAAATTAAATTGTAAAAAAAAAATGTTTGGCGTGGACCACCCTTATCACTTAGGGGTATGAAAAATAGATTACGACCGATTGTCAGACCCACGGGAATTTTATATATAGATAGATAGATAGATAGAATAAGATACAAGAAGATTATTATTAAAGTATTATTTTTAAAATTTTACAATGTCAGCAATTTAGATGCTGGTACAATACTGTACACTACTAAGGGAATGATGAAATTAGGGATTCCCCAGGGATCCATTCTAAGCCCATTTTTATTTTACCGGTCATATTAATTTATTACGGAGGGTCTGCTTAGGGTCAGTAATGATACCCGTGATTAGTGTAGAGAAGAAGAAGAATGTTTATTTACAAAACTAAACTTACTAAAGTACTAAAACATGATATCGCAACTAGCGCTATGACAAACAATATGAAACTTACAAGCTAAAGTAATACAAACATTCTATAGTATATATACAGAGATCGTGTTGTACTGCGCTGTGATTGGTCCGCGTCTTAGTATGGACATTGGTACAACGTTGTGCTGCCACAAATTTAAGCAAACACACCACTGTATTTGTTTGGAATTCATACAGATCAATATAGGTGTAACTACTTCACACTCCGTTCGCTATGAATAAAGTAGATTCGTTTGTTAATACATTTTGTTATACTTACCATACAAATTCTAACCATTTAGCCAATTTCAATGCAATTCTGATTTGGAAAGATCCGGAAATTTGGTAAAAAAGGTGGATGCAAGTGTATTTATCCGGTTTAAACATTCACTTTAGCTTTACACTGCTCTTCTAGGTGGTGATATTCCTTAGCGGCAGTTGCACCCCAACAGACTCTAATAGCGTCGTCGGGTACGTTGATGTCTACTATGACATCGCTAAAGCTTGTTCTGGCGCTGTCTTCAGAATTGCAGCTGTCAATCTCCGTAAAGTAAGTCTGTTGTCCAGTTTTTGACTAGTGCCAGTGTGATTCTCCCGCTCTAGGCACCCAAGAGGGCGAACTTTGAATGTCACCGGTCACCTTATAGTTTAATATAATCAAGTTTGAATGCTACTGCTAGGCCACGAGCCTTCCCTATGAATGGACAGGGATAATGAACTATAAACCCACCACGCGGGCCCAATGCGGATTGGTGGTTGCTTACGAGTGCTAATGCAGCCGGGATCAACGGCTTTACGTGCCTTAAGCACGAAAGAGCTAGAGACGATACATTATGGTCACCCATCCGATGACCGGCCTTTGCAAATGTTGCTTAGGCTCCTCCATCAGCATCCGAAGTACACTGTAATAGTTACATAGTTGAGTCATGTTCAGTGATCGCAATAGGTAATGCTAATTCACCTAAAGTTCGAAAAACATAGACAAAAACTGTCTTTCATTTTTTAAAACAATAAAAAACGCGTCTACTGATTTTCGGCAATTCCAGGATACAAAATAAGTAATAAAATCAATTACTGTATTAATAATATTACTTTTTATTGTTCTTATGCGATGTCCGGAAACCCGGACAGTTATTCCGAAAAAAACCTATTCCGATCACTGGTCATGTTTCATGTATGAATAGTGTATTATTTATTATCATTGTACCTACGTAGGCATATACATACATCCGGGCGAACTAAGGGAAATGCAACATTGTAAGATGCTATCTGCAGCATTGCTAATATTACTCGTGCAAGGCAAGATGTTATCGGGTTCAAATGAATCACAAGTTAGGTACTTATGCGCCTATGCGTTATTGCGCAATCATTATGTAATAGGATATTAAATATATATGTAATAAGTATTGATATATAGTACCAAAGTGGTCTTCATCACTAGGTATCCCTTTTTCTATAAAAGTGTTTAAAGTTAAACAATGGCTAAATACATGTTTAAAATATATTGTGTCTCTGTCTAAATATTAGTTAAAAGTGACAGCCTCTGTTTTAGGGGTGCGCCGACCAAAAAATGCCAAAAATGCAGTCACGGTTAAGTTGATATTATTGAAAATACTATCTTATAAAATAAACAAAATATATATTTAGTATCAAAGGGAACGTGTTTACAATTAGTCCGATCCATAATTTCATAACACACTATAGTTTTTTCTACAATATCATTTAAAGTTGGGCAAAAATCATGAAAACGAGTGGCGGCGCCGCGTTTAGTTGATATCTTATAGTTTATCTAAATTATTGTACCTCTGACTTTGTCTAAACAATCACCAATGGTCTAAACTACAAATTCCGTCTCACATTTTCGATTTATCGAGCGGTTTTTAAATTATTATTTTTCAAATTTGACGTTAAATTCCCCATACAAAATTAGTATGGCCGCGCGACATCAAATAAATATGGACGAAGACATTTCAAATAAAATACTATGACACTTGTCACTTACGGACGGCGCACCCTTCGCTTTGTAGTAAAGCAGTAGGTATATGTTTAGGTTGGGATAATGAATGTTCCCATAGTGCTTCCGGTGCAGGAAGGCTTAAGCGTTTCACAGACAGGCAACTTTAGTTGAACAAACTTATCAACATTTTAAAAGGTTTTCGTTAAAGGTTGCTACTTGCAGCAACAGTTTACGGTTGCCACAATACTAAATGAACTTTACAAATCCATACTCAACAATGTTCGCTAGTTGGAGAAACTAGCAATTTGACACAACTAGTAGGTACAAGTGTAATAGTTGCTAGTTCCAGCATCTGAAATCTGTTGTCGATCATCGAAATCGATTGATGTCGATCTGCTGGGGCACGAGCCTTCCTTATGGATGGATAGGGAGAACGGGCCATAAACCGCGGGCCCACTGCGGGTTGGTGGTTGAAACGACTGCTAATGCAGCTGGAACCAACGGCTTTACGTGCCTTCCGAAGCACAGAGGAGCTCGAGATGATACATTTTTGGTCACCCATTCGATAACCGGCTTTTGCGAAAAATGTTTAACCTCAGCACTCGCAGACCGGGCGCGTTAACCACTGCGTCATTGAGCTCCTCAGGTCTGTTTAAGTTACCAAGAAAACAGCTTGTTGCGAGTTGCCTATTGCCACCACACGGAATTCAAAGGTGCTCTGTCTGCGGAGGCTGACGAAAACAGATAACTTACTGAAAAATTTAAACACCGACAAATACTTATTTTTTATTATAAAAATAAAATATTTTTTGACATTATGAAATATTATGATCTTTCAATTTTATTATTTTTAAAGGCTTTTAGATACATAAAGGACATGATCAAAACGGACTACAACGATGTTGTCAATCATGACGCGTTCTCCGGGTTTAAACAATTTTCGGTATGTATTTTCAATAATTATAATTTGCGGTAAGTAAGTACTAGTCAGCAAAACAGTGTGTTTTTCCTTAACTTTGTTTATAATATACCTATATAGTTAATACAGATAATTACAGAACAAGGAAAATGTTAACCTTGAAAATAATTACCTAATT
This sequence comes from Eudonia mercurella, assembly GCA_963082485.1. Lineage (NCBI taxonomy): Eukaryota > Metazoa > Arthropoda > Insecta > Lepidoptera > Crambidae > Eudonia > Eudonia mercurella. Next base: position 4,683,168 of record OY720040.1, read on the forward strand.
ATGCATCTGGCTTAAAAAAGGAAATGAAATGAAATAAATTAAAATTTTATTTGGCATTAAATGTGGTACCTAAAATATTCGTTCATCTTCAACAATAAAGTTATAGAGAGCTCATCTTTTCGTGGTTTTTGCTGTTAAATAATTAAAATAATAAGTTATTAATATAATATGGAATAGTTTTTTATTCACATTTGTTAGATAAACGCAATATTATTCATACTCTTAGCGGGAATTGTGCTTTTTGTTAAAAACTGTAACGAGACGTCGTTATAAGTAAATAACTAGTTCATATACACTGAGTAAAGAGGCATTATTTGTACTGAAAAGTATTTTTGAATAAATTAATCGACAAGTGAAAAGATGAATCAAGTTTGATGAATAATAAAAAACCGGTCAAGTGCGAGTCGGACTCGCGCACGAAGGGTTCCGTACTTTATGACGTATTAAAAAAACTACTTACTAGATCTCGTTCAAACCAAATCGGTGGAAGTGTGCATGGTAATGTAAATCATACATTTTTTTTAGTCTTATCATTCTCTTCTTTTAGAAGTTACAGGGGGGGGGGGACACATTTTACCACTTTGGAAGTGTCTCTCGCGTAAACTATTCAGTTTAGAAAAAAATGATATTAGAAACCTCTATTTGAAGACCTATCCATAGATTACCCCACACGTATGGGTTTGATGAAAAAAAATTTTTGAGTTTCAGTTCTAAGTATCGGGAACCCCCAAAATTTATTGTTTTTTTTTCTATTTTTGTGTGAAAATCTTAATGCGATTCACAGAATACATCTACTCACCAAGTTTCAACAATATAGTTCTTATAGTTTCGGAAAAAGTGGCTGTGACATACGGACGGACAGACAGACAGACAGACAGACAGACAGACAGACATGACGAATCCATAAGGGTTCCGTTTTTTGCCATTTGGCTACGGAACCCTAAAAACATATCTATAATATCTGAACAAAATTGGTAAATATGATATTTATTTTAGAAAATCCACTTGTACTGGTTTGGCTCTTTTTCATGACGTTTTAGTCTTAAAACGTCTATCTAATATTAGAAGAAGATATTAGAATTATTAAATGTCTATTTAGCAACATGTTTAGTAACAGTTTTCTATGGGAAAACGATATGAACGATTTCGGGATCAAAGTCAGGGTCATTGACCGCTACTGACATGCAATTTAGCACAATCTCTGTCCCCGCATGGATTCTGCTTCTAACTTCTAATATTAGATAGAGCGGAGTGATTTGTCAACTCTATAATAAAAAAAAATCACATGGCATAAAGGCATAAAAACTGAATCTTTAGTTTAGGTTAATTAAGGTCAACAGCGCGCGTGATAGCTTTGGGGTGTCGTTTGCCGGATCACTGACGAATAATATGAATTTAATAAAATAATAATATACTTATTAATAAATCACTACGCTTATGTGGTTTGAGTTTTTAGGTTCAATTTTCAGGACAGGCAAAGTGTGTTACGTAAATAAATTTAAATTATTTAAATTGAAAAAAGACAAAGTGTTGAAAAAATTCCACGAGCGGGATTCGAACCCGCACCCCATGACATACCGGGTAAGGTGCACTTCCAACTATGCTATCGTGGCTCAATCCAACTCGCCGAAATCAATCAACACTATAATCTACTCTTACTCTGTAAGTCAAAGGAACATTCAATGTCGACAACTACGTCATCAATATTATTTTTACAAAAATTTAAAAAAGACAAAGTGTTGAAAAAATTTCCACCTGCGAGATTCGAATACGCACCCCATGACATACCGGGTCAGATGTTCTAACAACTATGCAATCGTTCTATTTTCAAATCACCGTAATTAATCAACACTATCTACTCTTACTTTGTAACCTTACTTTGTAATGTGTTGCGGGTTTAAATCCCACATTTGGATTTTTTTATTCTCTTTATTTTTTTGTATACCATCATTCCTTCTAAAACTACTTTTTTCAACAGTTTACTGCTGATTCATCTACAACGGACGTGTTGGTAGCACTCTCAGGCGAATATCCGATATTACAAATCGCTGACAGTGATGGAAATAACCCTAACATGGACAAGCTTGTGGACACCAGACAGTCTCTTGTAAGATAAAAATATAATTACTAAAATATATCAGCTACCAGTAAGAGTTTGTTGAAAAAAATGTCCAAGACCGGACAGGATACTATTTACTTACTTTTTAACTGCCTCTGTTGTCTGTCTGTTTTGTGTACTCGGTTTGGTTGGGCTTGTTTGTCCGCCTGGCTAGCTAACACCATCTTATCTAAATATGTCGCCATAACATCAATTTTTGTATCATTGTTGTGTTCCGGCAGCTAGAGATAAGATAGTCAGTGCCTCACTCGTTGAGGATTCCGGGTGAAGTGCGCTTCCATCATTGGCCTTATCATCACTTAGCATCAGGTGAGATCAAGGCACTGTGGTTACCCGTATATATATAAATATATATAAAAATATATATAAATATGTATATATATAAAAAAAGGATACTCAGCAGTGAATGCCTATAGGCTGAGGAAGAAGAAGAAGAAAGAAAGAAACGTTTATTTGACTCTTCAAAACTTTAGGGTAGTAAGTAGCGCCAGTGTTTAAGGCGAAGGGTAAGGCACACTAGCGCCACCAATTGATAATTTGACAATTACTAACGGAACTAAATCTTGGAATTGTGTTTGTCGAACTGAAATACATTTTCAAGATGAAATTGCCCAAAAGAGGTCTTGGTTTTAGGAAAAACGGAGTACATAACTTGAAACTTGATCAAAATTTGCTAGGTTAAAAATTCGTTAAAATTCTTATGTAAGTAAATAGCTAGTTTTGAACGAATGTTTAAGTTGAGGTTTTCTTCAATCTATCAATGCGTTTTAGGTGGTTCGTGTATCCAACTTGAAGGCTGGTGAATATCGGGCCAGTGCACGATGCCATGGAACTACTTACCTGACGTTCTACAAGAAGAACCGCTTGCCGTTCCAGTACGGGTTCTCCACGAGACTACCCAATTCGTTGAAGGAGACTAGCCTTAGGCCAATGCCAGGTACGTCTACCAATTAAATAGTAAAACAGCTTTGTAGAATTCTGGAAAAGTGTTTAAAAAATTCTAACGAGCAGGATTTGAATCCGCACCTTTTGACAAATCGAGTCAGAAGCGTTTTAAATAACGCTTTGTGGATTTTTGGAATTTAATAAAATAGGTGATGGAGGTAATAATCAGAACCTTGTATTATTTTATTCGTGGAAAAGTTTCTGGTGATCCTCATATAAAAGGGACTAATCAATTTCGAAAATCAACAACTGTTTTTACTGTTAGAGAATCTCTACTCTCTACTAGAGATCTGTACCTAGACGTGGAGCTAATTCCTGTCGTGAAATATGTGGAAAAATGTTTTTACTGCGCAAAAGAATTACACATACAATGTAGTTACTTACTAAAAGTCTGTAAAAGTTTCCTAACTCGCAAATATCAACCAGAGCTTTTTCGCCATCCGATCATATTAACGAATTTGTATAAAAAACATACACTTTTAAATATCTACATATAAGTAATTTCAAGTCAAAAATATCTGAAATGTAATTTTATCTTAAATCTGATATAATGTGATGGATTTTTGGAAATCGATGCTTCTCGTAAAAGAGTAACGCCTCGGTGGTCAAGTGGCGAGATACCCAAAGGTCCACGGGTTCTATTCCCAGGTCGGGCAAAGTGTCTTTCGGATTTTTCGATACTTAGCCCGGGTCTTTTTTAGCGAGTGATTAAGCCAATACCCATCAATTGTAATGATGACTTGATTTCAATGATGAGGCCTTTGCCCAGCAGTGGGACTGTATATGGGCTTTGAAAAAAAGTGTTGAAAAATTTCTGCTCTATAGCACACGATCCACGATAGCATAGTTGATAGTGCACCTGACCTGGCATGTCAGGCGGTGCGGGTTCGAATCCCGGTCATGGAAGATTTTCAACACTTTGTCTTTTTTCAAATTGTAATTTATTCGCAACAAAATTTGCGTAAAATTATATATACGGTACGCGGTCGCCACTCGAGGACTGCTCCGCCCCAGCGGCCATCAGTCCTGCGAGCAATGGGCAGGCCTCCAACAAGGTGGACCGACGATCTGGTGAAGGTCGCGGGAAGCCGCTGGATGCGAGCAGCACAAAACCGGTCGTTGTGGAGATCCTTGGGGGAGGCCTTTGTCCAGCAGTGGACGTCTTTTGGCTGAGATGATGAATGATGATATATAACCATAATCTTAGTTTAAAGGCTTTTTACTTACTTTCTTACTTATGCTTCTGACTACATCATTATATCAGCTACTTGTTACTATTGATTCAGGTTCGAGTAACTATGTATTAATAACGTTAGAAAACGTTGATAATGTAAGAATCAATTCGGTCGAACTGGAATTTATAGAGAGCAACGCCAAGAAAAGTGTTATATTGGAAGAGAATGCAAATAATAAAAGATTCTTCACGGCTAGCATATTTATAGAACCGGGAAAAGCTTTCCGAATGAAGGTAAGTTTCCAAACTGAGCTCATAATACAAGGTGATTTAGCTTCCACTGTAAAAGCTTGTGAAAATTTCGATATCCCAATCTTAGAAGAACCAATATTTGCAAGCCAATAAGCCACATATACAGAGTAGAGCCACATATGTAGAGATATTGTAGTAGAATAAATTTTAGTTTATGTTTGCAACGAATAAACTTAAAAACTACTGGACCGATTTAAAAAATTCTTTCACCATTAGAATGCCACATTAGCGCTGAGTAACATAAGCTATATAAAAAAAAAGAAAAAAAGAAAGAAATGCGGTACGAAGTCCGCCGGGTCAGGTAGTTATCTTTATATATATAAATCTTCTGTGCGTGTGTATGTTATTGAACTCCTTCTAAACGGCTGGACTGATTTGGATGAAATTTTCTGTGTGTGTTCAAGTGGATTCGAGAATGGTTTAGATTTACAATTGGACGCGGTAGGTGGCGCTGCTATAGGGGTCCATCATGGGATAAGAGTGTTCTTAAGCGGACGAATGATTTGTTTGTTTTGTTGTCATGGAAACTGTCAACGTTTTGTTTGTTTTGTTGTCATGGAAACTGTCAAAGCAGTACGAAGTACGCCGGTCAGCTAGTATACTATAAATGGCATCGAAGACGTTGATAATTTAAATATCCTTTTGACAATATTAGTCTATTGTATTTTCAGATTGTTGGCAAAGATGTAGCGACTTATGATGATATTTACGGATCAACAAAAATTATTGTACCGCACCAATTATGTAAGTACTACCAAGTGATTGAATTGAACTTATACCAATTCACAAATGTTGAAAATGTTCTGACATACCGGGTCAGGTGCTCTCCCAATTGAGTCTCAATCCCAATTTTTTCAACATTTGTGTTTTCTTAATGTTTCGCAACAAAAATTTGCGTCAAAATGTTTTGCATCATGCACACTCGTTAGTTAGGTTTTTTTTAATTATTCCTTAGGAATAAGCACTTGCCCTTCTTCTTACCTGATGTTAAGTGATGATAAGGTCAAAGGTGGAAGCGCACTTCACCCGAAATCCTCAACTGCTGAGGCACTGGCTATCTTATCTCTAACTGTCGGAAAACAATAATGCTGCTAACATTGATGTTATGGCGACATTTGTAGATAATATGGTGGTAGCTTATCTATGCGGACTTAAAGAAGCCACCACTAACCTGGGACCACTAACCTGGGACTAATAACACTAACCCACATTTGGCAAGCGTGACGTTTCGGAAATATTGTTCCAAATTAACATGCATTCGGCTATAACCTTAATTCGTTACTGTTGTTTCGCCCTAAATGAACAAAACAAATGACAGCACCTGCGCTGATGACGTAATTCGCAAAATGAAAAAAAAAAAAATTTAAATTGAAAAAAAAAAATGAAAACGCGCAGATAATAAAGTTGTTGGGAGTTGAGAGTGTAGCAAATTTATTTTAATTTGCCTATAGTAAAACTTCTTCATACAAAAGTAGACCCTAAATCTTAGAGCATTAAATAATGCTCTAAGCCCTAAATAGACGATATTTAAGTTTTAAGTCGCGTAAGTAAATAAATAATGTTATATAAATAATATTTATTGTAATGTACCTATATTATATAGTGTGCAGTAATATTAAATAGGTAATATTAAGTGCCCACAGGGGTAAGACGGAATTGCTCTCCGGGCGTTAACGCCCGGTTAATATCTGAGAGGAGCTTTTACCCATCAATAAGGAAGTTTTCCTATTGATGGGATTATTAACGACGTAACGTAACAGCTCTTTAAAACATTTACCAATTTTTTATTTGACTAAGAATTAGTTTCTGTAACCTAAAAAGTTTTTATTAAACACTCAATTGACGGAACACATAATTATAGTAGCGTTATAGTTTTCCATTCTCATACAATTTGTACCTGGATGACCGAGCTTATCTCGGTATTTTTTACGGATAAAATTACGTTTCCTAAAAATGAAACCTAGCTAGATCGATTTTATGAAAATCGTTGGAGCCGTTTCCGTGATTCAGATTATATATACAAATATACTGAGGACGATATAATATGAGGAGCTCGATGGCGCAGTGGTTAACGCGCCAGGTCTGCGAGTGCTGAGGTTAAGCAACTTTCGCAAAAGCCGGTCATCGGATGGGTGACCAAAAAAATTATCATCTCGAGCTCCTCCGTGCTTCGGAAGACACGTGAAGCCGTTGGTCCCGGCTGCATTAGCAGTCGTTAACAACCCCAATCCGCACTGGTCCCGCGTGGTGGTTTATGGCCCGATCTCCCTATCTATCCATAGGGAAGGCTCGTGCCCCTGCAGTGGAGACATAAAAATGAGCTGATGTTACAAATATACAATAATTGCTCGTATAAAGGTCTTAGAATTAAGAAAATCGTTTTGACAGTTTACTTAAGTTTTGCTAAAAGTTTATCTATTGACCAGTCAACTAACAATTGTAGCTGTAACTTGATTCAATGATGGAGGCCTTGCCTTGCCCAGCAGTCGGACAGTGTAAAGGCTATTAGCTTAACTTTTTGCCACAATTAGAAACCAAAACACTCAAAAGCAAAATTCATTTTCCAGACCAAGACGTGCAGTGGTCATCACCAACTTCGGAAATAATACAACCAGATACCAACCTTATTGACTACGGTACAAACGCTACTATAGTGTGCAAAGTTAATGGATATCCCAAACCCACTATCTGGTGGGAAGACGATGATGAGACGACCTTGGTGTCGGAGGTGAACCAGTTCTTATCTTATCTTATCTTATTATTATACCTACTTATTATCTTACATACTTGTTGTTACATACAAACGGACCAAAATTACTTATACAGAGTGATCTTCATTATGTTGTTTTGTGTTAGACACTTTTTGCTAATTCTAGATCTAACACAAATATTGAAAAAAAATCCACGAGCAGGATTTGAACCTGCACTCTTCTGACATACCGGGTCAGGTGCTCTTCCAATTGAGCTATTGTGGTTCTAACCAGCCCGCCGAAATTATTAACTACTACCGTCACTAACATCCAATCATAATATTTTTACAAATAATAAAGATCAGTTAAGAAGTAAGCAAGCTATTTATAAAATGTTCAAATATTTTTTTAAAATTATTTGAACATTTTATCTTACATACTTATGAAAAATAAAACTATTTGTTAGCTTAAAACATGGTTTTTAAATTGTTGTTACATTCATCAATGGTACTTTTTTACTACCATTTTCATTTTCATTTCATTTATTAACAATACATTTAAAGGTACAAAATTGGTTAAAAGTATCTTAAAGCCTAAATTAGGTTTAACTAGATACTAGGTTCTCAGTATATAAATACAGAAAAAGAATTATAAATACAAAAAAAGTACAAAACGATCTTCTACATAAATTAAGCGACCGCGTGCACAGACGACATCAGCGGCAACCACCGTCATTGAATAGGAAAATTAATTCCAGATATGCATGCGCCCGCGCCCGCGTATACAGGCTGCTCCAATTTAGAGTGGACTTGTTCAAGTGTACTACAGAACCACTAGTGTTCGACAGAAACCAGATATCGTCATTTTTATTCCTTAATCATTAAAAATAGGAGTTAGCGACTAATTTAAGTCTTCAGCAACAATATAATACCGACCACCTGTTTTCTTGTTTCCCGTAATATTTCAAAGAAATCTATGAGATTAATACCACAAAATAAGAAGATTGCAGAAGGTAAGCCTTATAGGCTTTAGGAACCTATAGTTTCTTGACGCATATAAAGTCTGGTAACATTGTACAAATCACATGCAGCCAAAACCATGGTATTGCCAAAAAAAACATTTTGACCCACCTACCAATCAATTTGATCAGCATTGGGGCCACTAGCTGAGGCGATTCTATCCATTTAATTAAAGGAAGGCTCGTGCCCCGGCAGTGGGAATATAAAAATGAGCGATGGAGATGGTAAAGCCTCACAAATTTAATTATTTATTTAAATCCAAATACCCTGCTACACTTACACCCGTATTTATAAACGAGTCATTACTTAGCAATTACTTTGTTCTTAGAAATGTCAACAAATAAGACAAGTAACGTTTAAATTAAAATAGAAGTTTTCTTATTCAATTAAATAAAAGTATTATTGTAATTGTCAAATTCATCAATTTTATATTACTTTTAGACATAATACAAACTGTCACACGGAATTTAACCTCAATTCTAGCTTGTCACAAGCTTGTCACTATGAATTCTTTGAGTAGCCTAACTAGATTGCTTGAGTAAAGATATTGGTGACTATTGCTTGGCTAAGAATTTTAGCTTTTGGCGTTCCTAACTTCATCGGTTTACTAAAGAATATAAAATTTTACTTGAGCAATTTGTTTCTGTATGAGCTTTTACTCGTTTATAAATAATACGGGGGTAATTGAAACCAAAGCGTGTAGCGGCGGGCCAACTAAAAACCTATTACACTGGTTAACAAATGTGTGCAATTTTATAAATAAATGGTCGTCTAATTTCTGAGCAATCATCATCATATAGAGCCATCTTCATTCTGAAGTTTGGAGATCAGTATACAAACATTTCTGTGTTCCCTTATAGCTTGGTTTAAGGAGTTTTGTTTTTTGATGTCGTCCATCCATTAGCGTCGCGGACGTGCCGGACATCTGACCTATCAACGCATTTAATCTCTTCTTTACTACTGTTTTCTTGCAGGATATCTTATTAGAAACACCATCGACTTACTTAAGCTTCGTGAACATAGAGGACATGACATCCAACTTCACTTTGTACTGCAAATCGAAAAACGCGAAGGGAAATGATGTTAGCAGCATCGAGTTGTTTGTTAATAGGACGTTTACGTTTGAAGTTCTACAGGCGCCAAGTGGTAAATAATATTACCTAATACAGTTCAGAGTTAATTAGTATGTTTTATTTTAATTTTTGTATTCACTATGCTATGTTACAAGATATTTTTTTCTGGAAAAAATCGTCAGTGAAAATCTACTTGAGGTTACAATACATTGTCGTAATACCGCCGCTGGTTTGCAGCGTATAATGTGATTTACGCTGAAGTACTAGAAAACTCCAACGAGTCTTCTGGGGTCTCGGTAGCTCAGCGATCAGAGCATTGGATCGGTCTTGGGTTCGATTCCCACTCGAGCTACCTGTGACTGGTTGATTTTTTTTCTAGTAAATGTTTGTCTTGTAATTAATGTCTTTAAATTTATATAAGTACTTACGTTTTTTTTCAAAATCCGACAACCGTTAATTAAGATTGGGAACAAATTTGAATTCGTTACATGAATTGAAGTAAACTCCGAAAAAATACAAATTTAATAATTTTAGCAACTTTAGCAATTTCTAGGAAAAAAGTTTTTTTATACCTCGGGTTTTCGGAAACAAACTAACAACAGGTTCGTATTCGTTTATCTAAAAATAAAGTTGTAACTACACCTAACTAAAAGCAAACACATTTTTGTGTTAATAAACTTAGTTAAGTTTACAAACTAACAAAAGAAAGCGAGGAAAGATACAAAAATTTTCAAAGAAATACTCAATATTATTTACAGATCAAAGTATAGATTACGGTAACACAGGCAAACTTTACTGTGAGGTAGACGCTTACCCCGAAGCCGAAACAAAATGGTACCACAATGACACAGCCCTTTCTTATTCTGACAATATTGAAGTGGACACCGATGATAACGCTTTGGTTATAAAGAATATGACCCTGGCAGATGTTGGGAATTATAAGTGTGAAGTCACTAACGAGGGAAATAGGAAAGTCATGACTGCATTCGTATCCATATCTGGTTTAGGTGTGTATACTTTTTTTCTATATTCTTCTTATAGTCGTTGTTTTTTATGTATATGAGTAACAAAAATAGAAGCTTATAAAACACTATAAACATACAAAAAATCACTGAGATTTGTCTGGTGTGCTAGGGAAAAAACAATTTTCACTGCATACTTATAATTACTATAAATAAACACATACATACACACACACACACACACACACACACACACACACACACACACACACACCCACACACACACACACACACACACCCACACACACACACACACACACACACACACACACACACACACACACACAAACTAATTGCAATAATAGTTACTCCAAACAACTTACGAAAATTTACAATAAAAATAAAAATGTATCGTCTACCATAAATCAGCAGTATTCAGTGCCATCAATGCTATGATCTACCCAACAACAGGTAAATGACGTCTCTTCATTTAAATCGTCCCTCGCTCAAATTATATTTCACTGAGGGAATTCAGACCACATCTATGTCATTGTAATCAGTTCAGTTGGTAATTTGATTGTTTTAAATCGGACGCCATTAGGTAAAACAATGCGATGGTAAGAAAGACAATAACTAGTTCAGCCTTTGACTTTAAATATCCTATAATTATATAACCTGTAATTGAAAAATATCTTTAAGTATAATTCTGGTTATATTTTTCATTAATGTAAGTGTTTTATTGCTTTCGAAGTTTAAGGTTTTAAGTTGTTTCAAGTTATTTTGCGAAATTATGCCTGTATATATAATCTTATTTTAATATACAATACAAACGAGAAGACTTTCACTTCGTTTACAGGGTCACCTGAAGTACGAGTCAGTAACGAAGAGATTATACTGAAACCAGGAGATTGGAAAGAAGTTGAATGCATGTAAGATGCCCACCTTTTATAATGTTTTAGACAACCAAACCAAGCAAAGTACGGGTCACGGGGGCGCTTTATTCTGGTAGATCGTGGTCCTGGGACAGATTTTTGAATATCATCGGTGATCTCGAATAAAAGTAACATGAAATGCACTAGGATATAAATTTTTTTTATGTTCAATTTACAATTGATTTTAAAATATCATTCGTGAGTTTTTAGTGTCAAAAATAAGTTACCAGTGAATAAGAGAAAAAGAAGCATTTGTAATTGATATCATAGCGCGATAATAAGTCACCGGTGCAAAAATCGCCCCATTGGGTGAATCTTTTAGTTAAAAACGTCTCAAGTCCTAACAATCCCGAATTAAGTTTCCTTGTCTGATTTTTAAATGGCGACAATGGGAAAAATGTTAGATTAAGATGAAGACTTCTAAATAAACTGGAGCGTTTGCAGAATCTCTGTATTCGGTTTATTTATAACTTGAGGAAGTATGACCGTGGCTCGATTTTGCGTGCTCAGCTTAAATGGCTGCCAATTCGCCGGCGGGCGTAGAGACTTACACCTTATTTCCTTTCTGTATACTGTCTTCTTTCTACTTACTTCACCTTCATATCTTTAAAAATATTTCTCCTTCCGTTCCACTTTCTCAAGCCATACCTTGCGTTCCGCGTATAACCTAGCTCTTGTGACTCCTCTCAACTAATTTCCTTTCCTACTCTTTTTCTGTGCATGCTGTCCGGTTTTGGAATTCTTTGCCTGAGCTCATCAGAAGTGCTCGCAGGTTGGAGTCGTTCAAGAGTCAGTTTCGAAGTCATTGTCTAAATTCACCTTAGATATGTTTATTTATTTTATGATTTATATTGCATAAATTATGTTTAATATATTTATTTCTTTTTATTTGCATCCATTTTTATTTTCTTAATTTTATTATTTTTCGTCCAAGGTTGCCAGAAAGAGATTGCTTGTTAGCAATAAAGCCGCCTATTTTGTACTGTATCTCTTCATCTATTTGTTTGTGTATTTTTATTTTTGTGTGCAAATAAAAATTATTATTATTCTCTTTATTAAATATTATCTTATAAAACTTAACCTAGGTTGCCACCGGCAGCGGGGATAGAACCAAGCTATCGGTGGTTAGGGCTGCAGAGTGAGGAACCTCCTGACAATACGTGCCGTGTCAAGGAGTACTGCCTTTTGTATCTGACCCTTGACCCAATCTTTCAGCGAGAGCCTCTCTAGGTGTTGATTATTATTGTTATTTTCCACTTTATTTATTTTTTCTCATATATAAATTTACATTTTTAAATATTTAAAAAAAAAAAAAAATAAAACTTAAAAATATTTTAAAAAAATAGGGGTTCGCCGGCATCTGGACCAGGGTCCTAGCTATTATTATTATTATTATTATTCTCTTAATTAAACATATATCTTAAGAAAAATTTAATTTTAAAATAGGTACTTAATTTTTTTTTAATTTTCTTTTTATTATTATTAGAAGAAGATAAATACACCTTGATGATTGATTGACTACTCGCTAAACTTGAACAAGAGCTATTTCCTTTACAACTCAGTAAAACGTAGAAACACAATTACGTTGGCAAAATCCTAACCTTAGCTCAATGCCATGCTGTACCAGTTGTCTTCGCCTCTGGACTTCATTTCCACTTAGCATCAGGTGGAGTGGAGAAATTTGCCGCGCTTACTTTTCCCTTTCTTCAAGTGCAATTTCCAGTTTCTATTTCCTCTTTAATTACTTTTACAGAGTCGATAGAGGCAATCCAGCACCGGTAATATTATGGGAATTCAAGAAGGAAGAATATGACGACTTCAAACAGATGCCAAGCGAAGTGTTTGTTGACAATGGGAAGTTTAAGATACCATCTGCGAAAATGGAGAATGGGGGGTATTATATGTGCACCGCATCCAACATGATGGGCCAAGCTACTGCGACTGTCAACATTAAAATACAATGTGAGTTATGTTTTCATAGTCATAGTCACATTCAAATGTTTATTGATCCATTTGGTTGTTGTCTAAGATAATTATTGAATTTAGGTAAAATGCAGCATTTCCCGGCATTTCCCATTTCTGCAGCACGCCCGGTCTGCGAGTGCTGAGGTTAAGCAACTTTCGCAAAGGCCGGTCATCGGATGGGTGACCAAAAATGTATCATCTCGAACTCCTCCGTGCTTCGGAAGGCACGTAAAGCCGTTGGTCCCGGCTGCATTAGCAGTGGTTAACAACAACCAATCCGCACTGGGCCCGCGTGGTGGTTTATGGCCCGTTCTCCCTATCCATCCATAGGAAAGGCTCGTGCCCCAGCAGTGGGGACATAAAAAAAAAGATCTGATGATGATGATGAACATAAACACTCTATACAAATCTATAATTTCCATAACTAGACTACTCTGTATTATCTGTTTAAAAACCTATGTTTAAGATGAAACGCATGTATATTACCCTTTAAACGCTACAACACAAGCGACCAGCGACAGCGTGCCTTGTTTCTAGTTTACAAAAGCACAAAATAAAGATTTTTAGAAATATTGGAATCTGTATTCATGTTGCAAGTTTTTACTCTGAATTGAATGCTTGGCGCACAGGACACGGCAAGGCATTTATGCTGTGGCGGTGAGATAGTTTAATATCAAAAAATTAAAAGTGAAAAACCTTGTTAAAAAACAAGCTTTTATTTAATTGTGCTAAAAAGAAAAAAATTAACTTTTACTTTAAAACTTTTACTATCAACTTATAACGTCATTACACAATTTATATGATATAAAAGCTTGTCGCAAAATTGAAGTACTCGGCAGCGTGGCTCTACCACTCGGACAGTGACTCATTTAGCACCACCCAGGGGTCACGTGTAGGGTCTCAAGGGTAAACCTACGGACACGAGTAACTTTAACCCCCAAAATGAATGTGAATGTTGTCTAACTTCATCATTCTTTTTTTTTTTTTTAAACCTCCAACATGATCGGAGCTCTTATTATACTGATTACTATTTCATTCCAGTTCTATCTTTCATGCCTCTCGTACTTCCATACTTCATACTAACTCTCTCATACCTCGTCTTTTATAATATAACGGGTGGGATTCCCGTATACTAAGCCTATCCTTTATTTCTTTATTTATTAAACTACTTTTGGGAAAGAAAAAGGGATACACAATTTTTATTTTAACATTTTTGTTTCTTAAACACTAGTTTCCTATATTACTTAATTCTATTGCATTTTCTTATTCTACATTATAGTAAGGTTTACAATTAGGCTTACACACTAGTTTACACTTAATCTTATGATTTACAATAGAAGAGAAAAACGCAGACCGAGCGCGTTTACCAATGCGCCATCGAGCTCCTATTTCTCACATCACCAGCTTATTTATGCCCTCCTGCTGGGGCACACAACACCATTTGGATGGAAACACTTTTTGAGAACAGGCCATAAACTACTACGCGGGCCCAGTGCGGTACGGTGGTTCTTAACGACTACTGATGCAACCGGGATCAACGGCTTTACGTGCCTTCCGAAGCACGGAGAAGCTCGAGATGATACATTTTTGGTTACTGGCCTTTGCAAAAGTTGTCTAACTTCAGCAGACCAAGCGCGTTTATCACTTTGTTTTTTTTTTTGAGAGAGTAGTTTTCTCATTGCCTCAGACGGCAGTTGTAGCGTCACCAGAGGGTTCCTCAACCCGTGTGAAACGAAGCACCGTCAAAGGTTTTTTAGAGAGAACGGCATCACGCACTAATGCGTGTCCCTACTAGATTCTCCGAGATAGAAACTCTCCTCGGGTTGACCGGGTTGTGGGGGTGGGGAGAAGCGCCTAGGTACTTACATGTCTGCACCTGGTATAAAGCGCGTGTGAACCGGGTCTTCTTGGGGTTAAGCTAGTGTGCATGTTTATTCTATTATGTAGATGTGTATTGGCATTTAGAGGATGGGGATATCACTGTGCTATCGAGCTGCTTTCTATCTAAATCTATATTAGTTATATCTTTATTATAATTTATAGATCCACCAAAAATATCGAACGATGAGAACACTGAGACCACACTGGCCGTCAAGGAAGGTGACATGGTGGAACTAGCGTGTAAGGTAGACGCGATTCCTGACGCCAGAGTGAGATGGGAGATGTCCCAAGATGACGTCATCACACCTTTTGAAGCCCGGCATACGACTGACGATGCAAACACGCATAGGTATGTTTATAATTGTATAGATTTTATAGGTACTCGTATTTGTTAGTGCTCTGATTAGTTTAAACAATAAACCATTTGAATTGAAATTTTCTATGCTTCAAAGAAATACACAGATCTGATTTTTTATTTTCTTATCTTCTTCTTATCTTATCTATATCTTATCTTATCGTCTTCCCATCTTGCGAAGGGTCTCCGTGGGTACAAAAAGAACAAATATTACAACATTAACATTAAAACATTCTTCTTAAAATTAACATTATAATAAAATTTATCTTAGTAAATAAATAGGTATTGTGGTCCTTTTACTGTTACACTGGTGGTATTTATAGATACTTAGTTTAATTTGGTTTGTGATATTATATGGTAAATAAAACTATTATTATTAACTATATTACTTACAGATTTTATGCGTTATGGAAAGATTCTGGCAATTATCACTGCATTGCTGAAAACGAGTTGGGAAGGGCGGAAAAAACTATTTTTGTTAATGTTTTAGGTGAGTTCAAACATAAATTCATCGCGATTACCTATTTATAATTTCATTTCAATATTCCATCGTACACAAATAAATTTGGTGACTCGTCTCTTTGTCGCACCTCCAAAAGGTGGAGAATCTGTCCTTATGAGATAAAAGGGAAAAGTCGGCCAG
Source organism: Eudonia mercurella (assembly GCA_963082485.1). Classification (NCBI taxonomy): domain Eukaryota; kingdom Metazoa; phylum Arthropoda; class Insecta; order Lepidoptera; family Crambidae; genus Eudonia; species Eudonia mercurella. The sequence goes on from OY720040.1 coordinate 4,699,238, forward strand.
CACACGTTTTCCCTCCTTCCTATGATATGGGGTCCTACAAACGAGGCGTGAAAAGGGGGCCTTGTGGGCCGGCTGGCTGAGGGTAACTGATGCTGCGTTGTTTTCACCAGTTGTCTTCGCATCTGGAGTTTCACTTAACATTAGGTGAAATAAAGTCATTTGCCGTGCTAACTATAAAACATATATTAATGCTTTATGTGGCAACAGAACTTATTGGCAGGAAACTGAAAAAGGATGTTTTCAGTTAAAGTTAATTTTCTATTTGTGTTCGGTTTAATATTAATGGTTGTTTTGGCTTGTTAAATGAAACGCTTCAATAATAATGTTGGTGGACTGTTTTCTATAAATTAATTATAAGACTGAACGGTGTCGTGATTTGGACGGGAGTGGTGACCGCCAAATTACCATAATACAAGCACAAAGTAACGACGCTACAGAAGGTAAGCTTCTTTTAGGATCTTAGGATTCTTAGGATCTCACGGACACGTGTCTTGCAACACCATAAATTTATAAATATACAAACAAAACAAAGTTTCTCTAGCTCCTCCCTGCTTTGGAAGAGACTATTAGTCGGTGTTCCCGGTAGGTTTTTGAGTTTTACCCACTAAAAAAAATTGGACCGAGCGTTATAGGTTATCAGCTACATTTGTTAATGTGGGAACTTCTGACCCCAGCGTAAGCAGTTAACGTTGTAAGTGACTGATACAAAACATTCCCATTTTCCCGTTTTGTACATGATTAAAATAAAAAAATATACATAAACGTCATTATCATATCTTCACGTTTAGGGAGACGCTGATGGTAATGTGGGCTTTCCAATCATAATCGTCCTACCTTTACTTCGAAGTTTTTTTTTGGTTACACATACATTTTATTTTCCCTTACCTACTCCATCTCCATATGAGTTATCAACATTAGTTGCTTATGTTCTTTTATTAATATCATATTTTAAGTAACTGCTTTATATTCTTAACTGATAAGTAAGTAAGCAAGCTATTTTAAATAGCTTGCTTACTTCTTAACTGATCTTTAATATTTGTAAAAATATTATGATCGGATGTTAGTGACGGTAGTTGTTGACATTGAATGGGCGCCTTTGGCTTTCAAAGTAAAAAGTGTTGAATAATTTCGGCATTTCTATTTCTTCTTTTACAGTGGCACCGTACATCCAACCTCCGCAGGCAAAAGAAATGACTCTAAGAGCAGGCAGTACGCTCGAGCTGGATTGCATAGTGTTATACGCAAACCCAATGCCAACCACAATGTGGGAGTTTATAGCTGTTGACTCCACTGCTACTATAATGTCGAGGTATCATCAAAATTTTCAGCTCCTATCTACCTAGGCATAGGCACAAAATAAGGAGACTGCACACGGTTAGCTAAATACAAAATACAAACAAGCTCGAGCATCGCAGACATAGACAACATCACACGGAAGCTCGCAACAGCTTTGTGTTCCAAGATTTTTTTCTTGAGAGAGTTTGCTGGTTGCCCCTGGGCATTTTCAGTTACACCGAGCATTCTGGGAGCGGCGAGAAACTTAAAGGGGTTTCTCAAGCCGTGTGAAACGAAGCACCGTCAGAGGTTTTCTAGAGGGAACGACATCACGGACTAGTGCGTGTCTCCGTGCCCTACAAGATTCTCCGAGGGGTTCGCACAAAATTGGTGAATTTTAAGCGTACTTTTTGTGGAAGAAGAACGTAAGATGTATGTATTTATGCTAGTGGTCGCCCAGTGGTCGAAGTTCGACCGTAATTTTATTAAGGCTGCACGGATTGTATCCTAAGCATTGAAAAATTAAAAAAGATAGAATGTGAGTTTGGACTGACATTGACAGATGTCAGCTACATTTAAGACAAACAATACCTGTGTGTCAAATACATATGCGTGTGTGTCAAATTCATGGTAGTGTGTGTAATGTTGTTTTTGTTGATTTAATGTATTTTTTATACATAATTTAAAAAAAATATTAACATTCGTATAACCTTCTCTATATAAACTATAAGTGTGCGAAATTTCATACTCCTCCGTCCCGCGCAAGTGTCGTAGAAACGGGTACAAAGTTTTTGCTTCACGTATTAATATATAGATAATGCTTGTTTCAGAGGCACTTCAAACAATCCCCTACGTATAAGGAACGTCAGTAAGGCTAACGAAGGAATGTACCTGTGCATTGCTGAGAATTCAGTAGGAAACGACAGGATAAGGATTAATCTAAAGGTGTTATAATTAGCTTTTAAATCTGTTTTTGATTATTATAATTAAGGGCCAGGTAAATAATGATGTATGATGAATAATTAAATTTATATGCTTTATATAGGTAACTTGTTTCTTTTTTATAAATTCCTTATAAGTGTCAGGTATGGTAACTTAAATCTTATAAACCTGTATAAAGTTCAGGCATTATGATATTTTTTTTTCGTTATATTAGTTCAGGTTAACATACACAAAGTAGTTATAAAAATTATTTGTAATACGTGGTTTTATAGTTTTGGTAACTCCTTACCACAGAAGCCCATTTGTTTTATCACTTTTTCATACAAATTAATTAATATGAATATTCGAACGAACTTAATTATATGAACATGATACGAACATAATTAAATACATAGGTCCATTTAAAAAGACTTTTCCATAGTGACTAATTAATTAACGGCGAGCCGAAACCGTTGAAGCTAATTAGATGAAATTTGGAAAGTAGGTAAATTGTGTGACGTAACCAGCCATTAAGAAAGGATTTTACAGAAATCATTCCCTAAAGGGTTCAAATAGGGGTTGTAAGTGTGTGTGTGTGTATGAAAGTCCGTCAGTTTTGAAGTAAAATACATGAAAATTAGAAATTAAGAATGACTTATTGTCAGGTAGGTACTAGCTGACAGGTCAGACGTTGTCCTTTCCAAATTTGAATATTGACTCCCGCTGCTAACTGTTTTAAAGTTAAGTTTTTTTGTTAAGTTTTCTGATTGAATCGATGGCATTTTCAGCTTCACCGAACTTAACAATAAAAAAGTTGACAAACTCAACGCAGTATATCATTATGTATGTAAGTAGTAAGTAAGTACGTAAATAGCCTTTAACTGTCCCACTGCTGGGCAAAGGCCTCCATCATTGAAATTAAATCATCACCACAATTGATGGGTATTGGCTTAAATACCACGCTTGCCAAATTAACATCAATGTTTGTGGCATTGTTGTGATCCGGCAGCTAGAGATAAGATAGCCAGTGCCTCAGTAGTTGAGGGTTCCGGGTGAAGAGCGCTTTCACCAATTGATGGCCTTAACATCAGGTGAGATCAAGGCACTGTGCTTACTTGTAAATATTAGAGACTAGCAGTTTGCCCGCGACTTCGTTCACGTAAACGAAATCCATGGATTTCGTTTAATTAAATCAAAAAATAGAATCATTATAGAGACTGTTTCTTTTGCAGTCATTCCGCATAGCAAAACACGGCGGTTATGTGGGAATTCCACTCCCCCAAGAGGGATCGGGAAGGGGGAGGGGGACTTCCCTAAACTAGGGATGGATCACATCCAATAATCTTTAACTCTTCCCAAAATTACACATCACATAGCGATGCCCAGTTATGACCTTTCTTTACCACCCTGGCTAGCGAGAGATCGGAGCCAATCACCGTCGTTAGGGTGTGGTCGGCGTTGCTGTTCCCAAGTCGTGCACTCTTGCAGGCAATGTTGAGCAGAATCTGTGGCAGTATCTTCCGGTATAATACTGGCACATAGGCTTGGCCTTCTCTAAGCGATCTAATGCAGGTACTTACTTCAAAAAACATCCGTGTCCTAACGGTGTCTGCACCACATGAAAATATCCACCTCTGTGGTCTAGTGGCTAAGACCACCGGTTTAGAGGAGGATACATGTTTGTGTACTCGGTTTGGTAGGTAGGGCTTGTTCGTCCGCCTGGCTAGCTACCACCATCTTATCTATAAGATAGCCAGTGCCTCACTAATTGAGGTTCCGGGTGAAGTGCGCTTCCATCCTTATCATCCAGGCTTTATTGTCACATATCATCAGGTGAGATCAAGGCACTGTGCTTACCCATAAATTATATGTATATTTTAAAAAAATGTTAGCGCTCCATGTTTGCGCTTGGTCCAGTTAGTATAAACTTACTTACATTTTGCACATATTTCAGTATTTTGTTTTACTTAAATAATTCATGTTACAAAGCTTATCTAAGTATTATCAATGTTTATTGTTTCTCATTTTGGGTAGAAAAACTATGATAGCATTCGGGTTAAGCCAAAATAGCTGTTTATGGGAAATGCACCCTTTTCTAAATTTGTTATCGTTACGTTATTTATAAAGGGGTTTGAGTAATTTTGTATGGAGAGGTGGGATTTATTTTTTAATTAATTCATTACCGATATAAAATATGGGGAGTAAGGGGAGATCGGAAATAACACCTTTATCCGGCCCAACAGTCAACCTCACCTGCGCGCGTCGGTGGTTCGTTATGAATAGTCGACGGCGGCGTCCACTGGGCGCCGCGGTGCTCCCTGCTAGATAACGGACGAGGCTCTGGCGACCGGGCAATGGCGGTATAACCATATCACCGGACGGGCAACCGCCCGTAGAGGCAACAGCGGCCTTGGGGTCTAAATAACTTCTAAAATGTCTGGGGCAGAAGGCAACGGGAAACCACTGCTTCTATTTTCCCAAGAGAGTCAGCATGGAAGGTCTAAGAACAGTAAAGAGTATGTCTGGCGATCCGGCTGACGCCCGGCGCCATCTTCCCGGGAGAGTTGGTGTCAAATGTACTACCGGCCATGCGTTCGTGACTCGTCAGGCGCCGCATGGAAATTTAGCTACTGGCGAACCTAACACCAGCAAGTCGATGCGCCATCCACATCGCATCGGAACGTGGAATGTACGCGGCCTCAACCAACCTGGCAAATTGCGAATTGTGGAAAACGAAATGCAGAGGAAGAACGTTCACCTGCTAGGGCTAAGCGAAACACACTGGAAAGGCCAGGGCCACTTTACATCTGACCTTGGAAGTACAGTGTATTTTTCGGGCCCAGAAGACGATAGCAGTAGAGGAGTGGCCTTCATCGTCCCACGAGCGTTGAACAAGTGCGTCGTGGGATATAACCCAGTTAACGATCGTATAGTAACACTCAAACTTAACACTGTACCGTGCAAGCTTAACATCGTGCAGGTTTATGCCCCCACAGCACAGTCAACTGAAGAAGAAATGGAGAGCTTTTACGATACGTTGACTGCGACACTTAAAGGACTTCCAAAGCGTGAATTTACCATCATCTTAGGGGACTTTAATGCCAAAGTTGGAGATACCACAAACGATGACCACCTTCGTCGAGTAGTGGGCAAACACGGAATCGGAGAACGCAATGATAGGGGCGAGCGTCTGGTACAGTTCTGTTGTGAAGAAAATTTAACCATCACCAACACCTGCTTCAAACATCACATCCGTAGATTATACACCTGGATATCCCCTGGCGACAGATGTAGAAACCAAATTGACTACATACTGATAGGGACGCGATGGAGAAGCTCAGTGACAAACGCCACAACTTTCCCCGGCGCTGACTGCGGCTCCGACCACCAGCTTCTTGTAGCAACAGTTCAAGTGCGGCTAAAGAGGATACAAAAACCTAAAGTAGTTCAGAATATGCATAGTGTTAATATCGGTGGCTTCAGAGAAGGTTTCGAGCATAGAATGGTAGACTTTCCCAGCGACATGACAGACAGCGACAGTAAATGGGAATATTTAAAAAAAATGATAGAGGAAACAGCTAGAGATAATAAGCTGGCGAAACCCGTTATGAAAGATTTCATCACATCTAAGACGGCTCAAATCATCCTTGAGAGACGTGAACTAAAGGAGAAAGGTATATGTTCAACTGAAGATCAGCAGCGCTATTCAGAACTGAGCCGCCAAGTTCAACTACGCTGTCGGAAAGATTATGACAATCACATCAACGGAATCTGTCTCGAACTTGAACAGCACTCACTGAAAAACGAATCCAGATATCTTTTTCAAAAAGTTAAAGAATTGACTGGAACGCGTAAACCGAGAACCTGTGCCATTGAAGACAAAGACGGGCGTATACTTACAAATGTGGCTCACGTGTTAGAGCGCTGGAAAAACTACTGCTCTGAGTTATATGACACGAGAGATCCTAATAACGCTAATATTACATGGTCGACAAAAGAACCTGATATCCTACCATCAGAAGTTGAACATGCCATCAAAGCTCTTAAGTGTCAGAAATCACCGGGTAAGGATGCCATCACAGCCGAAATGATAAAAAACCTAGGTCAAAGAGGCACAAAGGCAATCACCGAAATATGTAATACCATCTGGAATACTGGAAGATGGCCAAAAGACTGGACAGAATCGGTGTTCATACCATTGCATAAGAAAGGCTCTTCAAAAGACTGTGGAAATTACAGGACTATAGCTTTAATATCTCATGCAAGTAAGATCCTCCTCCATGTAATTAATAGACGTCTTAACTACTTTTTAAGCCGACAAATACCCGAAGAGCAGGCAGGTTTCGTTAAGGGCAAAGGAACACGGGAACAAATACTGAATGTCCGTCAAATCATCGAAAAGAGCAGAGAATTCAACAGCCCCGTGGTACTATGCTTTATTGACTACACAAAAGCCTTTGACTGCGTGCAATGGGACAGACTATGGAATGTGCTGCTTGAAATGGGAACTCCTGAACACCTCGTTGCTTTAATCCAGAGTCTGTACACTGAAAACCGTTCTTTTATCAGGATAGGCACTGAATGCTCCAATATGTTCCAAACTAAAAAAGGAGTAAGACAGGGTTGCATCTTGTCCCCTGCACTTTTTAACATATATGGAGAGTACATTATTCGGAAGACCATCGAAAATTGGGAGAAGGGTTTCCCTATAGGTGGAAAAAGATTATCAAATCTCCGAAATGCCGACGACACCGTTCTCCTGGCAACATCTATGGAAGAAATGAGTGAGATATTTCAAAGACTCGAATTAGAAAGTGGCAACATTGGTCTCGCAGTGAACAGAGCGAAAACTAAGGTGATGATAGTGGATCGAGCCGGAAAGCTAACAAATGTCACCTGTAACATTCCTGGCATTAACGTCGTCGACCGCTACATTTACCTGGGCTCCCAAATCTGCAATGACGGCAGCTGTGTCCCCGAGATAAAAAGACGCATCGGGATGGCAAGAGATGCTATGACCCGTTTAAATAACATCTGGAAAAAAAGAGGAATTGGTATCAAAACCAAGATCAGATTGATACGAGCCCTGGTATTCCCAATCTTCCTGTATGGAGTAGAGACGTGGACAATCCTGGCCCGAGAAAGACAAAGGGTTGATGCATTCGAGATGTGGTGCTGGAGACGTATGCTAAGAATACCTTGGACTGCAAAACGCACCAATGCATCGATCCTTACTCAGCTCCAAATTAAATCTCGCTTGTCTACCTTATGCCAACAACGCATTCTTTCATATTTCGGCCACACAATGCGCAGAGGCGACGAAAGTTTGGAAAAATTGCTTGTGGTTGGGAACACCGAAGGCAAAAGATCGCGCGGTCGTTCACCAACAAGATGGATCGATCAAGTGAAAGACTCGTCTTCCTCCAAATTCTACACGGTCGTAAGAGACGCGCTGGACAGAAACCGGTGGAGGCAGATCATCCGCTCCAGATGCAACCCTGATGCTGACCACGATCCTCAGACATGAGGGGCCGACCCCAGAGAGAGAGATATAAAATATACTTCAACAAAAAAATAAACGCAAAGTAAGAAACCTCATAGTTTGTGAAAAATTGCTAATATAAAATACGAAAATGTATAAAAAAAATTTTACTTGTCGCGCCCCAATTTTTAGAACTTAAAAAGACATAAAAAATACTATGACAACATTTTCAACAGTATTGGGGGCAGTTTTTGAGATATCGACTCTTGTTTGCTTTCCGTAAATCTGGTTATGTGTAAATGTGGAATTGGAATTTCAGTATATTTTCATTCAGTTTTTTAAGGAATAAAGATAGTTAGAAAAGAACAAAAGAGAAGATTATGTTACAAGAACAACATACATACTGAATATTTATTTTTTAAATAAGAAATAGCTCAAAATCTGCCCATGATAGACTTACTCTGTTTAATATTTTTTTGTTAATTGGGAGAACATGAAATATTTTTTTCGAAGCGACATCGCCAAAAAAAAACCCCCAAATTACTCATACCCCTTTAAAAATAGAAAAAAAGATCTCATTAAGAATAGGCGCTGTCCAGCTGATTATGGTGCTGATGATGTTAGAATTATCGCTACGATTAAATTGTCTCGTAAAGCTTTTTTAAATAGTTTTATGCCATTAACTACACATAATTAATAATTAGCACTATATGCTATCGCACTGCTTGGCAAAGTCCTGCATCATTGAAATCAAGGCATCGCTACAACTGATAGGTATTGGCTTAATCACAATGCTTCCGAAATGCGGGTTAGTAATCACCGACGGAAAATCATCAACACACATTGCCGACTGGCAACTGAACCCAAGACATCTGGATGATACTTGGCTTCCGACGATATAGATGGAATATATTGCGTCTATAAGATGTTCCATACCTACTATGTAACTACTTTGCGAGCCAATCTTTTGTCCAGTTCGATTTCAGCGTCACTGCCGTTAGTGCTGGAGAATAGATTTTTCTTTCTCCAATTTAGAACAGCATCGCCTCTGCGGTCTACTGGTTAGACAACCAGACCTAGAGGTCTCGATTTCGATTTTAAGTAGGCTTGTTTTAAGTTTGTAAGGCTAGTTACAACAATCTTATCCAAATATGTCATCAAAACATCAATGTAATAGCAAAAAAGGATCTTATCTCATCTTTAAGTAGATGTTCAAAGAGGGAAATAATAAAGTTTCGCGCGTATTTCTCTGTGACTTATTTTTGATTTCGCTGTATTTCCAAAACTAAGCGACCAAATTAGACGCTGCAAAGGGCAAATTTTATCGCCAAGAAATTCCTCGGGTGATGTTGTGCAGTTTATTTTTATAATGATTATATTGTGGCTAATAAGTAGGTACACTTAAAAATCACCTTGAAAAATCTAATTAATTTTTAACATGAAAAACGATATTGTGGCTTAAATATAAAAGCTAGGTATATCGTGCCGCTGACTTTTTTTTTGTTCTACTAATGAATAAAATTTTTGTTGTACATTACTGTCATGTGTACTCAACCGTTTGGTCAGCGCACGCTGATAAAGCAGCCAAGCTGCGCTTCTTTTTTCAGACTTCATTTAGAAATTTTAAGATTTGGAAGTGTAAGTAATCTATTGTTTATCAAATTAAAATATAGTTTTTATGCATCCTGAAGGTCCATTTAAAATATTGGTGAAGTAATTTTTGAAATCGTATTAGTATTTTTGGCGATTACCTCCCAATTCATAATTTATAAATTTTACCTCTTTAAAATATTAGTGTTATACATAACGTTATTATGGCTTTACTGAAAAAGCTAGGTATATCATTTTGCTGACTTATTTTTTCATCATTAGATGACTAATATTTTTGTAGTACATTACATTTATGTAATTACACTTAACCGTTTGGTCAGCGTACGCCGATAGCCGAAAGCAGAAGCACCCAACCGGCACTTTTTCATCCGATTTGATTTAATAATTAATAACTATTATTTATCAAAATAAAATGTAGCATATTTGAAATAATTTTTGGAACTGAACCAGTAGTTCCAGAGATCACCCTTCGCAAACAAACAAACAAACTTTACCTCTTTATTAATATTAGAGATTAGAGATGGAACGGATAGTGGTTTCGCCGGATACCGGATACCGGATATTCGGCAAGCTACGATGCCGGAGCGCCGGATATCCGGCTACCGGATATTCGGCCCTTTATCGCATTACATGACGAATTTTTTTGAATTTGAATATAGGCGCGGTGAACGAGATCGGTAATATTCGGGCGCGTTCGGATGTTATCGTACGATTTCAGAAGCTGGTCTGGTATATGAAGCCAAGCGGAATCACCTTTTACCAACAAATGCGGAAAATTTGGTATTCATTCACCACAATTTTGAGTACTAAAGTAATTAATAAAACAAACATTCTTGACGTACGATTATAAATTTAAACGATGTCCATAACTTATTGTGGTATGATTTTCCTTGTGTAAAATAATGAGAATTTTTTGAATTTTAGTTAATTATATAATTAATCCTTTATTGTACAAAGAAATTACATTTAAACACACGTAACACAGGACATATACAAAGGTGAGCTTATCTCTAGAAGAGATCTCTTCCAGCCAACCCTAGCTGTGGTGTAATAAACAAGTATGCGGTACTAATAAATTGTTAATAATACCATACTAACAAACATATTTAAACTAATGAAATAACTAATTTAAAATAAAATATTATGAATATATACATACTTATATTCATATTAAAATAAAAACTAATTATGTAAGAACGGGATGTCACTGTCATATTAGCCGTAAGACAGATAATGCTCTTTGAGCTTGTGTTTGAAAGATTCTACCGATGAACTCTTACGAATGCTGGCAGGCAGTCTATTCCACATTCGAGCGGCATATACTGTGAATGATTTATAGTAAAAATTGGAATTACATTGGGGACATATTAGGGTTCGTGTGTCGCGGGAACGTTTGGGACGGGAAGAGACGGGTACCTATGAGCGTAAAACGGGAACGCAGGTAGTGAGGGAGCTGGGGGTAGTTAAGTATTTTGAAAAGGAGGGAAAGGATGTGCATATCTCGACGAAGTCGAACTGGGAGCCATTTTACTATCCGGAATCCGGCCGGATACTGAATTACTCGCCGGTATCCGGCCGAATAGTGAAACCAAGGCCGAACAGGCCGGATACCGGATAGTTACCGGATATCCGTTTCATCTCTAGTAAATATATAAAAATAAAAAAAATAAAAATGCGGGTTGGTACTAATCACAAACCGACGATCTTCGCAAGGTGGCTGGCAAGAGCTGGATGAGAGTAGCCACGGATCGTGCTCGGTAAATGGCGTGCACTTGGAGAGGCCTATGTCCAGCAGTGGACTAGTATAGGCTGATGATGATGATGATGACGAGGACTAATCACAAACCCGGGCTATGCATCGCAAAAATCAAGAAACACACTTTGCCCGACCTGGGAATTGAACCCAGCACCTTTGGGCACTTAGCCAGCAGCGCTTAGCCACTCGACCACCGAGGCGTCATGTGTCGTGTGTACGTACGATTAGGTATATAATGGACTAGCTGTGCCCCGCGGTTTCACCCGCGTTAATTAGTCATAGCGTGATGTAATATAGCCCAGGGGTGGCCAACCGGTCGATTGCGATCGACTGGTCGATCGCGACGAATAGTCCAGTCGATCGTGGCTAGGGTTGCCAACCGTACTCTACAATAGAGTATTATACTCTATATCATATAGGCGTACTCCATAATCTATAACACTAATAGAGTATGCTAAAATACTCTTTTCAACACAATGTTTACTATACTAGTGCCAGTCATGTAATTTTATGTAAACCTATTATCAGAACCAAAAAAGTCCAAAAGAGCTCTTGTTTTATTATAAATTTAGAGTTAGAATGTTTGGACTCCTGCAATTCTTTTAAAAACCATGAAAAATTGTTATGTGTTGTAAAATGTACAAAAAATACCTTTTTAAAAATATAAAATAAATGATATGAACTCTTTTTTGTATGTCCGTACTCTTTATTTACCTCCTTTAAAATCAGATATACTCTATTTCTTCTAATAAAAGTTGGCAACCCTAATCGTGGCAAGGCAAAAAATATAATCAAAGTCAAACAGCGTCTATGACAGTTGACATCGAAAAGAAAAAACATCAGCAATTTTTAAACATCAAGGATCATAATGGAAAAACATACTACCACCTACAATTTCATCCCTGACAAGTACACGGCCGAAATTAAGGCAGTGGTATCAGACTTCAAATATCGCTTTAAAGATTTCAAAAAAATTGAGAAGTTGGTGGAATTCATCAGTTATCCGTTTAATAAAATAAGTACCTAGTTACTAAGAATACTTTTCAGTTTTATATTTTCCCTCTTAATAAAATAAAAAACACCACATAATTGTGTACTGAACCATGCTGTTTCATTTAAGATTTCAAGAAGTATGTAATTGGTAGATCGCACAGGGTGTCGTCAGTGAACAGTAGGTCTTGGGTCTAACCAAGTTGGCCACCACTGATATATATGGCCTGGCCTATCATCATCATCATCATGGTGGCCTCTTCGAGATCCAATCTTGGATGTAGGCCTCATTCCTCTTCTTCCATTCCTGCCGATCCTGTGCCCGGCTCATCCAGTCCCAGCCTCCATGTCGTCGAATGTTGTCCATCCAGCGCTGCGGTGGTCTGCCGCCTAAGGCTTCCTTAATAAATGGACTATTCAACACAAAAATAATATTTCAATTCGAACCAGTACTTCCTGAGATTAGCACGTTCAATCAAACAAACAAACAAACTCTTAGTGTGGATTTCCCCGACCAATTTAAGTAGGACTGGCATATCTTTAGGTCAGGCTATTTTATGTACACATTTATAAGCAAATTTCTGTGGCAAACAGTCAGTCGTCGTGAAACATTATAACCGACAATACTACTAATACCAATTTGTGATTGGTGCACTAAATAAGTTTAACATAATGTGTTCGAATAAGACTTTTCTCCTACTTGCAGTATTATTTAAGTTATGTTTTGGACAGATGGAAAAAAGTAGTTTAACGTTCGTTATAGATGATACAGGGTCTATGAGTGATGACATAAACCAGGTGAAGCAAGGTGTGAATCTTGTGTTTGATACTGTGATGAATTCCAATGCCTCACAAATCGAGGACTTTGTTCTAGTAACTTTCAACGATCCTGGTAAGTACCAACAAATTGCTTAACAACAAACTTAGCTCCGCAAGTAAGCACCTACGTTTAGTTTACATATAAAAATATAACAAACTACATGACATATTATTATTATTTTATGAAATGATCGATAAGACAAGTACAAAAAAATTAATAAAAATTAATCGAAAAATGTTATTACAATATAGATGAATGCTTTAACGATAAATGCATTACTTACCCATAATGTAAGACACAAAAATAATTGAATAGTCAATCTAATCTTTAATTTAATTTAATTATAAAATTAAATATTTATTATTTTAAAAGCGCGTCCTCTTTTTTAACACTGGTTCTTTAATCTGAAATGACATAATACGACATTTGTTATAACATTATGGTTTTGCAATAAAGTTTTGAGCATTGAACTATGTACTTACTATAAGTTAATGAACTTAATTATTTTGGGTGTAAAGTTAGCATAATTACCTATGTATTTATTTAATGGACCGTCACGTATTCGTATGTAGATAAGCAATGTTTCTGAGTAATTTTATTATCTTTGACCTCTTTGACGTAATCAATCGAATTAACTCTCTTTAATAAAAATACCAAGGTCAGTCTATAAAATACGAGTACAAATGTTGAAAAAATTTCCACGAGCAGGATTTTTTCAACATTTGTGTTATTGTAATTTGTTCGCAACAAAATTTGCGTTAAAAATTATTTGAGCATTTTAAAATACGAGTAATTCTTATGTAAGTAAACATGATAGATTTAAATGTTATACACAGGCATTTTTACCTACTACTATTTTCTACGCGACATAAAATAAGTTAAATAGGTACCTACTTAATTATAACTGAATAAAAATTATTAATACATTTAAAATTACTTTAACTTGAATTCAGTTCAATAATTTTTTACTTTTAAGTGTTAATTGGCTGGGTCGGGTGGGCGTTTAATTTTTTCACTGTATTTTATATAAATATTCAGTTCAATAAAATAAGGCTGAATGGATATCACTATCCATTCAGCCTTTCAGCCTTTTGTGATAATTTAATATTTCATTTCTATAGGGCAATATTGCATAGTATTGTATTGGTATTTATTAGTTGTTCGTGCGATCCCAATATAAGATAGACAGATAAACAGTTTTTTGATTCTTCATCACACATACTATTACTAGACATAATTGACTAAAATTTTTATATTATTATTTTAATGTGTGCGCTGTAGCAGTACAAAAGGGCTCATTATATCTAGACGCAACTATGTTGGTATGCTTATACAAATACACCTTGTATCAGAAGCGTGCTCTATATGTCACAAAATAAGGAGACTACAGAAGGTAAGCTACACATACCCCAAAGCACATGAGTAAATATATTCACTACAGTTGTATAGGTTTAGGTTTAGATAAGATAGCCAGTGCCTCACTTGTTGAGGATACCAGGTGAAGTGCGCTTCCACCAATTGACCTTATCATCACTTAACATCAGGTGAGATCAAGGCATTGTGCATAGGTACCCGTAAATATTAAAAAAAAAAATACACCAGGACATTCTTTACATTAAAACCCTATCCCACTTACAAATAAACAGAGAATAGCTCCAAATAGTTATTCCGTGATTTGTCTCTTTTACTCTATTTGAAATGACGTTTACATGACGGGAAAAAAACACGGAATAACTATTCCGACCTTATTCTCTGTTTATTTGTAAGACCTAAATCTATTACACAGACGCTGCTTTTTTACATAAAGGCTGCCACGGCATGCATAATTTCAAACAAGTATACAAAAGTAACGTAAAACTAAAGACAACAGAGCAAAACTATTCCGCTTAGCTTATTGTAAGTGCTATCTAAGTGAGAGTCGTGAGTTAACATTTTCCCATACAAATCTCGTTTTCGTTAACGTGATCGAATGGCGAATGAAACTCGCACTTGGCACCCTGTGGCGATATTCTGTGTCCGTGAGAGTGCGTTGCTCGAACGCGGTATGTATAAGCTTACCTTCTGTAGTCTCGTTATTTTGTGTACATGGTATTTATTTAATGCAACCGTAATGAACATTGAACAGATAACGCACTGGATGACACCTGATCTGTTTATGGATTTCTGTTTTGACTATGTTTAATAAATGGTAATTCCCCTGACTGTACAGTAGGTACTTACAAGAACTATTAATAAGTAGTACTATTTACCTACACATTGGCTGCCAGACCCATATTTATTGGAGTAATATAATAACTTCGAAATTATCCGTTTTGCTTCGGCGTTTGGGTAAATAGCAGTTGTTGTTTCTTAATATCGTTTTTTTTTACTTTAACACGAATAACTGTTAAATTGAATTTTACTCTTATTCTATTTTCCGTTAAAAATAAATAAATAAAGCCGAGAAAAAATACTTAGACTGATATTGTTATACTTAGGCTGATTTAGAAATACATTTTCTCGCGGTCACGGAATCTTGGACCATGTCACACCAGTCAGAATGCCTAATGTGAGTTTTATTTAATATCCGTATTGATTCGATTACGTAAACGAAAAAGAAAATTAGTATGGCATTGAAGCAGCGCCTCCTGGCGACTTTTTTATATTAAAAGGAGGCAAACGGATAAGTAGGTCACCTGATGTAACCTAAAGTAATCGCTTCTGCCCATGGACACCCGCAAAACCAAAGTAATCGCAGATGCGTTGCCGGCCTAAAGGAAGAATTGGATCTTGAGGAGGTATTAGGAATTGGGAGTCCCCCAGGAGTGAGAGATGGCCTCCGGTACTTTCACTCACCACACCAGACGAAACACAACAGCAACGAGTGCCATTGTTTCACTGTTTCTCTATTCTGTGAGAGTGTATTACGCCGGGCGAGCCGGCCCATTTCGTGCTGCAACGCAGCGTAGCTCTACCACTCAGACAGTGTCAGTCATTTAGCACTACCTAGGGGTCACGTGTAGAGTCTCAAGGGTAAACCTACGGACGCTAGTAACTTTAACCCCCAAACATACAAACATACGAGAAGAGTTAAAATTTTGCCATAAAAATTCTCGTTTTCGTTAACGTAATCAAACGGCGAATGCAACTCGCACTTGGCACGTGAGTTGCGAGATTCTGTGTCCGTGGGAGGTTGTGTATGTGTGCGTTGCTTAAGCGCGCTTGTATAAAGTTTAAGGGGGTGCCGCGCGGAATTTCGAAAATTTACGTGTTTTCAAGTCACTGAATGCTAGTGCTAGTGCTAGGCGCTGAATAGGTCATATTTAAAGGACTAGTGAAAGTTAGCTTGATCCTTTCACAAGGCCATGGTTGTCTTGGAATTTGAAACAAATACCCGGAAACTGCATAAACAATACGTAAAAGTAATGATATCTAAAAACTTATTTCTTCAGAAACTATGTAAATATAGCACAAATGAAACAATGATCCGACATCAAAATATTTGTATTGATATTCCGCAGGCCACTGTTGTCTTATTTTTCAATAAAAAAATACGAATATGAAAATATTAAGACTTTTATTATTTTTTATCCAAACGCCTATGATTTTACAAAAGTAAACATTGCTCTAATTAAATCACCAGCCTACACTGTACAGATATTAGTGTGCGTGCGTATTCGTAGTCGTGCGCCGTTGTCACACCACTGCCACGCGCCGCTCGCTCGCTATCATAAATAAACTTGAAACTCGCAGTTTTGTGTCCGTGCGGCACCCCCTTAACTTCTGCAGTCTCTTTATTTTGTGGCTGAGCTACGATCTTTTTAGGTTAGCCGCACTCTGAATGTGTTTTCGTAGGTACGAATTGGACACGTACAATCACGTACGAATACTTACGAACCCGATACTCCGAGTGAGTTGTCGGAGGATCGAATTCGTGCGAAAACAGCACCCACACATGCTACTTAATGCTGCTTTTTTGCTTTTAGCCGTTGTATTATTATTTTATGAGTGTGTGTCTGTGGTTTTAAAGTATACATATAATACATCTATACATCTATCCATTAGGTTACAGATTTCGCACCCGTACTACCTCCCGTGATGAGTTCAAGAGAGAATTAAACAAAATCTATGTATATGGTGGTGACGATTGTCCTGAAATGGCCATGACAGGTATTGTTGAGGAGTAAATACGTACTTTTTTTTTAATTAAAACGCTTTCTACGGATTTGCTCGCGTCTGTTTTACCATAATTAATGAGGGTTCGAAACATCGGGATAAATTTGCAGACGATCAGTGACCGTCTTCTGTTTTTTTGCTGCTGCTTTTTTTCGTCGGTCTTTATATTTTGCATTTGCACACACGCCTGCATATTGTACCATAAACTGTCAAATTGCATCAAAAGGCTTTGAACTTTATGTCTATGGTATATGGTTGAACATGTATTGAAGAAATTCGTCACTTTTGGACAGTCTGATGTGCCGACTATACGTAGGTATGGTTTCTCTTAATTGAATCCTCGAGTAATTACATACGCCGAGGTTTTATAGGTGTGGCGAATTTACTTTCAATGTGCTTTTAAAAACGTGGTGGCGAGTTTACTTTGATGGCGAGTTTACAATTACAATAACCCAGGAGCTCGATGGCGCAGTGGTTAGTACACAGTCTGCGATTGCTAAGGTTAAACAACTTTTGCAATGGCCGGTCATCGGATGGGTGACCCAAATCTCGAGCTCCTCCGTGCTTCGGAAGGTACGTCATCATCATCATCATCAGCTCATTTATGTCCCCACTGCTGGGACACGAGTCTTCCCTATGGATGAATAGGGAGAACGGGCCATGAACCACCACGCGGGCCCAGTGCGGATTGGTGGTTGTTAACGACTGCTAATACAGAAGGGACCAACGGCTTAACGTGCCTTCCGAAGCACGGAGGAGCTCGAGATGATAAATTTTTGGTCACCCATCCGATGACCGGCCTTTGCGAAAGTTGCTTAACCTCAGCACTCGCAGACCGGGCGCGTTGACCACTGCGCCATCGAGCTCCTACGAAGGTACGTAATGCCGACCAATCTGCATCAGGCCCGTGCGGTGGTCTGTGGCCCGTTCTCCCTATCTATCCATAGGGAAAGCTAGTGTCCCAGCAGTGGGGACATAAAATGACACCTGGCATAATTATACGAGTCACTTTGTTTTATGATCCATTTTTATTTTACTTACGCCTCCCTTACAGGTATAGAGCATGCTTTGTCTTGGAGCAGGCCTGGCTCGTACCTATACATCTTCACAGATGCCTCAGCTCGTGATGCGTACAAATTGGATGAAGTGAGAAGCATGGCCATCAAGAAAAACTGTCAGGTTGGTTCTGAACATTTAGTGACTTTCTAAAAGTCTAGAGTCTACTTCGCGTTGACATACTACGAATTGCATTGCTACATCTTATTATTCATTGTGACAAAACCTTTAAGGCAATGCCTTAGGAAGAGAATCGGACTCCTGGGGTCGGCCTATCCGACACCGGAGGACTTCAGGCTCTTCGCTCTTAAGGACGTTGCCAAACTTATGGCATCTGTCTTTACAGAGGAAGAAGAGTGAAATGCTGGGGTTGCATAAAAGATCGCGATGGGTCGAAATGTTAATGTTAATGGTCTTTCGGAATATTATTGAAAGAGACAAAACGTATGGTTACTTAGCCAATAGGGATGTTGGCAACAACAATAATTAATTCCAGAACAACAACATATCAATATAATTACGTAACAGCAACCCCTTGACATATTTTTTATTTGATCTAAGCAAGTATTTCTGTTACCTAAAAAGTTATTAATAAACAATCAATTGACGGAACAATATAGTGACGTCATAGTTTGCCATTCCCATAATATATAAATATTTTTTATTTTTATCGGAATCAAAACATACAATTTATTTTATAATATGTGGTACCTACTACTTAAGCCTCGGGTTGGGATGTGTGTGTGTGTGTGTGTGTGTGTGTGTGTGTGTGTGTGTGTGTGTGTGTGTGTGTGTGTGTGTGTGGGGGTGTGTGTGTGTGTGTGTGTGTGTGAGTGAGGGTGCGTGTGTGTGTTTGTTTTAAGTACCATACGAGGACGTAGGCCTGAATACACAAGGCACATCCGAGGACGTTTTCAATCCGAGGACTTTTTTGTGAGTCCTCGGTTTGACTTGATTACTGCATCGTACTCTACGTGCGATTTTGAACCTTTCTATATACTTAATAAAGAAAAGTCAACAAATCCTCGGATTGGTCTTGGAAATTTCTGTACACACCCCGACAGAGTGTGAACACCAGGCGGCGCCACTATCGATTTATACACACTTGCTATACACATGAGTCATGTATGTTGTACTGTCTGAGGACTAATGTGTAAATTTTACACTCAAGACCTCGGATTAGTATCAGTATCTGACAAAGTGTATTTAGGTCCTCATATGGATAGATTTTCACGTCGTTATCAAAGAGTGTATTTTTTCCGTCCTCGTTTTGTAAGAACAAGGAATGTAAGCAAAGTAAGTATTTTTTAAATAGATGACCATTACTTTTAATGCAACCTTCGTTATCAAAGACCTCCCTATTCGAGTGGCTCGCACGCCGTTCTCTGATGTCACCATCTCCGAGGTCATCATATAGAAAAACGAACTTTTTCTATATTGTCCCGGATCTAGGTTGTTGTGGTACCGTCGTTGTTCCTCATTTTCATAACACAATTTAGGAGGTTATCAATTCGGTTGTACCTATATGTTTTTTTATGTGTTTGTTCGCGCATATCTCCGTCATTTATGCACCGATTTGGATGATTTTTTTTTGATCGATAGCTATTTTTCCCGAGATGGTTCTATTTTTACAAGCTTTTATTTAGTTTCATTCACCTGTCTCGGTGTCTGTAATCAAATCTGCAAGTTAAATATGATCCACTTCCCGGTTACCGATTGAGCTAAAATTTTGCATGCATGTGTAAATCGGATGACAATGCAAAATTATTAATACATGAAGCTGATCTGATAATGAAACCGGAAGGTGGCCATAGGAACTTGGTTGTTAAATGACACAACCCCATCGAGTTTGGACTCGTTTGATCCGTCTTGACGAGAACTTTGGTGCTAAATGGTAACTAGGGTCTGATGATGGAGCTGGAAGATGGCCATAGGAACTCGGTAATTAAACGACACAACCCCATCGAGTTTGGGCTCGTATGGTTCGTCTTGACGAATACTTTGGTGATAGATGGTAACCAGAGTCTGATGATGGAGCTAGAAGATGGCCACAGGAACTCGGTAATTAAACGACACAACCCCATCGAGTTTGGGCTCGTATGATTCGTCTTGACGAGTATTTTGGTGCAAGATGGTAACCAGGGTTTGATGATGGAACCGAAAGGTAGCCATAGGAACTCGGTAGTTATACGACACAACCCATCGAGTTTGGACTCGTTTGATCCGTCTTGACGAATACTTTGGTGCTAGATGGTAACCAGGGTATGATGATGGAGCTGGAAGATGGCCAAAAGAACTCGGTAATTAAACGACACAACCCCATCGAGTTTGGGCTCGTATGGTTCGTCTTGACGAGTACTTTGGTGCTAGATTATAACCAGGGTCTGATGATGGAGCTATAAGATGGACACAGGAACTCGGTAATTAAACGACACAACCCCATCGAGTTTGGGCTCGTATGGTTCGTCTTGACGAGTACTTTGGTGCTAGATTGTAACCAGGGTCTGATGATGGAGCTAGAAGATGGACACAGGAACTCGGTAATTAAACGACACAACCCCATCGAATTTGGGCTCGTATGATTCGTCTTGACGAGTACTTTGGTGCTAGATGGTAACTAGGGTATGATGATGGAGCTGGAAGATGACCATAGAAACTCGGGAAAATAAGTTCGTTCGTTTGTTCGTTCCGTTTGTTATGAATGTGGATTCTGTCTTTGTTAAATGCTCCTTTGCTCCTTTCAGAGTAAAAATCTCCGGTCCTCAAATAATCATCTCCATTTCTGTCCCTCTCATATGTACATATGGTTTTGTTCATTCTTTTATTCAATCCATTCTCCTGTAGAACGCGCTGCCTCTCGAAATCAGGATGGCTACATAAAGAAAGTACGCGAGCTCTTGTTTGATATAATCATGGCAGAATCATCTTAATAACGTCCTATTAGAACTACTTATGTATTTTATGTATGTGTATTTATTGTAGTTTACGTATTTACAATACACATAATTATATGTTTATGTATATACAATATTTATGCATGTGTTATATACTTACATTTAAATTATTTATAATATATCTTATTGAATAAAATGTTATCTTTGCACCACCCTAAGGTTGTCTGGTAGAGAATGCCAGGCATTAAGTCCGCCATGTAATATTTGCTGTTGCTTTATATGTTGCAAAAGTTTAAATCAATAAAAATAAATAAATTTGATGGATTAGATGGATGACCCAATGCTTAGGTGAGCACGTGCCGAGGGCTGAATGGTATGAGGGTGTATAAACATGTCATATTGCTAACGTTGCGCCTCAGGGTACCAGGTGGAACCCTGTTGTACTGAAGCCCTTATACCCCTACAAAGGACCTCTGGGGATGGACCGTTTTTGTCCTATACTCGAGGGAATAACATGAACAAAAAAGAAACTACTACACAAAGAAAGAGACGTTTAGAGAAGGCGAAATTGAAGCGACAGGAAATGATTGCTATGAAAGCGATATCCACAAGCAACATTGCTTCTTAGAAAAAAATATTTTAGCACTAGCTAAACATAGAGAAAACGAAAATATTAAAAAAGTAAAAATAAAATTTAAAAAAAAAAAACATTTTTAAAAACAAGCTTTTAAATATGCAATACGAAATAAACTAGCTGGTTAGGTACCCATCAATAAACAAACATCTCAGACTTCGGAGATATTCTATGGATCTCCTGAATGACGAACAGTACACATATTGTGATTAGTTAATGTATTGAATACAAATGAAAGTAGTTGGTTGTATTCATCAGTGGACAAAGGATCGTGAACTACGGAGATACCCTATAGAACTCTTTAGTTATCAACAGTACACATATTGTGGTTAGTTATTGTATTGAATACGAAAGAAAATAGCTGGTTAGGTACCTATCAGTAGACAAAAGATCGTGAACTACAGAGATACTCTATGGAACTCCTCAATAAAGAACAGTACACATATTATGATTAGTTATTGTATTGAATACGAAGAATAGTAGTTGGTTAGGAACCAATCAGTGGACAAAGGGTCGTGGATTACTGAAATACCTCATAGAACTCCTCAGTGACAAACAGTACAAATATTGTGATTGGTTATTGTGTTGAATACGAAGAATAGTAACTGGTTAGGTACCTATCAGTGGACGAAGAGTCGTGGATTACTGAGATACCACATAGAACTCTTTACTTATCAATAGTACACATATTGTGGTTAATTATTGTATTGAATACAAAAGAAAATAGCTGGTTAGGTACCTATCAGTAGACAAAAGATTGTGAACTACAGAGATACTCTATGGAACTCCTCAATAAAGAACAGTACACATATTATGATTAGTTATTGTATTGAATACAAAAAATAATAGTTGGTTGGGTACCAATCAGTGGACAAAGGGTCGTGGATTACTGAAATACCCCATAGAACTCCTCAGTGACAAACAGTACAAACATTGTGATTGGTTATTGTGTTGAATAAGAAGAATAGTAACTGGTTAGGTACCTAGCAGTGGACAAAGGGTCGTGGACTACTAAGATACCACATAGAACTCCTCAGTGACAAACAGTACACATATTGTGATTGGTTATTGTGTTGAATACGAATAAAAGTAGCTGGTTAGGGATCTATTAATGGACAAAAGATCTAGCCGTAGTCAACTAACAATCTCTTCGAAGATACTGACACCCCATGTAAGTTCGCATTGTAGAAGAAACAAAAATATGTGATCAAACATTATCATAACAAAAACAAAAATGTATAAGTAATTGAAAAAAAAAAACGTGTTGAAAAAAATCCACGAGCGGGATTCAAATCCGCTCCATGACATGACGAGTCAGGTGCACTACCAACTACGCTATCGTGGCTCAATCCAACTCGCCGAAATTAATCAACACTATCTATTTTTACTTTATAAGCCAAAGGAGCTCTATTCAATGTCGACAACTACGTCATCAACATCCGATCTTAATATTTTTACAAATATTGAAAGATCAGTTAAGAATTAGGCAAGCTATATTTATGATAATTTACATATTATTTTACGCATATTTGCGAAATATTGTTGTGATTGAGCCACGATAGCATAGTTGGCAGTGCACCTGACGTGGCATGGGTGCGGGTTCGAATCCCGCTCGTGGATTGTTTTTCAACACTTCGTATTTTTCAATTTCTAATTTGTTCGCTCGTTGCTTATTGCGTAAAATTATATGTAAAGAATCATAAATATAGCTTGCCCAATTCTTAACTGATCTTTTGTAAAAATATAAAATCGGATGTTGATGACGTAGTTGTCGACATTGAATAGAGCTCATTGAACAGAGAGTCATGGGGTACGGGTTCGAATCCCACTCGTGGAAATTTTTCAACTCTTTGTCTTTCTTCTTACCATATTTACTTTTTATTTATTTAAATGTAACTGCATATAAAAGAAGAAATAAAGTATATAAGTTGCGAACCCCCCCGCCCGATCCTCTAAATGCCACTAAACATTTACAGAATACACTAAACATGCACACTAGCCTAGGCCCAAGACACCGTATTCGTAGAACAAGAGTACGACGAGCCGGTTCACACGCGTTCTATACCAGGTACAGACATGTACCTGGGCGCTTCTCCCCACCACCACGACCCGGTCAACCCGAGCCGAGGTCCGAGGCTTTAGAGGCGCCCTCGGGTTGATCCCCCCGATCCGATCCGAACCCCTCGAAGAATCTAGTAGGGCACGGGGACACGCACTAGTGCGTGATGCCTCTAGAAAACCTCAGAAGGTGATAAGTTTCACATGGCTTGAGGAACCCTTTACGTTTCTCGCCGCCCCCGAAAAAAAGCCAGGTGAAGCTGAAAATGCCATCAGCAAACTCTCCAAAAAAAACATACCCTAAATATATATTTTTTTAAATCTTAGAATTTTTGTTTGTCCGTCTGTCTATTTGTTTGTTAGGTACCCTATCACACACAAACCGCTCAAAAGATTTTGATTAAATTTTCTTTGTTAGAAAGCAGAATTATCTAAAAAAGTACGGTGTTACATCTAAATCAGTTGGGTCAGATCATAGACACAGCTTGACTTCTCTGTAGTACACCACCACCATTCATAGTGGTGTATACGAACTTCTTATGGTAAAAAAAATATTTAATATCCTTTATAATCATTTTTATAGCTCTTACGAACGGAGTCACGGGCAAATTTTAATTATCCATAACTAACTTTTTTTTAGAAGTAGCCGTTACTTAGAGTCACTACTAACTAACTACCTTTACCTTTAGGTTTACCAGAACTTCTAACTGCCGGAACACAACAATGTTGATAACATGGTTGTTATGGCGACATATTTAGATAAGATGGTGGTAGCTAGCCAGGCGGAATTAGAACAAGCCCTACCACCGACCAAACCGAGCACAATCTGTACCCCCGCTGGGAATCGAACCAGGGACCTCTGGGTTTGAGTTCTTACCACTAGACCACAGGTGCGGTAAAATTTCTTAAATATGTTAATATTTTTTATGACAATTCTACCACCAGTTTTACCGCCTCTGTGGTCTAGTGATAAGACCACCGGTCTCAGACCCAGCAGTCTTGGTTTGATTCCCAGCGGGGGTTCAATTTATCGCGGTGGCGCATTCTTAATTTAATACCATAAATATAAATAGGATAATTTACAATAAAGCTTCCCCGTAATATTAAAAAAAAAATACGATCACTGATTGTGCATTTCGCCTCTTTAACACAATCAAAAATTTTGGTCTCAATACGAAAATAGCAGTTCACATATACCCCAACGCGAGTTATTGTAAACTTCGCCGCGCCAAGTCAAAACTACTTAATCCTTACAATTACAAGTCCTGACTAGGTATGACTAATCCCTACTTCCATAAATAGATCAGAGAAAATAAATCTAAGCTTTTTACTATTAAATGTTACATTGTTATTACAATGGTAACTAAACCTTTAAGATTTAAATGCATTATAATATTTTTAATATAAAATCATATATTACGTAAGTGAAATAGGAATCATAATAAATTATCACAAGAAGTTACCCGTAGACTGCTGTAATACGTCCGCACCGTATTGGAGTCTTGTGTGCAATCTGCGGCTACTGCAATGCGTGCGACTCTAGTCACAAGCATCGCTAGGTTTCTTTGATAAACAAACGCCTACACTTCCACGCAACAAATTATTCGCGATTGGTCATTTTGTCAGCCAATAGTGAAAATACTGTGTTGGAGCATTAAAAAATAAATGTTCTCAGATGGTACTTAAAACATGTTATTTTTACACATTAGTGGTCCTCGTATTGTATACGCGGGACTCGGGAAAACGTCCTCACATAGTTTGTGTAAAGTCTAACACAAGGTCCTCGCATTGTACTGGGCTCAAGAAAAAGTGTGTGAAAGCGAGTCCTCGGATTGTCATGTCTAGTCCGGCCATTGGGTCCTCGAAAGGTTAACACAAAAGTCCTCGGAAGGATGTCTCCATAAGCGTTGGCAGTGTATTTTAAGTCCCCGCATTGGTCAACGAAAGTTAATAAACAAAATGCTGCGATAACGCCACAAGAATAGACCTGTCAATTAGCAATGTATGTTCTGTTTCTTTCCATCGTATTAAAAAAGCAATACAACGTCATTAACATAGTTTTTGAGAGAGTCCTCGGTTGGGTGATATAAAACCATAGTCCTCGAAAGGCCGTCTGTACAAACAGGGGTGTGTGTGTGTGTGCGTGTGTGTGTGTGTTTGTGTGGGGGTGTGTGTGTGTGTGTGTTAACTTATAAGTATATATAAAAAAATCGTTTTGAATTGCAAAAAATATTCTCTATTGACTAACCGGTCACCTACCCACTTTATAACAATCTAGAAAGACTACCTAATTAGGAATAACAAGACTAGCCTCATACACTGTGTTCACTCACTCAAACATTCATAAACGGCCATCTTATTTTTTTTTTTAATTCTAAATTAATTAGTTTTACTTGTATTTTAATTTTGTTATTTTTTTATTTTGAAACTTTCCCCGATCTATTAGCTAACATTGTTTTCAAATGTAAAAAATAATTGCCAAGTAATTTCTTGAGGCAAGTGCGCTGGAGTCTGTACAACAGGCCGAAGACGCTTAGCTCTGGCACCCAGTCTCTAATAAACTTAAACTGAATATAAATTACAAAAACACAAATGTTGAAAAAATTTCCACGAGCAGGATCTGAACCATTCTGACATGACTGACTGGTTCTAACCACGATAGCTCAATTGGCTAGCTATCGTGGTTCTAATCACGATAGCTAGCCAAATTTGTTTCGCAACAAAATTTGCGTTAATATTATATAAACAAAACAAAAACATTTCTGAATAAAAATGTTTTTTAACAAAGAATTTAAACTGGGATTAACGCAAACTAATTAGTAAAAGGTATCATGCCTTCTATAATCCCCGTTTAAATAATTTGTTCACCTATGAAACGCGACATTTTAAAAGTGGATAATTTTTTTTTTATATCTTATAATGTAAGCTAAGATTACTTACTTACTTAATGACAACCTCCGTAGCCGAGTGGCTTGCACGCCGGACTTTGGGCGGCGCTAACTCTGAGGTCGCGGGTTCGAGTCCCGGTCTGGTCAAAGTCGAAAACGATATTTTTGATATTGTGTCGGGTCTGGGTGGTTGTGGTAGGTACCGTTGTTGTTTCTGATTTACATAAAACGAGTGCTTAAGCTACTTACCTTGGGATCAGAGCAATGTCTGTGATGTTGTCAAATATACACACTCACACACACGCACTGACACCCACACACACACCCCGACACACCCTCACACCCTCACACCCACACACCCACACACCCACACACCCACACACCCACACACCCACACACCCACACACCCACAACCCCCACACACCCACACACAAAACAAACCACCTCACCTACCTTCACTTGTAATGGTTCTCGATTACATATTTATATTATAAAAAAAGTATTTTTTATTACAAGCTTTTATTTAACTTACACTGTTTGTATGTAACTATGTAAGTAAGTTGTCCGTCAAAATTTGCATACTATTTTTATTATTATTTTCATACTTTTACTTTTTTTTCTTTTTTTCATAATTTCTTAAATGTCTGCTTATGCTGCCTTGTATTGCACCCTACGTGGAGAGCAACTGCCTCCTGACATACGGGCTTTTAGCCTAGTTTTGGTGGCGGGACAAATTTTACTTGTGATCATGCCTTTGTAGATAATAAAGATCATTTTATTATTTATTATTATTTTATTTCTATTTTTTTAATGATTTACTTATATTGCATTCCAGATTGTATTTCTTCTTACCGGAAGATGCACCTCGGACGACAACGACCCGATGTACCAGGCGTATTACAAATTGGCCGAAGCTACATCAGGCCAGGTCTTTCATATGTATAAAGAGGATGTTGGACAGGTAAACCTGCAGAATATCGGATAAAAATTGTTTTTTTTTTTGGAAATAGATTGCTGATTTGCCTCACACGGCATTTTCATCTTCACCGGGCTTGTATTGGGGCAGCGAGAAACTTAAAGGGTTCCTCAAGCCGTGTGAAACGAATCACCTTCGGAGGTTTTCTAGAGGGAACGGCATCGCGCACTAGTGCGCGTCCCCGTGCCCTCTAGATTCTCCGAAGGGTTCGGATCGGATCGGGGAGCGGAACCACCCGAGGGCGCCTCTAAAGGCTTGGACCTTGGCTCGGGTAGACCGGGCCGTGGAGGAGGAGAGAAGCGCCCAGGTACATATCTGTACCTGGTATAGAGCGCGAGTGAACCGGTTCTTCGTACCCTTGTTCTACGAGTACGGTGTCTTGGACCTAAACTAGTGTGCATGTTTAGTGTATTCTGTAAATGTGTAGTGTCATTTAGAGGATCGGGGGGGGGGGGGGGGGGGTTTATTGATTGACATAAACTCGAACTCAATTAAATGTAATCTACACTTTAACATTTTTTTTAAATATGAAATAGGTAAGTATGCAAAATTCATAAATATGTAGATTAACATTGAATAATGTTTAATTAACATTTCTTTATTATAGAAATCACTAGTTTTTAGCCCTGGGTGCCAAGTGAAAGTTTTATTCGCATGGCGAAATTTGAAATCTTCTCGTATGTCGCCAGGTGGCGCTGCTTCAATGCCATACAAATTTTCGTTTTCGTTAACGTAATCGAATGATACCATAGGACAGTTAACAAAACTCACAGTAGACACCCAGTTATCCAACTGCAAACACGCTACACGATTTTCGGAATATCGTGACTACACTATTAACAACTTTCCTTAAATATTTGCTTTTTTATGTTACAGATTTTGAAATATATAGCGGACACGCTTACAAGCAGGAAAACTCTTATCACATCCAAAAAGTTTCCTCCCGGCTACGGTCACAACATACTTGTAAGTTATTAGCACAAGTAGGTACCTACATAATAATATACTTACCCCCTTATTCATAAAAACTATTTAAGCATTATTTTGTTAAATATTGTTTTGTCAACGTCACACAAACGTCATTTTGAATTTGAGAAAAAGAGACAAAACAATGATTAACTAAATTATGCTTAAATAGTTTTTATGAATAAGGGGGTTGTTCCTCTAAACATCTAATACCAAATAGTTGTTAATGTCACACTTATTATACTTTATCATCATCAGGCCGAGAGACGGTTTTAGAAAAAGGGGACGTCCACCGGCGAGATGGGTCGACGATATAACAAAGACCGTGGGTTGCACGTGGCCCAGACTAGCCCAGGATCGAGGCGAATGGCACAAGCAAAGAGAGGCCTATGCCTAGCAGTGGGTCGGGAGGGGCTGATGATGATGATGTTGAGGAATCTATTACCGGGACAAAAATGTATCCCATCTGTCCGGCGCCCGGACTTTTGGCGGCACT
The DNA here is from genome assembly GCA_963082485.1 of Eudonia mercurella. Taxonomy (NCBI): domain Eukaryota; kingdom Metazoa; phylum Arthropoda; class Insecta; order Lepidoptera; family Crambidae; genus Eudonia; species Eudonia mercurella. The sequence goes on from OY720040.1 coordinate 4,728,216, forward strand.
AAGTTTGAGGTCCTGGGTTCGATCCCGGTCGGGTCAATGTCGAAAACGATTTTTTCGATATTGTGTCGGGTCTGGGTGGTTGTGGTACCGTCGTTTTTATATTTCCATAAAACTGGTGCTTTAGCTACTTACCTTGAGATCAGAACAGTATATGTGATGCTGTCTAATATATATGTATTAATATTATATCTCTCTCCTGACCGATTTCGGCCACCGCGACTGTATGCACTGGATAGGCATATATATTATTGTTCTTAGTGGTGGAGCCACGCTGCGTTGCAGCATGAAATGGGCCGGCTCGCCCGGCGTAATACCACCCTCTCACAGAATATCGGCGTGAAACAATGGCACTCGTTGCTGTTGTGTTTCGTCTGGTGAGTGAAAGTACCGAAGACCCATCTCTCACCCCTCCCCAAGGCCGGCAACGCATCTGCGATTACTTTGGTTTTGCTAGTGTCCATGGGCGGCGGCGATTACTTTCCATCAGGTGACACGCCAGCTCGTTTGCCTCCTTTTACCATTAAAAAAAAACCCTTAGTGTGGGTATCACTACTTCGCCTTTAAATGTGGTCTTAAGTGGTTTACGTACCCAATTTTGCTAGAGAAAGTTAGCCTACACTAGTCTACAGCTGGACATGTCCTCTCCAAGTGCACGCCACAGAGATATAAGTGATGTTCCGTACATATGTTCGATATTTATATATTGTTTAATGAACAACCTACTTACCTATTTATAAAAATGTACAGATTCCAGTTGACGCCGACATGAAGGCAGTAGCTATAGCGGAGTCGGGGAAGGAGCCCAAGATTGCTGTCACCGCTCCTGATGGCAGCACACCTAATACGACAAAAGTTGTGGACATTTCTGACGTCATTGTAAGTAATACCACAAAAGAAATAATACAGAAAATACTACTAATAGAAATAATACTCACAAATAAGAAACATGGTAAGAATCCCGTTAATAATTACTCTATTGCAAATGACCATGATAGTTTATATAGTTATAAAAGAAATAAAGTAATAAATTGTCTATTTTTAATTGCTGCATTAGCTGTCGTTAACAACCACCAATTCGGGAGTGGACGGGAAAAGCGAGTGTCACTGAACTTTTTGGCCTTGCCAAGGAATTCAATTTCAAATTCAAAAAAATATTCGGCGTAGGCTTAGGTTCTGACAAACAAACTAATACATAAAGTTAAAATTAAAATGCTACGACGAACTGGACTCCTCTCAGCATAAGTTGCAGCTTCAAGAAACTGCAACGCTGATTTTCAGAGGAACCCGTGATATGAGTGTGTGTGTGTAATGTTATAACAAAAATGCTGTTAATAATAATACAAACTGATAAGGTTTAAAATATAAATAATAAATATTTAATTATACCTGTGTGTGATTACATAATAATATAACTAATGTTAAATATGTACGTGAGTGTGCCATAAACTAAGTATGAAGAATAAAATATATAAAACAAAAACCATCTTTAAAATAATAAGGACAAGGCCAAGTATGCAGAGCTGACTGCCAACCTTCCCTAGTTGGAGAGGCACCCTAAGAAGAAGAAGAACAACCACTAATCCAGGCCCACGTAATGGTTTATGGCACGTTCTCCCTATCCATCCATAGGGAAGGCTCGTGCCCCAGCAGTGGGGATATAAAACGAGCTGGTAATGAATAATACTAATGGTTGCCGAGTGGTGGAATTAGATCGTAATTCACAAAATATACTACCTTTATGCAATGTAACAATTTTATCTTTCTGCACTGCTTTTCCATATTATATTATATGAATCGTGTGATTTTATAACAACATATGTCAAGGAGCTATAATTTTTCAGTAGATACAAAAAAAATACCTCGTTTAATGTATAAAACGTCAGAAGACATCACAAAATAAAAGAGATACTACGAAGACGTGTGGTTTTAAGGCAAATAATGTAAATAAGCCTAAAGAAAAACTTGCGTTCAAAAACTCGATTTCTAAAAAAGTGGCGTTTGTGTTGTTTTAAAATCACACGATTCATATAAGAACTTTCACTATGCCAAATCTAACACTCCTCAAAAAAGGTTACTACAAAATGTATCAAATGTGTAAAATTAATAATCACGAGCTCTGTACTCCCAGGGCACGTCAAGCCGTTGGTCCCGGCTGCATTAGCAGTCGTTAACAACCACTGCACCGCGAGAGCCTACGTGGTGGTTTATGCCACGTTCTCCCTGTGGTTTCCTTCCATAGGGAAGGCCATCCCCAGCAGTGAGGACATCAATGAGCTGGTGATGATCGCCTGTTTCTCTGAATCGTTTCAGTCTTTGCGTATTGAAGACACTGTTCCCGGCCTCTATACCGCCGTGGTTGGCAGTAAGTCGGAGACCAGCGTAGTGGTGACCGCTACCACCACCATACAGTTCAAGCACGGCTTCTCTGGTATAAGGGCCACTTCCATCGGCGATACGGCTACGAGACCCATTTCTGGTGAGTTACTTACAGTTACGCACTGGCCCGCGTGGTGGTTTATGGACTGTTCTTCCTATCCATGAAAATGAGCTGGTGATGATGAGGATGATGATGAATTACAGTAAATTACAGACAATGCACCTAGCATTTCTTTGCATTCGATCATTATTTTCGCTGGATGTGAGCAGCACAAAACCGGTCGTCGTGGAAATCCTTAGGGGAGGCATTTGTCCACCAGTAGTCGTCTTTAGGCTGAAATAATGACGATTCGATGTGGTAGGTTATTCGATGTGGTGGGATAGGTTGATGTGATGTGCAGGCGTATGTCATCGTTTGAGGTAAGGCTTTCTATACGTCGTCCGTGCCCTTATAATTTTTAAAGTCTTGTCAGCCAATATCTGGTATTATTCTTTTGGTGATTGAATGAATTCGAGTTGCAAATAACCGAAATCTCTTTTTATTATTATTATTTGTACACTTCCTTCTTTCTCTTCATTAAGGCCAAAAGGTTTTCTGTGAGAGTTCGTTTTTTCGTTTTAAATTGATCATCAATATCATCAGTCTAGATATTAGTCCACTTCTGGACATAGGCACTAGATAAAGGGACCCAAAGAAGATAGTAACCTTAATACATACCGCGCTCGAACACACATAGACCCATTGCACGAACACGGGTCTCAAAACAGCTGGGAACAGTCCGAGCGCAGCTGTTGCAAGATTCCGTGTCCGTGACAGGTTGTGTATCGTTGCTGCAGCGCCTTTGTATAAAGCTTAATCTTCTGTGATCCTTATTTTGTGATATAGGCCTCTCTAAGCGTACGCCACTGAGCCCGATCCGCGGTCACTCTCATCTAGCTCTTGCCAGCCACCTTTCGAGGATCTTCACTCCACCTTGCTCATATAATAACTTGCATTATGTGTAAAAGCATTATAGTTTTTATATCTATATCTATACTAATATTATAAAGCTGAAGAGTTTGTTTGTTTGGTTGAACGCGCTAATCTCAGGAACTACTGGTTCGAATTGGAAAAAAATTTTTTGTGTTGAAATTAATAGAAGTGGAGCAGCAATGAAAAATGTTGCAAAAACGGGAAATTAAAATATTTTTTTAATAGATTGTTCGCTAATTAACGCGGGTGAAACCGCGGGGCACAGCTAGTTACTAATAATAATCATCATTTCAGGCGAGAAAACTTATTTATCTATAAAGCTTATTACCCCGGATAATGACAAATCTCTCAGCGTGGTGGAAATAACGAACCTGGAAGAGAAGACAGTTATGGAGTTACCACTCACTTTGGTTAGTGAGAAGGAGAAATTTTATTCAACGGAAGCATTCGTACCACCAGACTTTACTTTTAAAATTGCGGTAAGTAATTATTCATATTGTATAATTATGGATATATTTGTATAGGTACGTATATAATTTTAGAGTGATTTATTAAATATAATTAAAACAACAATGAACCTAAAACTAAAAACCTTAAAAAATATAATAAAATAACTAAAATAAATTATTAAAAGGAGTCCCTTTAGGCAAGGTTCCGAAGATACTGGCAGCGTTCCCCCTTTGAATAGCTAGACTAATTCTTTGTCCGAGGTAGCTGCCAGCTCTTCGGTCTCCTGTGATGTCGATTAACCTTTTTGCTATTTCCTTAAAAAGCTTTATAGCGCTAGGACCCCACGGACCAAGGGTCTCAACACCGAATGGGACTAAATCATATTCGGAGCCTAGACCCTTGTATTTGCATGCTTTAGTCTTTTCAGCCGCTTCAAATATAACTTGCCGAATTCTAAACGGATTTTTAACATTTTGTAAATATAACAATTAGCCAGTTTCTGTGGTAGCCTGACCAGCCCCCCAACCGCCTAATACTCTCGCTTTCGATCGCTTTGAAAGCGAGACCCTCGCCTCGCTTTCTAATATAATATCGAAATATAATATCGAATGATATCGAAAGCTATAGCCTATAGCTTTCGATATTGCTTTCATATTGCTTTCGAAATGACAAGATGACGCCTCCTCCTCACCTCGCCTTCAAAGCGATCGAAAGCGAGAGAGTTAGGCGGTCGACCCCCTGGCCTGAAGATAAGACTTTGCTGGACAAAAATGTAGATGAAAACAGCGTAGAAATCGACAAGGAATGCAATTAGGACACTAACGCTGAAGGAAAATAAATATAATATAATATTTGTAATATATATAAAAAATATAAAGGTCGGATGTTGATGACGTATATTTTAACATTGAATAAAGCTTTTGGATTAAATACTTATAAAATACAGTGAAAAAATTAAATGCCTACCCGACCCAGCCAAGAATCGAACCAGGGTCTTCCGCAATCCAGTGCAGCAATTAGCACTTAAAAATAAAAAGTAAAATTTACTATAGGGTTATTAGCGTTGTGTTATCAAATATGTGGTATTTCATCTGTAAAGATGAATCTGCATATCTATCGGTTGCAATAATCGTTGGATAGATGGCACTGTGCCGCTAAAAGCACTCAAAAATTAAAAAAGCAGAGTGTAAATTCAGTGCTTACGTCAGCTTTCGCGGTAGCATAATGGTCAGTGCAGCCGCCCGAATTGCAGAAAACCCAGGATTGATTCCTTGCTGAGTCGGGTATGCATTTAATTTTTTCACTGTATATTATAAATATTTAATTCAACTTCAATGCAGCAATTAGCACATAAAATAAAAAGTAAAATAAAGCTTTTGGCTTACAAAGTACGAGTAGGAGTAGATAGATGTGATAAATTTCGGCGGCTTAAAAAAGTATCACGATAGCATGGTTGGTAGTGCACCTCACAGGTTCGCTAGAGGAAGAGGGTTTTAATCCCGCAAAAGATACATCATTTTTCGAAATATATATATCATCACCATCATCACCACTGCAATAACAATTCACAAGTGAACAGTTCTTAAGAATAACATAGAAAAAAAAATTTTATATCATTTGATTAAGGCGAAGGGTAAGGCACACTATCGCCACCAATTGATAATTTGACAATTACTAACGGACCGGATCTTTTTTTAAACATTGCGTACCGTCTGATAACAGTAAAGCATTCATAGTATTTATTTAATAATTGTGCACTACTTTTTGTTGCGTGGTTTATTCACAAAACGGTCTATCGCAGTTATTTACAAACAATGGCCACTGTTGGTGTTAGCGAATGAATACAAAAACGAACCTAAAAGTAGTGCACAATTATTAAATAATAGATGTTTGCCTAGTGTCGGAAGGTCCGCAATGTTTGAAAAAAAAATTCAGTCTAGCAGTTATCAAATTAAATCCATTAGCGGCGCTAGTGTGCCTTACCCTTCGTCTTAAGTTGTGTAGATAGGAACAAACAAGAAGAATAATAAGTGTTCCTATCGGAACAACTAAATGGTTGATTCGTTGGGAACAAAAAATTGTTGATCCGTTTCAGTTCATCGGTTTAGTTGATCGGAGTGGAAAGCTTGAAATATTTATATTGTGTTAGAATATTTGGCATAATATTTAATAGTAAGAATGTTAGTTAGGAACGAGTAGCAATTTGTGAGGAGGTTATTTAAATGAGAGAGTCTGTTATGTAACATTTAGTAAAGTCTGTTAAGCAACTTGTAAGTTTCAATCAATATCTATAAATCTATTTTATGCTTAGGCGGGCTGGTTAGAACTACGATAGCTCAATTGGAAGAGCACCTGACCCGGAATGTCAGAAGGGTGCAGGTTCAAATCCTGCTCGTGGAAATTTTTTCAACATTTGTGTTTTTGTAATTTGTTCGCAACAAAATTTGCGTTAAAAATTATTTGAACATTTATGTTATGCTTGATACGTCGCTTTGTTTTGTCTCTATCGACACCTTACAAAGTATGATGTTATAAAACAGGATTGCCAACCTCTAAACCTAGATTAAATATGGACTGAAGAAGCTGAATTTTCTGGAATATCTGGATTTCTGTGACTGTCAAAACTTACAACATACTATCAGTCTGCATAGTGATGTATTAATATTGTAAAGTGATCTGTTTGTTACAGATTAAAGGATTAGATGGTAAAACTAAAACCGAATTCAGAAGAAGCGGCCTTACTCCAATTGAAGTGCAACTTCCAAAAAAAGGTATATTTAAATTTTTTTAATCTCTCTGAAAAAAGACAAAGTGTTGAAAAAAATCCACGAGCGGGATTCAAAACCACATTGAAAGTAAAAGTAGATAGTCTTGATTAATTTCGACGAGTTGGATTGAGCCACGATAGCATAGTTGGCAGTGCACCTGACCCGGCATGTCATGGAGTGCGGGTTCGAATCCCTCTCGAGGATTTTTTTCTACACTGTCTTTTTTCAAATTGTAATTTGTTCGCAAGTATATTTGCGTAAAATTATATGTAAATAATTTTAAATCTCTTGTATACTATTTCTTTGCTGTGTATCAAAAGATCATACAATTACAGTCAATGGAATTATTAAAACTATTTTCTGCACTTACCTATTTAAGCAACTTAATAATGATAACGTTTTATCTTATCTTTATCTGATCTTGCAGAATTCGTCGACCCTGTATCGCCATCTGCAAAAATTGACAATGGCTTCTTAATTAATGCAGAATATGACGAACCATTAAGGATATCATGCAAAGTTAGAGGTTATCCTAAGCCGGAAGTAGTTTGGAGCGATAACACTGGTGTAACATATCCAGCACCGGTAAGCAAAATATATCTGATATGTCCGATTTGATCCAAACCTAGTAAGGAACGTGGACATGCATTAATGCGTGATGCCATTCCCTCTAGGAAACCTCTGACGGTGCTTCGTTTCACACGGCTTGAGGAACCCTTTAAGTTTCTCGCCACCCCCAAAAAAGTCCGTTGACGCTGAAAACGCCGTTTGATAAGATATATAAAAAGTTGGATAAGATATATAAAAAACTAAAAAATATACAACGTGTAACAAAAAGGTGTGGTCAAAATAAAAAGACCCAAAGTGTATCCGATCTTGATCTTGTATGCAGAGTTACTACACATAATTATTAACACTAATTTATTACATATGCAATTTTTAATTAATTTAATCGCAGCCCTAGCGGTTTAGTAACCTCTGTCACAAAAGAAGGAGCCTCTGTGTACTCACATTTAGGATAATTGCTGCTTGCTTATGCGCGTCTGACTTCACTAATATAAATATTTAATTTACAATTGCATGACAAATTAAAGTTAATTATTATGTCTCAGTAACAACACATACAAGATATTGTATATTGTACGTGTTGATTCATTTCGACCACACCTTTCTGTTACACGTTGTATAAAACTATAAACTTTCGTTACTATAAACCAAGAGAAATATTGTAGAGAAAATGTGTGTAGCTAATATCTATCTGAATATTTTTAGGTAGCTACAGTAGAACTTCCATATGATTACATAAGCGTTTTGGAAATAGACAAAGTGACGAAGAATGCTACGTATTCGTGCAAAGCATCTAACACCTTCGGGGAGTACTCCCAAGGTGTTGATGTAGAAACTATTCCGAAAGAATACTTCAATGTAGTAGAAGCTCCTAAAGGTAACGAATTTTATATTGTCACAGTAGATAAGTAGATTGGGGGCGGAACTTTTCGCATAACGTCGATTGTCCTAAAGTCGCTTGTCATACATCAATTGGCATAATCATCAAATAGCATAACACTAATGTCACATAATTTTTCCTTCGCATAACTTTTAAGTGGCATAACTGTCTAAAGGCATATTATTATTAAGCATAATAAATCCCTAATTTTATTTGGCATATTATAGATATAATGTATCATAATTACTGAAATCCCCAATTTTGTATGGTATAAATTATTTAGTCCTAAATCTTATTAATTAAATCGAATTATCACCCCGACTCCACGTAGTCTTATCTGCCCTACGCTAGAGTGTAATTTAAGCCCGCGTAGGCGTGGAGGGGCAAGGCGGCCTACGAGATGAGGAGCAAGTGGTTTGAAAGGATGCTGGCCGGCTTAGCCGGCCAGCCTCAGCCGCGGCGGTGTGCGAAAACCATCTGCGACGATAAGCTCGCGTGGGACCGCTGGAATCCTGCAGCGCCGGAGCCGTGACAGAAACCATGCATAAATAAAAAAATAAACTATTTATTTATAAAGTAATATTTAAAAAAAATACTAATTCTATTATTCCTTCTGATTGTTATGCTATGCATTCATTATGCTTTAAACAAATTATGCGTTAAGATATTATTCGTTGTGATCATTATGCTTTTTAAATTTATGCCTTTTTATACTTATGACAAACAATTTTAACCTACTTTATATGAGGACTTTTAAAATTATGCGTCGCGGTAATATGCAATGTGATGATTATGGCTATTAAATTTATGGAACATGATATTATTAAATGTTATGCTTAAAATTACGGAGCCAAGTAAATTAGTAGACAATAGAGTAGTAGAGAGTAGATAAAACGCGTTAGTAACATTGGTGAATATATAAACCGCATGTTGTAAAACTTCGTGGCCCTTTTTAAGCACATTTTACATTTTTAGGAAGAAGGAAATAATTATTATCTACGAGTAGTTATTTCTTAAATAATCTTAGAGTTATTTACACGGTGGTTGTAGGTTCTTACTCGGTTCTGAAGTATTCCCGACGATATGATTCTTATACATAATAAATTCTTTCAATGATTTAGGTGATCACCGTAAGTATCGTAAGTATTTTACCTAAACAAATATATATTTTTTGCAGACACCACAATAGAATATTTAAGTACCGGAAGTGTGGTTTGCAAAGTCGATGCTTTCCCACCTGCTCAAATCAAGTGGCTTGTCGGTGGTACTGAATTACATTCAGATAAGCACATTGATATATCTACAGACCAGTCGGTGCTCACTGTCACAATGATGCAAACACACTTAAGCAGATCGTTTGTTTGCAAAGCAGATAATGGACGTGAAAGCAAAACGTTTCCTTTTAAAATTCGAATTACTGGATTTGGTAAAGTTTTAAGTTGATTTATGTGTTATGGTGGCGACTGACCGGAGTGATCATCGTAACGTAAACGTAACCACAAAATAAAGAGGGATCAGAAGGTTAGCATACAATAAGCGTATACCGCGCTCGAGCATCATACACATAGACCCCTTGCACGAATACGGATCCCGGAACAGCGCGGTCGATCCTATCCGAACACCTCGGATAATCTAGTAGGGAACGGGGACACACACTAGTGCGTGATGCCGCTCCGCTCCCTCTAGAGAACCTCTGACGGTGTTTCGTTTCACACGGCTGTAGAAACCCTTTAAGTTTCTTGCCGTCCCCAAAAAATCCGTTGAAGCGGAAAATGAATCAGCAGACTCTCTCAAAAAAAAGGAGCCTAGGTGAGTTTTGTTTACTGTCCATATTCATTTGATTACGTTTACGAATATTAACGGATGCCAAGACTTACTTTCGGTCGCTGCACCAGTTAGTTAGTTACGAATATCAGTATGGCATTTAAGCAGCGCCTCCTGGAGACAAACGAGAAGAGTTAAAAAATTTCCATGCAAATTCTCGTTTTCGTTAACGTGATCGAATGTAAAATGAAACTCAGCCTAGGCCGTCTGATCATGCGAATGCTCGCATCGAACATGTTACGTAACGACAAAATGCTCCGGTCAGTTTCCACCTTTACAAGTAAAATATGTGGCTGTTTAAATCAAAAATCTTTTAATCATTTTTTTAAAATATTAAAAGGAGGCAAACGAGCAGGCGGGTTACCTGATGGGAAGTAATCGCCGCCGCCCATGGACACCCGCAAAACCAAAGTAATCGCAGATGCGTTGCCGGCCTTGAGGAAGGAGTTGGATCTCGAGGAGGAAGTAGGAATTGGGAGGGGGGAGGGGTGAGAGATGGGCCTCCGGTACTTTCACTCACCAGACGAAGCACAACAGCAACGAGTGCCATTGTTTCACGGCGATGTTCTGTGAGAGGGTAGTACAACACTAATATCGTATGTTCCTGATGGAATCCAAAACCAATGCTTGTTAGCATTTGGTTCAGAGCTTATCAGATTAATATAGGCTTTCAATGATAGCATCGAATATTATAATACGATTCTAGTCCCAGAAGCCATATTTATATGCTGTAGATTCATGCAACAATACGACAGTTTGATTAAGGCGAAGGGTAAGGCACACTAGCGCCACCAATTGATAATTTGACAATTACTAACGAACCGGATCTTTTTTTAAACATTGCGTACCGTCCGACAACAGGAAAGCATCCATAGTATTTATTTAAGCCGGGCGAGCTGGCCCATTTCGTCAAAAATCAAAATCAGTCTCAGTTCGTTCGCCGCGCAGGACGCACGTACGCTCGTGCTCCGTCGCGCGCTCGGCCTGTTCCGTTTGTTTTTTACTCGGTCCCTTTTTACTGTGTACCGGTAAGGCTCCGGTGCACAGTACGTCGCGTTATAGCGTTCTCGACGCAATTTTCATTGCGGGAGCGCTACCCTTCGCCGTTTCACAGCGATAACTGTCATTGAAAGACTACGCTTAGTAGCCGACTGGTGGATACCTAACGGTGACAACTAAACCAGTTGGGGCACTGACCCGGCTGCCCTCCTGACCCTCCTGGGGGGAAAACACTCCGGAAGAGTTCTGGCAAAGTTGGCCTTGGGGGATCTCCTAGTCAACTCAGAACTATTAGCTACACTTTCAGTTTAGGGACAAACACACCCTACGGTGAATTGATTTTCACCGGAGGACACACCTAGGGCCATTCAGGCAGTAGGTTCTTTTCAAACACACGCCTCCCTGCCTGTGGCGGGGAGGGTCTGACACCAACTCACGCATCTTAGCCATTGCACTCCGGCTAAGATGGAGCTCGAGGTGATAGAGCTCTTGCTAGGGCAAAGTCACCCCGAGGCGTTTGCAGTCCTTAAGACTGCCCACCACAACAAGTTGTCCTCCCCCGCGTCCACCCCGCGCCCCTCGCCCTACGCGAAGCCCATACAAGTGCCTTCCGGGCACTTTGTCCCCACGCCCACCGCGCATCTAAACATTAGGCCCATCATTCGGATGGATCAACCCGCGTCCCCGTCCGATCCCGAAATGGAGATGGAGGTCTGTCCCTCCGCCTCCAAAACTATCCCTCCCGTCTCGGACTCCGAGCCCGACGATGTTGTCACGTCGGACTCGGACTACGAAACCGTCACCCGCAAAGGGAAGCGGGCACGTAAGGCCGCCCCTCCCTCTGTCCCTCCGCCTAAGGCCGCTAAATCCAACAGCGCGCCCTCATCCCGTCCTTGCTCCCCGAGGCCCGAGCCGAGCCAGCCGCGCAAGGAAAAGAAGCCCCCTCCGCTCTATATCCAGACCACCAAGGACTGGGTTGAACTTTCGCGTTCTCTGAAGGCGCGACACAACATTATCCCTTTAAAAATTCGCCTCATTAAAGGCGAAACCGAGATGATCAAGGTACAGCTAGCTACCTCGACCGAATTCCGCCAATGCACGGCGTTTTTCCGCTCAATGAACGTGCCTTTCCACACGTTCTCGCTCCCCGAGGAGCGAGTACTCTCCGTAGTTATCCGCGGTCTTCCCACAGATTGGGACCCTAAGGTAGTACTGGACGACCTTAAGTCGCAAGGCTACCCCGTCCTTGAAGTGACCCGGATGCTCGGCAAGGACAAAGCCCCTTTACGCCTCCTAAAGGCACAGCTAGAAAATACCCCCGAGGGTAAATCCATTTTCGACGTAAAGTCCATTGTAGGCTTCGATGGCCTATCGATCGAGGCCCCTCACAAGCGTGGCATTGTAGGTCAATGCCACAAATGCCAACGTTACGGGCATGCCGCCCGTAACTGCTTCGGCCGTCCCCGATGCGTTAAGTGCCTGGGTGACCATGGCACTGAAGCGTGTGCAAGGCCTAAAGCGCCGGTTCCCGACGACCCGCCCGGTTGCGTAAACTGCGTCGCTTTGGGACACACCGCGAACTATCGCGGCTGCCCCAAAGCGCCGCGTAGTAACGCCAACCGCGGGTCGGGACCGCGACGTAACCCCGCGACTCGCGCCCCTCCGCCTTCACAGATCGCGAAAGTCTCGCTCCGCCCCGCGGCCCCCTTACCACCGCCCCGCAACCCGTGGGCCACCCCGCGGGCTTCCCAGCCCGCGGCTCAAGCCCCCGCGACAGACTCGCTTGTCGACTTTCCTGCGACTGGCCCGGCTCGTGCCCCACAACCGCTTCCGGCTGAAACTCCAATGGAGCAAAGCCCTCCCGAGGCCCCTCAGGCCACGGCCCCTAAGGCCAAAGCCCCCAAAGCTAAAGCCACTAAGGCCAAGGCTACTAAGACCCAGTCCCGTAAGCCAAAACGGCAAACCCCCGCCCCTAAGGCTGCCCCTAAACCCAAATCCAACGATCGCCCGCAACACCCGTTCGCCGCGACTGTAGGTTCCCTCCCAATCACCTTCTCATCCATCTCTACGGTTGTCGAACTTGTAAAGATCTATCGATACAAGGACGAGATCGTGGAGGTGGATAGGAAGTTGCGCGAAGCCGCCTCTGCCCCCAACGCTTGTCCCGCTATGATTATAGCGACAATCTTTTCTGATCACGGTCCCCTCCTAGACAAGATCACGTCCCTCATTGACTCTCTTAAAGACTCAAAATGAATAATACGCCCCCACAAAGAATTAAGCCCCGCTCCCTTACGGTTGCGTTTTTCAACGCGAACGGTCTCAGTAGTCAACGCGACGAGGTGTCCGGCTTTCTAGTCGAACACGCCGTCGATGTTTTTCTCGTACAGGAAACTTTCCTAAAACCTTCCATCCGAGACCCGCGTTTGGCAAACTACAACCTTGTCCGTAATGATAGAGTTGGCCGCGGTGGCGGCACTCTTATCTATTACAAGCGGTCGCTTCACTGTGTCCCGCTCGATCCCCCACAGCTATCCGACTTAGAGGCTTCGGTCTGTCGGCTAGGCATGACGGGCCACCCGTCGATTACTATCGCGTCCGCGTACTTGTCCCCCAACAAGCTTCTTACACAACCCGATCTCGAGGCGCTGTTTGCTATGGATAACGCCGTCATTATTGCCGGCGATTTCAATAGCAAACACGCTCAGTGGGGTTGCAACTCAACCAACCGTAATGGTCGGGTGATGAGCCACCTCGCTGAGTCGCTGCTCTTCGATATCGTTGTGCCTATGGAGCCCACCCACTATCCGTTAGTTGATAACCACACCCCCAACCCGTTAGATATGGCGTTGCTAAGGAACGTAACTTTACGGTTGCGTTCCATAGAAACGATCCACGCGCTCTCCTCCGATCATAGGCCGGTTGTTTTACAGTTAGGCCCCCCCACCGACCCCACCCCCGTTATTAAGGTTGTGACTGACTGGGATAAGCTTGAGAAAGCTCTCGAGCCTACCGCCGGTGAGTCATTAAACCAAATCCCCGATGTCATTGCCTCGCCTCACGAGACAGTGGCCGCGGTCGAGGCCCTCAATAGTCATCTCACTAACGCTATAAGCGTATCGACCCGGCGGGTTGTAGCGACGGGCGACCATCGCTTCAAACTGCCGGACGATGTGAGGCAACTGTTGAGGGCTAAGAACGCCGCCACGCGCGCGTACGACTCTTATCCCACTTCGGACAACCGAGTTCGTATGCGTTCTTTGCAGCGCGCTGCTAAGGAACGCATAAAAGAGCTCCGCGGTGCGAACTGGGATGGCCTACTTAAAGAGATCTCGCCACACCACCAAGCTTATTGGAAGTTGGCGAGAGCCTTTAAGTCGGACACGGTCACGTCCATGCCCCCGCTCAACAAACCCGACAACTCGATCGCCTTTGACGACGACGACAAAGCCGAATGCCTCGCCGACAGCCTCGAGTCTCAATGCTCGCCTAGCACCCTCCCAGTCCCTCAGGACCATGTCGATATGGTAGATAGCGAAGTCGATAGACTCTCGTCCCTCCCCCCCACCGCTACCCTCCCGCCTGTTACGGAGGATGAGGTGCAAACTCTAATTAGGCGTCTCAAACCCCGTAGTGCCCCCGGGGCAGACGGCATCTCAAACAAGATCCTTAAGATCTTACCCGCCCAACTTATCGTTTTAATCGTAGCTATCTTCAATAGCGCCATGGCAAACGCAATCTTTCCCGCTGAGTGGAAGGATGCGGTTGTCATAGGTATTCATAAACCCGGTAAACCGCGTAACGCCCCCTCTAGTTATCGCCCCATCAGTCTTCTCAAATCGTTGGGAAAACTGTATGAACGCGTTCTAGTATCCCGTTTAAGGGAATACGTCTCCGCTAACAACATCCTTATCAACGAGCAGTTTGGGTTCCGCCCCAAACACTCGTGTACCCACCAATTGCACCGCCTCACGGAGCATATCCTTACCGGTCTCAATAAAAAACGTCCCGTGGGAACCGGAGCGCTTTTCTTCGACGTCGCGAAAGCATTTGACAAAGTCTGGCACAACGGCTTAATTTATAAGCTATACCAATTTGGCGTGCCAGACAGACTCGTGCACATCATACGAGACTATCTGTCAAATCGCACTTTTCGCTTCCGCGTCGAAGGAACGCTCTCCACCCCTCGTCCTATTCGCGCCGGCGTCCCGCAGGGATCCGTGCTCTCTCCAATCCTTTTTGCGCTTTACGCAAATGACATCCCCAAGACCCCACGCGTAGACCTAGCTCTATTCGCGGATGACACCGCGCTATTTTCGTCCGGTAGAGACAGAGCCGCGGTTTCCAACCGACTCCAAAAAGCCGCTAACACCCTCGGCGTTTGGTTTCGCAAATGGCGGATCGAAGTTAACCCCGAGAAAAGCGCCGCTGTGTTCTTTTCTCGGGGTAACGACGATCGTTGCCCTCCCATCCGTTTATTTGACCGTGCTATCCCTTGGGTAAAGCAAGTAAAATATCTCGGTGTCACCCTCGATAGAAGATTGACGTTTGCGCCTCATCTCAAAATCGTCCGTAACAGGGCCGCGTTTATATTAGGCCGGCTCTTTCACCTTATAGGCAGACGAAGTAAAATGTCTCTTAGACATAAGACGACAATTTACAAAGCCTGCATTCGCCCGGTCATGACTTACGCTAGCGTAGTTTTCGCGCATACCGCGCCCTCCTACCTGTATCCCCTACAAACCCTCCAAAACCGTTTCATGCGTGGTGCCACGGGCTGCCCGTGGTACTATCGCAATGTAGATCTCCACCGTGATCTTGATCTTCCCACTATCAAAGATTTCATCAAAGACGTTTCCAGACGTTACTTTGATAACGCCCCCCACCACCCCAACCCGCTTGTTGTGGCGGCCGCCAACTATAACGTTGGTGCCTTTCCACCAACAAGACGGTTCTCATCTAGGCGTCCTAGACACGTCTTAGACGACCCCGACGACCCCATAACAGTTGCGAACGCCCCCCCGCCCGATCCTCTAAATGTCACTACACATTTACAGAATACACCAAACATGCACACTAGCTTAGGTCCAAGACACCGTACTCGTAGAACAAGGGTACGAAGAACCGGTTCACACGCGCTCTATACCAGGTACAGACATGTACCTGGGCGCTTCTCTCCTCCTCCACGGCCCGGTCTACCCGAGCCGAGGTCCGAGCCTTTAGAGGCGCCCTCGGGTGGTTCCGCCCCCCGATCCGATCCGAACCCTTCGGAGAATCTAGTAGGGCACGGGGACGCGCACTAGTGCGCGATGCCGTTCCCTCTAGAAAACCTCCAAAGGTGATTCGTTTCACACGGCTTGAGGGACCCTTTACGTTCCTCGCCGCCCCCAAAAAAGCCCGGTGAAGCTGAAAATGCCGTCTGAGGCAATCAGCAAACTCTCTCAAAAAAAAAAAAAAAAAATGGCCCATTTCGTGCTGCAACGCAGCGTGGCTCTACCACTCAGACAGTGTCACTCATTTAGCACCACCCAGGGGTCACGTGTAGGGTCTCAAGGGTAAACCTACGGACTCGAGTAACTTTAACCCCCAAATTTCAATTCTATACCCAAATGCTTGAAAACGAAGTAACGTTTTGATTTGGGCGGCCGCATGTTATACCTATTAAATTATTCAAAGAAATGTAATATATATTATTTTAATTCAAAATGGCATTTCAGAGAAACCGACAATTGAAAAGTTGCCACCAGTCGTTCACGGTGAAAGGGGTAAACACACGGAAATAAAATGCAGGTTTGTCATTTATAAAAAACAATTTTGAATGTCATAAAAATATTTTTTATACGTTTTTTTATCATTTAAGATTCATAGGGCACTTCGACGTTATTTTCGTCGCCTAACAAAAAACAAATTACGAGATGACAGCTGGTGTGTATTCAATTGTTTCAAAAGACGGACATCAGCTTATGACCCCTTTTCAATGATTAAAAGAAAAAAATGTCGATCATTGGTCCCTGTTGAACAATGGTGCCATTAACCCAGGGTCACCAGTATTCAGTTTTTGACTTTTATTAGTACTGTAGGACATTGTGAAAATTTAAACTGATAACTGATGTAAATTTGCAAACATAGGAGTTTAATTTTTTTTTTTTTTTTTTTACATGTTATGATTGTCCTTTATAGTTTGTGTTTTTATTTGTGATGGAAAGTGTCCTTTTATGATAGGGCATTTTCCAACATTTTTGGCGCTGTAGGTAAGAGAGTTTCTTGCCGATTCTTCTCAGTACAAGGTCTCTTGCCCAGAGTAGACTTACGAACCGATGGCATAATGACGTTCATAAGAGCTATTTGTAGCCTTAACTGAATAAATGATTTTGAATTTTGAATTTAAAATTCAATTATTTGACTTCAATTCTGCGTTTAATTTAAAGTATGCCAATATTCTTATAACATTACGGCTTTACAGAATTCTCGCAGGATCACCAAAACCAAGTGTGACTTGGTATTTTACGACGGAAGACTCTAGATTATTTAAACTGAACGAGACAAATGAAGTATTAAATATTGATAATCTGGATTTTCGCCACTCTGGCGGATACCAGTGCTATGTCTCAAACGACGCTGGCCATGATTTTGGTGAAACCACATTGATTATTGATTGTAAGTATGTATTTGTAATAATATCATGTTTGAGTTGACGGTTAAATCACAAAATGAGGAGACCCACGGAAGGTAAGCTTCATATAAAAGCGCTCGAGGAACGCACACATAGAGCCTCTCACGGACACGAAATTCGCAATAGCTGCGCTCGGACTGTTCCGAGCTGTTTCGATTACGAACGCGCTCGAGCAACGCACACATAGAGGCTCTCACGGACACGAAATCTCGCATTAGCTGCGCTCGGACTGTTCCGAGCTGTTTCGATCACGAACGTGCTCGAGCAACGCGCACATAGAGGCTCTCACGGACACGAAATCTCGCAATAGCTGCGCTCGGACTGTTCCAGGCTGTTTCGATCTCGAACGCGCTCGAGCAACGCACACATAGAGGCTCTCACGGACACGAAATCTTGCAATAGCTGCGCTCGGACTGTTCCAAGCTGTTTCGATCTCGAACGCGCTCGAGCAACGCACACATAGAGGCTCTCACGGACACGAAATCTCTCAATAGCTGCGCTCGGACTGTTCCGAGCTGTTTCGATCTCGAACGCGCTCGAGCAACGCACACATAGAGGCTCTCCGGACACGAAATCTCTCAATAGCTGCGCTCGGACTGTTCCGAGCTATTTCGATCTCGAACGCGCTCGAGCAACGCACACATAGAGGCTCTCACGGACACGAAATCTCGCAATAGCTGCGCTCGGACTGTTCCAAGCCGTTTCAATCACGAACGCGCTCGAGAAAACGCACACATAGAGCCTCTCACGGACACGAAATCTCGCAATAGCTGCGCTCGGGCTGTTCCGAGCTGTTTCGATCTCGAACGCGCTCGAGCAACGCACACATAGAGGCTCTCACGGACACGAAATTTTGCTATAGCTGCGTCCGTGAGAGGCTCTATGTATGCGTTGCTCGAGCGCGGTATGTATTATTTACTAGCTGTGCCCCGCGGTTTCATCTGCATTTATTAGCGAACAATAAAAATATTTTCCCGTTTTTTCAATATTTTTCATTGCTGCTCCATTCCTATTAGTCATAGCGTGATGTAATATAGCCTATAGCCTTCCGCAATAAATGGACTATTCAACATAAACATAATTTTTTAGTTCGAAACAGTAGTTCTTGAGATTAGCGCGTTCAACCAAACAAACAAACAAACAAACTCTTCATCTTTGTATTATTAGTATAGATTTATTTATTTAATTGGCGCAACTACAGAATCCGATCACAACACTTCCAAGCTGTTTCGAGATTTCGTGTCCGTTAGAGGTCTATCTGTGTGTTGCTCGAGCGCGGTATGTTTTATTTATTTATTTATTTAATTGACGCAACTACAGAATGCAATTCAATAATTAATTGTAATATACTTACCTTCTGTGGGCCTCCTTATTTCGTGGTTCATTATAGATCGTAATAGCATTTAATTTGAACTCGGATATCATAGTGTTGGTATTAGTTAAAGTGTAGGTAAGGTAAAGGTTATTATTTATAGTAGAAGGTTTTTCTCTCTATTTTCAATATAAAACTTAATGTATTTTTTTTTCTTTTATATTAACGGGTAAGCACAGTGCCTTGATCTCACCTGATGTAATGATAAGGCCTATGATGGAAACGCCCGGGATCCTCAACTAGTGAGGCACTGGCTATCCTATCTCTAGCTGCCGGAACACAACAATGCTACAAACATTGATGTTATGGCAAAGATTTTATAACATTTTCTCTATAACATCGTGTATAACGAACAGAAAATTTTATATACTACTAAACTTTGGTACGTAGATTTAATAATTAAGGTCTGAGGCGGCGATTTGATACCCCAGCTAGAAATCGAACCAGCACCTCTTAGCCTAAAACCAGTTGCCAAACAAAGACCTTATTCACCATTTCGTTCACAGGTACCTATTTGTTACCCTTAGGCATACCTTTTTAATACCACGTTACGAAAAGAACAAAACTAGGGGGTGCAGCGCGGACGCAAAACTGCGAGATTCAAGTTTCTTTAAGATAGCGAGCGAGCGGCGCGTGGCAGTGGTGTGACAACAGCGCACGACTACAAATACGCACGCACACTAATATCTGTACAGAGTAGGCTGGTGATTTAATGAGAGCAATATTTACTTTCATAAAATCATAGGCGTTTGGGAAAAAAATTATAAAACTCTTAATATTTTCATATTCATATTTTTTTATTGAAAAATAAGACAACAGTGGCCTGCGGAATATCAATACAAACATTTTGATGTCGGATCATTGTTTCATTTGTGCTATATTTACAAAGTTTCTGAAGAAATAAGTTTTTAGATATCATTACTTTTACGTATTATTTATGCAGTTTCTGGGTATTTGTTTCAAATTCCAAGACAACCATGGCCTTGTGAAAGGATCAAGCTAACCTACACTAGTCCTTTTAATGTATATGACCTATTCAGCGCCTAGCACCAGTGACTTAAAAACACGTAAATTTTCGAAATTCCGCGCGGCACCCCCTTAAGAATCAGTTAAGAATAGGCAAGCTATTAAGTATAACTCCGTGCTAATAAACAGATCGACGCGAGCAGGTCTGAGAAGCCACCCTTATACCGTGCTGACCATCAAGACACGTACCAAAAAGTTTGGACAATCGTTCCTTTGCCGAACTACCCGTATGTGGAATGCGCTTCCCGCACACGTGTTTCCCCCTCTTTCTCTCCCGGGTTATTTAAGCGGGGCGTGAAAAAGCATTTATGCAGGCCGCCACAGTGTGAGCGTTTGGCATAGCGTGGTAGCGCTGTGATGAACGCTTTCACTTCTTGGGCTTCACTGGCTGCTTTTCATCAGGCAGGGTGAGGCCATTTTGGCGTGCCAAGATTATAATTTTCGAGTTATTTCGTGTTTTGTCTCTTTTACTCTAATTTAAATAAAATTTACATGATATTAAAAAACACGGAATATCTATTTCAAGTTAATTATCTGTGTTTAGTAGATAAGGCTGAAAAGAGTATGGTGCAACCGTAATATCACTAAAGCCACGAAAGTCCGCCTAATGAGAAGCTTAGTCTTCCCGATACTCCTTTATGGCGCAGAAACGTGGACGGTTCGCCTGAAAGACCGGTTGAAAATCGATGCACTTGAGATGTGGTGCTGGCGGCGACTGCTGCGGATTCCTTGGACAGCGTTTAGGACCAACGTCTCGATCCTGGCAGAATTGAAAATCAAACAGAGATTATCGTCCACTGTGCAGACACGAATCCTCAAGTATTTCGGACACGTTGTTAGAAACAAACACTCCATGGAGCGACTCGTTGTCCAGGGACGGGTAGAGGGCAAGCGGTCACGCGGTCGATCACCTGCGCGTTGGACAGACGCCATCAAAGCAACAACACAGACCTCTATAGTTCAGAGTTCACGAGACGCTGAAGACCGCAACAAATGGAGGCGCATCGCGAGGGCTGTTTTAGCCAATGAAAATGCAACGTCATCAACCACGACCACTCTGTCAAGAGTGACCGACTAAGGAGGAGGAGTAGCTTATCTACTCCTCCTCCTTAGTCTATACTTTATGGGCCTTACAAATAAACAGAGCACAATTTCGCATAGTTTATCCCTGCTTGTTCCTGTCATGTAAACTCCTTTGCAGATTAGAGGTGATTAGGATAAAATTAATTAGCAGTCGTTAACAACCACCAATCTGCATTCTGATTATTCTGATTTAGAGTAGCTTGGGTGTGTCATGCTCTCTTTATTGTCTCTGCGGTGGTGGCATGTGCGTCGGGTCGTTACGTTCCCTAAAATATGGTTGAGCGAAGCGATAGCTGATTCATTATGTCATACTCGTGAACGGGTGCCGCCTGTGGAGGCTGGTCTGCTCTTGCATACTTGTCTTAATTTTATTATTATCAACTATAGTTTAACTTTGTTTTTTCTTAGACAGGTTTTGACTTTTACTAGTACTGTATGACATTGTAAAAAATTTAACTGGTAAATGGTGTTTTTGCAAACTATTTTTTTTTTCTCACGTGATTGTCCTTTATATTATGTGTTTTTTTTATTTGTGATGGAAAATGTCCTTTTATAATAGGGCATTTTCCAATATTTTTGACGATGTAAGGGAGAAAAGATCTGGACACTTGCTGAGTTTCTTGCCGGTTCTTCTCAGTACAAGATCTCCCGCCCAGAGTAGACTTACGAAACGATGGCATAATGACGTTCATAAGCGCTATTTGTAGCCTAAACTGAATAAATGATTTTGAATTTGAATTTGAATTTGAATTTGAATTTGCACTGGGCCCGCGTGGTGGTTTATGGCCCGTTCACCCTATCCATTGTGATGATTTTTTTTTTCCTTTTAGTTGATGGCTTCGTGCGATTAGCACATTTAACCAGTGTCAAAGTAATTTTTCTGACAAGTAATACATAAATAAATAATATTTCTTGCCTGTATGATGATGATGAATGATAATAGAAATGAGAAGTGAGAAATGATATAAGTACCCCCCCAACCCCTCGAGTATCTCAGTAAAGATGTGGGGCTTTACTAAGTCCTCGGGCGGACTTCTTGAGAGAATTTGAAAAGTGACGTTGCACCGTTTTGTTTCATTTGCCAACACTCATGCACACTGAATCCACCATTATTTCACATTGTGCTTCGCCATAACACAAATTTTAGAAAATAAAACAAAACCGCAGACATGACTTTTCACTTTCCCGCCAAGAAGTCCCTGCTGGTGATGATTATAAGGGTAAAATAAACAAAACACAGAATAACTTATCGAAGCTTATTCTCGGTTTATTTGTAGGGCTCTATAAGTAAGTTTTGTGAGCTAAAAAAAACTGTGTTCATTGCTTCTTTTGTAAAGCAGTCAAACGTTTCCTTAGATCCCCCTCGTATAGAGAAGGGTTTGGTCTTCGTAAAGTCCAAACATGGAGAGTGGACCACATTGAGGTGCGATGTGCACGGTGAGCCGAAACCAACAGTCACTTGGTTCCGAGACGGTGTAGAGATCTTAAAGGACCGAGAGCATCGTATATACAGAGATCACAGTTTAAGGTAAGCTAGTGTCCCATGCTGGTCAAGGACGTGAAAATGTTGCATGTCGTAAGGGCCGACTAAGAGACTAGGGTTCCATGATACTCACACATCAGGCGATCCGCTAGCAACCTGTCACGATGTTTTCCACCCTGGAACCCTAATTGGTCACTAATCTAGTACCCATAATTTGAAAAAAAAGACAAAGTGTTGAAAAACTCTACGAGCCGGATTCGATAGCATGGTTGGTGGTAGTGCACCAGACCCGGCATGTTATGGGGTGCGGGTTCCAATCCCGCTCGTGGAATTTTTTCAACGCTTTGTCTCTTTTTCATATAAATACATAGTGTACATGTTGGAAGCGCACTTCAATCAGTATCCTCAACTACAAAGGCACTGGGTATCTTATCATCTCTAGTTGCCGGAACACAACAATGCTGAAAATATTGATTATCGTTATGGCGACATATTTAGATAAGATGGTGGTAGCTAGCCAGGCGGACAACAAGCACTCCACCAACCAAACCGAGTACACAAACATGTAGGTACCCCCCGCTGGGAATCGAACCCGGGACCTCTGGGTCTAAAACCACTAGACCACAGAGGTGGTTATTTCATGTAACCCTGTTAATGGTTCTTTAATAAATAATAAATAAATAAGGAAGATTAAAATAAATTCGTGGAACTCTAAAAAGTGATCAACTTGTATGGGTTTGTATGAAGAAGTCCAACACTATACCTAAGAGATAAGGAAACTTGCTCAAAAGAACCACGTCTGAGCTCAAGGAGCTGTCCAAGTATTTATCTTTTTTCTGCAATTTGATAATTAATACAAGTACCTACTTACTTACAATTCAGGTTTAAAGGATCCCTCAAAAACAGTGGGAAGTTCACTTGCGTCGCTACCAATTTTTATGGCACTGCGAGAAAGAATATCCAAGTCAACTACGCTGGTAAATATAATCCATATTAATATTATACACTAGCTGACCCGGCGGACTTCGTACCGCTTTGAAAGTTTCTATGACAACAAAACAAACAAATCGTTAAATATTTACACGTGAAAGCGTATCAAACAAACAAAAAATAAACTCTTTTTTTTAATAAAAAGTATCCTATATCCTTCCCAATACCTTTGAGAATATATGTACAAAGTTTCATGATGATCGGTTGAGTAGTTTCTGCGTCAAAGCGTAACAAACAAACTCACATTCACATCCCTACTAATATTATAAATGTAACTGTGAGTTTGTTTGTTTTGTTGACATAGAAACTGTCAAAGCGGTACAAAGTCCGCCGGGTCAGCGCTCAACGCTTAATTAAATGATGGCAATGCTAGGAATAGCAATCATTCTTCTATTTAAAGCTTTTACAATATTATCAATTGTAATATTATAAATAAAATTACAAAACATAACATTAATAAAAGATTATTAATTGCTTACTATTATTTATTTATTGTTAATTGATTATTTATTTTTATTTGATTATTCATTTTAAACGAATTTGTCACAAATTCATTTTGCAAGGTTTCACAGCCCCAAAAATCAACAGCAAAAAATTAAAACTTAAAATCAACTGCTTTTGGTACACCATAATATCCTGCTTGCACTATTTAACCCTTAACTACCTTCGTGGGGTAAATTTTTACCCCAACCGCTGATTTCTCGTTCGTAAAATTCCTCCTATTGTGATCAGTGCGTCGTCGCTTCGTGTAATATCAGTAGTGGCCGCGTTACCACGGCAGGTGGACGGAGAACGCGCTGCGGCTTATACTTACAAAGGTACGGTAGGTGTGGGGTAAACTTTTACCCCACGAAGACACTTACGTAAGAGTTTTACTTTTTCATACCTAAGGACTTTATGAATATTTTCATTACTTGTAGGTGAAAATGGAGCGTTTTCTAAACGATGAAGCTATTGCAAGCGTATTGGCGGACGAAGAATGTTCGGATCAAGTAAATATACCGGATTTCTTTGAAGATGATGCATCACATAATATTGTTCTGCAATTATCTGGTATCAAAGGTCCGGCCGTAGAAAAACCCAATTTATCCCCTGTCGAATCGTGGTCTTTACTTCTAACTGAAGAAATCATAACTTATGTCACAATCCAGACAAATGAAAAGATTACAGAATTGTTAGAGAAGAGTAGAAGTTCTGAATTTGATTCTGAATATGAACCAATGATAGGGCTCAAAGACCCACTGTCATATTTTTTTCATTTAAGCTTTGCGTTTATTTTATAAAAAATTGAATCTTTGTTGATCTTAAAACGCATTTAGCTTAGCAAAAAAATTTTTATTGATTTTGTTCTTAAGTATTTAAAGACATGTTTTTCTTCTTAAAAAATAAAAACTGATTAAAAAGGTGCCATTTATGTTAAGTAAATATATGTTATAGTTCCTAATAAAGTTTATTTCAAATTAATGTTGTCTACAGTTTATTTCTATACCTCTAGTTATTTTCATTACCTCATATTTTTAAAAATATTGTCTGTTTATTTTTGGGGTAAAAAATTACCATACGAAGCCACACACGTAAGTTTAAATAGCGAAGGTAGTTAAGGGTTAAGCCGACTTCTTGCTTACTCAAGGCTTGTAGTGCCAGCTTCATGCTCTCTTCGTTCCATGCATAATATTTGCCACATTTTGACATGCTGATGATGTCACGTCATTCGATATAAGCCGACTGCCAGCAAACTAAGCGTGTTTTGAGCAAATTAATTATGTACAACAACTTTGTATATACTTATCGTACCGAAGTGAAACAAAAACTATATACGTTTTGGAATAACGTCTTCTATAATAGTATAGAGTAAAAATATACTATTTTTTAATCTTTCCCAAGTACATTATCCTAATATAATTTTTTATTAAAAATGAACTTCTACAAGTATTTTTTGAACGTCATTTCAAAGCCATGACTTCGTAAGCCCTACGGTGGAGACCTTGTACCGAGAAGAAGCCGCATGAAATTCGGCAAGGGCTGTTTCTTTCTTCGGTAGTGTTACAAGCAATACAAGTTAAAAAAAACACAACAATAATATCACAATCATTACAGTAACTTTGCAATATTGTAATTAGTATATGTATCAACTATATCCAGCTATATCCATCCAGCCGTTAGTCCCGGCTGCATCAGCAGTCGTTAATAACCACCAACCCGCGCTGGGCCCGCGTGGTGTAAGTATAGCCCGTTCTCCCTATCCATCCATATGGAAGGCTCGTACCCCAGCAGTGGGGACATAAAATAAGCTGGTGATTGAGATGGCGATTGAGATGGCGATGATGATGATGATGATGATGATGATGATGATGATGATGTGTCTTTTACAGTTCCTGTAGCAATAGAAGTTCCTGAAGTTAGTAAGTTGGAGAAGAAAATCGGTGATCATATCTCTTTGCCTTGCCACGCCGATGGTTACCCCCGGCCCACCATCAAATGGGTGTTCTTCAATTCGGTAAATAAAGTACCGCGAGTTATGAGGTAAGCAATCATCTTTAACACCAATCTCCAACACCATCAGCTCAATACCTAATCGCACTCCGTAAGCACTGTCAAACTTTCACGATGCATTTTAAACAAAAATTTTAATGCTAAATACTAATTATTACACCGAAACTCCGGTTATTGTAACTGTTAAAGATTACTTAACCATGGACGATCCTCACTAACAGAGACATTTAGTACAATGCGTTGCATCCTTAATGCGAAGCATTTTAGGGTCAATACTTTAAAATAAAACAAAATAAAATAAACCTTTTTAGTGCACCTTTCCGTAAAACCGTATTTCTCCTATTTCAAGACTTTGCAAGTTGGTAAAAGAATTTTAGTGGTAGTGCTGGACTTGATGTTTTATCTGTCTCACCTAACAGACTTCGGTCTGACATTACAAAATGTTTTATTTTATATAAACTAGTTGTAAATGTTACGTCCATGTTGTGTGCGAATGATGTATTTACCTGTAAGTGTTTGTAACGCTCAAAATTCAAAATCATTTATTCAGTTTAGGCTACAAATAGCTCTTATGAACATAATTATGCCATCGGTTCGTAAGTCTACTCTGGGCGGGAGATCTCTGGAGATTATTATGCCCGCTCGGAAATAATAATTGCGCATGTATTTCTTTTCTGTAAATGTATTGGTGTAAACAAATGTTGGTAAATCAATAAATAAATAAATAAATAACTAAAACACAAATGTTGAAAAAAACATATATACCTATGTTTGTCAATGTCAGATTCAAATCATTCGCATTTTTAATAACTTAGTTGATATTTTTTTGTAACACATACTCGTACACACTACACACTATACACTCAGTCTCCTTATGAACTTCTGAGTGCGGTGCTCCATGACTTTGACTAAAAAGTCTCCGAGAGTCATTGAAATTTGTCACACCAGCATTTCAATGTAAAAAAGACGTGAAAAAACTGTTTAATATTTTGACAACAGGGATTTTATGACCATGACCACAGCGGAAAAACTAACAGCCTTCGAAAACTTGCGATATGCCAATACCCATATTGACTTTATTAAAAAATTATGACCGCCATTTTGGATCTCAAAACAGATGTCAATTATAATCGGCACTCAAGGAGGCCTGAAAAAAGAATATGAGTATTCTTTTTTCTTTATAACTTTCTTAAAAAATCACGTCCGCCATATTGGATTTCGAAATAGAAGTACTATTCATAATTGGCACCCACAAAAACCTTAAGAACGATATCCATATTAACTTTTGGAAAAAAAATATCACGTCCGCCATCTTGGATCTCGAAATTAATGTCATATATATAATTAGCACCCACGGAAATCTTAAAAATGATACCAATATTCACTTAAGAAAAGAAAATCATGGCTGCCTTCTTGGATTTCGAATTAGATGTCATATTCATAATTGGCACCCACGAAAACCTTAAAAACGATAGGTACCCATATTGACATTTTTTTATATCACATCCGCCATCTTGGATTTCGAAACAGTTGTCATTTTTATAATCGTTCCCACAAAAACTTTGAAAACAATACCTTCCTATTGACTTCATAAAAAATATCTTGGATTTCGAAATAAACATTTTGTCATTAACCCCTATTAGTTCGTTCCCTTCGATTCCATTTTTGAAACAAGTTTTATTTAGGCTGCATGGATTGTATCCTAAACAATGAAATTAAAAAAAATAGAATAGCAGTTTGGATTGGCATTTCCAGATTTCGGCCGCACCCCTTCCATTTTTGAAATTTTCGAAAAATGTATTAACAACGTTTGTTTAATTTAATGTATTTATAAGATTTATAGTACATATATTTTGGCGTTTGTGAAATCTTTTCCTTATAAAATTTAACTATATCAAATCTCACACTTCTCCATGCGCGCCTCCATTTACTTAAAAAGGGATCGAAACATTTTGCTTCACGTATTAATATGGAACGGTTGAGTTTCGACCACTGGGCAACCACTAGTTTTGATATAGTCTTCCTGCTAATGAAAATTGTATTGTTCATTCAGACCATCAGAACATGAGTCCGGAACATTGAACCTGCTTAATCTGCAGCCCCACCAAGATGGATACTACACCTGCGTCGCCAAGAACGACGTGAGCTCAACCAACATCACCTACCAAGTTACAGTCTTAGGTATGTACTGCATGTACGGGGACACGCACTAGTGAGTGATGCCGTTCCCTCTAGAAAACCTCCGAAGGTGATTCGTTTCACACGGATTGAGGAACCCTTTAAGTTTCTCATCACCCCTAAAAAAAGCCCGGTGAAGCTGAAAATGCCGGCCGAGGCAATCAGCAATCAAAAAGAAAATGTACTTGGGCAACGATGTTTTCACAGTAAAAAAAAAGTTTAAAAAGTCTTGACTGATCTCAAGTCCGGTGGCGCTGTAAAGACTATCTCAGGACAACAGCAACTCTCAAAAAAATTGGTTTTTTTTGGATATAATTTGTTGATTGCCTCTGGGCATTTACAGCGTCACTGGGCTTTTAGGGACGTCGAAAAACTTAAAGGGTTCTCCAAGCCGTGTAAAACAAAGCACCGTCAAAGGTTTTCTAGAGGGAACGGTATCACGCACTAGTGCGTGTCCCGTGCAGTAGGGCACGGGGACACGGGGACAGATTCTCTGAGTTGGAAAAAAAATGTACTGCACGCATGATGTTAAGGGCGCGGTCCCAGTGAGAGCTATTAATTTCCAATTCAATATATTTGCATCCAATAATTTAATTTTGGTCATACATTTAGTACTTTTGAGCTCAAAAAAATAATTCTATAATAAATTCTATCGTAATCAATACACGATAATCTTAATTATCGTAATTAATTGTACGAAATAAACAATAATAAATAATAATAATAATAAACTTTCCTACACTCACACCAATTATCTAGCTCAAGAGAAGCTTCGTTAACAATAACAACCAATAGAAAATAAATAAACAGTGGTAAAAGAGAAAAAATAAATAAATCAACAATTAAAACCAATAATAAATATCTGTTTCAGCACCACCAATTATTCGTAGAGACATCAAAAGCGCGTACACGGCAGTGTTAGAAGATCTAGTCGTATCCTTGCCGTGCCACGCCAAAGGAAACCCTAAGCCCACTATCACATGGACTAAAAACGGATTTAATATAGCTGCAGGTAATAAGAGTTAATTGTAATTTTGCCACACACACGATTCGTTTGACAAAACGTGAATCGTTATCGTTAACATTATCGAATGTCTAATAAAATTCGAACACCATAGTTTTACCAAACACACGATAAACGGGGTTTAATAAAAACAATTATCGTTATCGTTAACGTTATTTAACGTATAATGGAATACGTCGCGCACTTAGAAATTTGGTGACTCGTTTCTTTGTCGCACCTCCAAAAGATGGAATAGTCTGCCAGCACCGTTTTCCCTCTTTCCTTTAATATGAAGTCCTAAACGAGGCGTGAAGAAGCACCTTTTGGGCCGGCAGAGTGAGGGTAACTGATGCTGTGTTATTTTCACGCTGCACCAGTTGTCGTCTCGTCGCATCTGGATTCCATATTCATCATCATCAGGTGAAACGGAGTCATTTGCCGTGCAGAGTATTAAAAAAAATCTATACCAACAGGTAGTGAATGGTACGACATTGATGGCAACGATACTCTTATCATCAAGAATATTGATGAGAAGTCAGCCGGCGCTTATGTCTGTCGCGCCAGTAACAAAGCGGGGGTTGACAACAAAATCTACGGCGTCAAAGTGAAACGTATGTATAAACAACAACAATTACAAATTATTTATTGTACCTATGAAGGGAAGACGGCAGATGACAGAGTGAAGGCCAAGATATAAGATAAGATAGGATAAGATGTTATTTTTTATATAAGCTAGCCTGAAAACAAACATCAGACAGTACCAGCTGATAAAACTGAAGATTAAACGGTGATGATAATGATGTTATTTATCATTAGAGATTATCTTTCAATTAATAGACATGAAGTAACTTTTTAAAGCCTACAATGCTTTGACGTAATGCGCAAAGCGTAAAAAGTTATGTTATTATTTGTATAGATGGATCGGTAGAAGATGTATATAATTTTACGCAAATTTTGTTGCGAACTAATTACGATTTAAAAAACCAGTGTTTATAATATATCCACGAGCAGGATTCGAACCCGCACCCCATGACATGCCGGGACAACTTAATCAACGCTATCTCTTCTCTTACTTTGTAAGCCAAACGTTTTTCAAAGACTACTATAGTTTGTATTTGTCACTCGCAATGAATAGGGTTGGAACGTTCAACAGTATAAATTCAGAAAACTAATAACATATTATTAATATATTTTTATTATTTATTTTTTTGTATTCACAATGTTATATGTTGTTACAAGATAAAATTTTACTAGAAAAATTCCACCTGGCTCAGGAAGCTCGAGTGGGAATCAAACCCACGACCCTTGAATTAAAGATCGAATGCTCGGACCGCTCAGCTGCCGAGACCCCAGAAGACTCGTTGAATGTTTCTAGACTGCTTAACTCAGTCCTCGCCTGCGGTTAGTACGCGGGGCGGGAGGTACGCCACGGGTACGAGCGTTTTGCGACGCGGCGAACGGATTTCTAGTTCATTGAGCGTTATACTACGGCAGTTACAGTCAGCAGTGACAGAAAAAACGCAATGAACTAGAAATCCGTTTGCCTCGTCGCAAGACGTCAGTAGTCCTCGTCGAGCGGTAAGGTGGTACCCACGTGATAATTTTAACAAGATTCATCAGAAGATAAGCAATTATAAATATAGGTGCTACAGGGAATATTTAAGACTATTATTACATGATCTGGATCTAAAAGGAAAATCCTTATCGAACAGCCAAATATAACATCGTGGAGGTGGAAATACCTAAATACTATTTAAAATATCAGTTACGCGGTCTAGCTATAGTATTTTGTGATTTACGATGCAAGCCAACGGTATTACGGCACTCGAGCTTCCTTGTTGATTCTTTCTAGCAAAATGTTTTCTATCTCATACTTATGAAAATTAAGTTATTTACAATGCAATTTATGTTCTACTTAAATCTCTTTTCCAGCCTTTCCTGATATTAGATATGATATTCCAATAGAAACACTGTATGTAGAGGAAGGCAGTGCGATTGTTCTGCCATGCAATGTTCCTCACACGAGACTCGACTACGTTCGTTGGTTTAAGGTTTGTAAGTTTTGATCCTTATTACCTAAATTACATAAAGTTAATTTTGTTTACTATTTAAAAATCTTTTGGAGTTAGGTTAGTGTAGTTTAGGATAAAATTGACGATGCAGCATAATTGTTCCAAACATTTTTGGTGTTCAAGATAACAAACCTTTTTTAAAGTATTGTAAGCACTTGGACTTCGGGAGTCGGTCGACTCCGAACATTTGAATGTCCAATTTCGTAGTAGATCTCCGATGATAAGACCGAAGGTAGAAGCGTACTTCACCCGGAGTCTTCAACCACTTAGGAAATAGCTATTTATCTCTAACTGTCGGAACACTAAACTTTTATGTGGTTGGAGTATGTTTTTGGCTGACACTGACACAATTCTATCAAAAATAGACTTAATTATTTCGCATTAAAATTTATTTTTATTAAATATGAAGCTTTCTGACCATTTTGTATCAATCATTTTTAATATTGCTTTAATATTTTTTTATACGGACAACGGGTAAGCAACTTACCAGATGGTAGGTGCTGGTAAGTCCAAAGAAAGGTAAAATTCAAATTTAAAAACATCTAATTTAATTCGAAGTAACTTAGGTGTTATTATTTATTTGAATAACTAAAGAATTGGTTGGCTTATCTCACTATTTTAAGTAACAAACTTTGATAAAATAAAAGTAGCTGGCCAGATGGACTAAGAACCAGCTCTACAGTATGTCCTCCTTGCTGGTAATCGAACCCAAGACCTTTGGTTCTATTACCAGTCAGACTAAACTAGAGATGCAGTTCAAATCTTTGAAACACTTTCAGTAATTTTTTTCTATTATTGTCATTTGCCTGCCCTGTCCTCAATTTCATTTAAAGTCGGCGCAACATGTTTAAATTCAAATTAATGATTAATTATAAAGTTTAAGCTACAAATAAGTCACTGCCATGATTATCTTCTTCCATTCTTCTCTCATCTTTCACATAATCCATTTGTTGTTCCATCGCTCTTCCTTTTCCTACAAAACCTTCAACGTCCATGCTTTCTCGTCACAATTTTACCACCTCTACATAACATGTCCGATTTTTATTAAACTTGATTGTGAAATTTGAATACTGAATTTTGTTTTTAGGATGAAAATCGTATATCCGTAGGTAGTTTGCATTTGCTAAAGGTAAAACCAACTGACGCTGGTGTCTACATTTGCCACGTCAGCACGTTTTCCAACTCAACTTCGAGCGCATTGAAAGTTGTGGTTGGCTCAAAACCCGCTTTTATATCAGACACTGAAACGAAAATAAACTTTGAGGAGAGTGTACCAGCCTTCTTGGACTGCAGCGCTGATGGAGAACCAACACCTGAGGTATTTTTGAGGTTTTTGTCTATTTCCATATGTCAACCCTATTGTTGTTCACAAAATGTCTGTAACTAGTGTGCGAATATTGATCCTGCGGGGAAAAAACCAAGAGACTAATTAAAATAAATAAAAGTTTTTAATTTTCTTATATTATATATACTTAGGTGTAATTTTAATTGTTTTCAGGTAACTTGGACGTTTAATGACAAAAGCATTGACTTTACAGAAATGCTTATGGAGTTCGAAATGGGAATAGAAACTAGAGGAACATACAATTGCTTGGTGAAAAATAGTTTCGGAAGTATCAATAGGACTTTTGAAATAGTATCTATGGGTAAGATTAGTGAATTTAAATTAAATTTTCGTCAAAGTTGTCTTATTTGTCTTGTCTTATTACATCTCAGTACAACGGATGAGTCTTTCAATTTTAATATCATAATAAAATGATTAGAGAGTTTTCAATTAGACTAATTTATTATTCAAACAAAATTTTTCAGAACTAACTTACTTGTGTTCTGTGATGTCATTGACAATGAGAAGACAATAATTTTAGCTTAAATAAAAGAAATAACGAACTTTTATTTAAATTAAAACAATCAACAGTCTGTGCTTTGTGAATAGAATAGATTTTGTTTTATTTCCTTAAGAACCATTATCTATACAACTATATCTATCGATATCTATTTCTATACTACTATATAAATCTGTAGGCTCTGTCTATACATGCAATTTTTGTGACAAATTTTGGGATAAATATCCCTGACACCAATTCTACGATTTTTGAAATTTTTGTCTGTCTGTCTGTCTGTATGTCCTAATATAACTCAAGAACGGCTTAACCTATCTTGATGAAAATTTGTATGTAGTAAGAACATGAGATTATGCAAATGATAGGCTATATAATAAGATGTTGGTAAACCTAATAATTATATTATTTAGCATTCATTGATCCATTATTTTCGCACAGCGAAGCGGTTGGGTAACGGCTAGTATAAATATAATAATCATCTTCTACATAACTGCTCTATATTAATAGTCTATCTGTAATGTATCCCAAATGTAAGTCAACAGACATAATTAAAACTTAAAATTAGGGATTTTACTATTTAATTGACTACAAAACCTAGATTAGAGTTATCACTCAGGCCTTATAATTAGACTAAGTGCTCTCTAACTTGTAATTATATTGAAGATACGATTGATTACAGATTGCATACTGAATTTTCAAGAAAATTTGGCTCAAAACCAACCATTGATGGTTGAATTGCCCTACTTAAGACTTCCGTTATTTGATAACACTAATGGCTTTATGCGTATTCCATCAAACGAAACTGCCCTATTGTATTGCCCTAGTGGATTTTCAAACCTTCCAAACACTGAAGTTATGGCCAAATGTGAAGGACAAACAGATTTTGATAAGTACAAGTATAACGAGCTCAGTTGTGCAGAAGAAGTGAGGCCACAAATTCAAAGAACAGGCAGACAATGCCGTTCTTATAATACTGAAACTATTAAAATAGGCTATGAAATAAGAGGACATTTTCTAGAAGTTTATGAAGTCTGTTTGGATAAGGGTAAAAAATCTCCAGTTTACACTAAAACGTGGATTCACCGGTCACTTGCTAATGTTAATCCAAGAGATGAACCGACATGGCTGGATGACGGTTTGTTGGATCTGCAATTCAGTGAGATCTACGACTGTGGTAGACAAGTAGAAGAAATCTCGTCGCGCCTAAGGAAACGGTTCAATCCGTCCTCTTATGATTGCTGCTTCAATAAACGAATGTTGGTCAATCCTCAAGACCTGTTGGGAGGTCTTTCTCAAAAGACTGCGTACACATATTTGAATGTTGTCCCTCAGTGGAGTACTTGTGGCTCAAAGGTAATCTTGAACATTATCTATATTTTAAAAGTTTATCGTTCAAATAAGCAAAGCAAAAGAGTAAAAACTAAGGTTTAGAATGCTTAAAAGTTTTTGACTTTAGAAATGATTTTAATTGTGTTTTAACGTTTTAATTTTGTATTTTAATATTTATTTATTTATTGTATGATAATTTGAATTTTGATACTTTTAAGATTTGATTTTAATTTATAACGTTTTTAAAAAAATTGCCTGTATGATCCAATAAGGTCAAAATTAATGGATTTAATTTTATTTATTTATTTTATAACGTGTTAAATAATTATAAAATATATAGTTATAAAATTAAATGCCTACCCGACCCAGCCAGGTATCGAACCTGGGTCTTCCGCAATCCGGGCGGCTGCACTGACCATTATGCTACCGGGATACCAAATGATACCATTATTTACCATTATTATTTAGTGCAGCAATTAACACTTAAAAATAAAAAATAAAAATAAATTATAACGTGTGCCAGTTTAGGTCATTAAAATTATATAAAAACAATTTCCTATGCTTTGGCGCAAGTTAATCATCATTAATCGTCAAAGTTTAGCATCATTAATGTTAATCATCTTAGACAACTTAATTCTCATTAAATTATTATTTGATTTACAGAACTGGGATCTACTGGAGCAAAAAGTGAGGGATCTCGCGAAAGAATCATATGATGACTTGTTAGTGTGGACGGGAACTTCTGGTCAACTGAAGCTCTCTAACGCTGACGCTGTTCCTGAAAATATAAACCTTAGCGACTCCAGCGGACGGCAGCAAGCAGTACCACAGTACCTGTGGAAAGTAAGTAGTTTCACGGTTTACATTATTATTATTTATTGCTTATTATTATTTCCGGACAAATGTCAAGTTTTTCTGGAAGTCAGTACGTTCTACTAGGGGAGCATCGACCGTAGCAGAGCTTACAAAAATCAGAGGCGATGATGGAAGGATCTTGAAAGAGGAAGAGTGTATCTTACGGAGATGGAAGGAGTATTTTGAAAGTTTGTTTGAAAGAGATGATGCAGTGGCGGAAATAGATGAGCCGTCCGTGGAAGGAAATGGAGGTGAGGGTGAGATTTGTATGGATGAGATAGTGATAGCGTTGAAAAGTATGAAAGCTGGTAAGGCTGCAGGGTATGATAAAGTATCTGTTGAAATGCTGAGGGCCGGGCGAGGCATAACAGCTAGTCAGTTGTACCACCTTTTTAATTTGTGTTGGAAGGCTGGCCAGGTACCAGAAGATTGGTGCAAGGCCGTGATCGTGCCGCTTTTCAAAGGGAAAGGATCACAACAGGACTGCAAAAATTACCGCGGAATCAGCCTTCTCAGTGTTGTCGGCAAACTGTATGCTAAGGTGTTGATTAATAGGGTTGTGAAAGAGACGGAAGAAAAGATTTGGGATGCACAAGCGGGATTCAGAAAGGGAATGGGATGTACGGATCAGGTTTTTTCCTTGCGTTGCATAGCGGAAAATTTTTTGGCCAAAAACCAAAAAGTCTATTGCATTTTCGTGGACCTGGAAAAAGCCTATGATCGGGTGAAAAGGAATGAGTTATGGTTGTCTTTATCCGCGCATGGGGTGAGCAGCTGTCTGATACGAGCGCTGAAATCTCTCTATAAGTGTTCCAGTGCTTGCGTCAGAATAAACGGGGCGTACACTGACTGGTTTGACATCCATAAAGGGGTTAGACAGGGTTGTGTAGCGTCCCCATGGCTGTTCAACCTATTCATGGATGACTGTTTGACAGATCTGAAAAATAGTGATTATAGACTGAGAATGGATGGGTTGCTTGTTAAATGCCTTCTCTACGCTGATGATCAAGTCATACTTGCGTCGTCGGCCGACGAGTTGCAGGAAATGGTAACATTAATGAATGCGTCGTTAGAAGCGAGAGGTATGAAAGTGAACGTAAGTAAGACAAAAACCATGGTTTTTGAAAGAGAGGAGGATATGACAGAATGTGATGTTTTAATTGGAGGTGAAAAAGTAGAACAAGTGAAAGAATTTGTGTATCTGGGGACTAGGTTCACGAGGGATGGAAGGCATGAGGGTGATATTGATAAAAGAGTGAATGCAGGGAATATGGTGAATGGAGCGCTGCATGCCTTTATGAACAGTCAGAAAGTGTCAGAGAAGGCGCGACTGGCTGTTCATGCGGGAGTGTTGGTGCCGACGCTTATGTACGGAAGTGAGAGTTGGGTATGGCAAAAGAAGGATGAAAGTAGGATAAATGCAGTGGAAATGAGAGCATTGCGAAGTATGGCAGGAGTGACATTGAGTGATAGAATGAGGAATAGCAAAATTAGAGAGCGTTGTGGTGTGAAAGAGGATGTTGTCACTAAAATTGAGATGGGAATGCTAAGATGGTTTGGGCATATGGAAAGGATGGATGAAAGGCGATTAACGAAACAAATTTACAAGGCGAGGGTGGATGGAGCTGTTGGAAAGGGTAGGCCTAGACGGACGTACTTAGGACAAGTCCAAGACGTACTAAGAAAAGGTCAGGTCAGGAGTACCCATAACCGACGAGCATGTATGAAAGGAGTAATGAGAGTGGAGGAGGCGCAAGAGGTGTGTCAGGACCGTAGCAAGTGGAAGGATGTGGTCTCTGCCTACCCCGTTGGGAAAAAGGCGTGATGGTATGTATGTATGTATGTATGTATGCTTTTTAAACTATATTTTTAATATCTAACCCAATATTTTACTTTCAGATTGTTCAAAATCCTGGAACCCATTCGTCTGTTGCCATCGTTCAGCTCAACATTCCCAACCTGACGGTGTCTGAAGCATCCTCACACATGTACTGCCGGGACATATGCGCGGAAATTCCATGGATGAACGGCGGCGTTCGCTGGAAAGACACGGCAGACGGCTTCACTTTCTGTTGTAACCTTAAAGAGTTTGAGAGAGGGTTCGGATACCGTGGCCAATTCGGTGACCACGTGAATGTTTTGTACGGCAATTATTTACCGTCTGAAAGTTCGGCGTAGTTTGTATACTATTCTAGTGTAGTGTGTAATACAATTGTTGGAAAGTCTTATTGTATAATGATAAATTAGTTGTGTAACAAAAATGGTTTCAAATATAGAAAAAGAAATAATAACATTTTGATAAGAATTTTGTTTTATTATTTTCGTTATTTTTTCCCTTACTTGACAGTGTCTGAAGCATTCCTGCACATGTACGTCACAAGCATTGATATGTATACAATTTGATTCTTATTCCATTGTATTAAGAGTAAAAATTGTATACATACAGTTAATGCTCGTGATACAGTGCATGAGCATTAACATGTATACACTTTTGACTTGTTTTGACTCTTATTCCATCGCATTAAGAGTTACATTGTTTACATGTTAATGCTCGTGACTGGTTCATAAAAAATATGCAGACACCCAAATGCACGGCGCCGGCGTTGTCTGGAGGATCCTGACAGATAGCTTTACTTTCTGAGGGCCTAGACAATTAAGCATAACGCTAATCTTTACATAGTACTAGCTGACCCGGTGGACTTCGTACCGCTTTGACAGTTTCCATCATTGAGTTAAATATATATCAATGGTTTCCATGACAACAAAAGAAACAAATAATTTTGTATTGGAAAATTTAATTGTCGTTTTTAGTATTTTATTTAATATATATTTTTTATTATAGTCTATGTTACTCAGCGCTAATGCAGCATTCTAATGGTGAAAGAATTTTTTAAATCGGTCCAGTAGTTTTTGAGTTTATTCGTTGCAAACATACATACATACAAAAATACAAAGGTTTCCTCTTTATAATATTAGTATAGATAAAACAAAGTCGCTCCCGCTGTCGGTACGCTTAGATTGGATTGGATTTTAATCAGCTATAGATAGAGTGATTCAACAGGAAGGTTTATATGTATAATACATGCATTTAATTGGGCCCGGTAGGTGGCGCTGCTATAGGGTTGTACCTATAGGATACGGGTGTTCACTCAAGCGGACGACCGACGACGACGTCACGAGCGGGCCGCTAGAAAACGATACGTATGAAGGAAGTTTATTAATAATAGTGAAAAATAGATGCCATCAAAAACATAAATGTGAAATGAGAACCAAGTTCAATATTATGATATTGGTTGTTGACTTCAACGACAAAAGAAGTGAGATCTAAATAGGTAGGTGCCAAGTTCAATGGTCAGTCCGAAAATACGAATTATTATTAAGTACCTACTAAAACAGTCAGGGAAGAGCCCTATGTTCGATAGCTAGTTTCTACCAACCAGCCAAATTTCCGGAAGAATAAAATAAGAACTTACAGCTTTAGAACTTACGAAGGCTTTATTATAATTCGTATATGAAAACTAGTCAAGTCAGACCTTAGGCTGCATCGCACCGCTCGCCATCGTTATCAGATTATATATTATCAGATTATACAAGTCCACTCCTGGATATAGGCCTCCCGTATTATCATCATCCTCATTATCTGGGGCACGAGCCTTCCCTATGGATGGATAGAGAGAACGGCCATAAACCAACACACGGGCCCAGTGCGGATTGGTGGTTGTTAATGAATGTTAATGCAGTCGGGACCAACGGCTTAACGTGGCATCCGAAGCATGGAGGAACCCAAGATGATTTTTGGTCACCCATCCGATGACCGGCCTTTGTGAAAGTTGTTTAACCTCAGGACTCGCAGAAAGGACTCGTTAACCACTGCGCCATCGAACTCCTCCTTCTATCATATTTATCCTATTATAATTATATTCATAATTATTATCTTATTTGTCCCAACGTACATAATAATATGCCTTATATTAGGTATACCATCTTTATCTATTCCGTGGGTATACGTATTACAAGTAATCATGAAACCGTCAAGAAATGCCAGACCTTATTATCGTAGGTCATTTTTTTAGCTGGTGATCGAATTATCAAATCGCGGTAATAAAAACATTACATTGTTATTTAACACTAAGCAGTCCGTCAGTTCATTAGTTTAACCAAATTTTTTCGAAAATGGCCTTATATACATTTTGTGTGTTGTTTTTTTCCGTTCTATTGGTTAGTGGGAAAAGTGATAAAAAAGTGAGTTTCACATTCGTGATCGATAACACAAGCTCAATGCGTGATGATATTGAGGGTGTTAAAATTGCAGCGAATCGTATAATCGATGCTGTGTCAAGTTCAGGCTCTGCTCTCATCGAAAATTATGTTTTGGTAACTATCAATGACCCAGGTTAGTGTTTCGCTATAGTTATTAAGTAAGTAAAATTTAGAGGAGCTCGATGGCGCAGTGGTTAACGCGTCCGGTCTGCAAGCGCTGAGGTTAAGCAACTTTCGGCCGGTCATCGGATGGTTGACCAAAGTTTATCATCTCGAACTCCTCCGTGCTTCGAAAGGCATGTTAAGCCGTTGGTCCCGGCTGTATTAGCAGTCGTTAACAACAGTAGGGTATTATTGGGCATTCTACTTCACTTTTTCTTAATCGTTCGCTCACTTCGTTCGCTCTCTCGAAAAAGTGAATTAGAACGCCCAATAATCGATATGGATTATTAGCTTTTCCGTTATTTAAGCGTAGCAACCATTTTATGTAGTCATTTCTGAAAAATCCTTTTAACACTGCAGTCAAATTTAATTTTTAATCATAAAATATAATGAAATTCTTAAAACAAAAAGAATCGTTAAAATTGGAATGTATTTGTCCAACTTCATTGACAGGGGCAAGTCGACATGGAAAGTTATTGCCAAATACAATTCGTTGTATTGTTTGCGGTCCATCTAATTGCGGGAAAACCAACATAGTAATAAGTTTATTATTACATAAAGATGGTCCACGATTTCGAAACCTGTACGTGTATTCAAAATCTTTGTATCAACCTAAATACATTTATCTCGAAAAAGTTTTAGAATTGGTTCCAGGTACGTCATTTCACAAATATAATCATAATAGCGAAATATTGAACCCTCACGAAGCGTCACCGGATTCCATTATTATTTTCGATGATGTTGCTTGTGAAAATCAAAACAACATCCGTAACTATTTTGCTATGGGGCGTCATAGGAATATTGATTGTTTTTATATCAATCAAACTTACACCAAAATACCTAAACAACTCGTAAGAGACAATTCTAACATGATTATATTGTTTAAACAAGACGACGTAAATTTAAAACATGTTTATGATGAGCATGTAGGGTCTGATATGTCATGGCTTCAATTCCGTGAAATGTGTTCAACTGTTTGGAAAACACCATACAATTATATTGTCATAAATAAGGATTGTGAGCGAAATAAAGGATGCTATAGAATGACGTTTGATACATTTATAGTCGTAGATTAATAATTACATATACGGATGTTATAATATTTATAAATCATTTCCACATGAGATTTGGAGGTGAAAGGAAACCCAATAAAATGGAAAGAGATCTAAAGAGACAAATCATTAAATCAGCATCAGCTGTTAAAAGAAAGTTTGACATGATAAAGGATGCAAAAAATACAAGAAATAATACGTTAGAAACAATATTTAAACCCATAGTTGACCCTCTTAATATGATAGCAAATAAAAATGATGAAAAGCACCATGACAAAGAGACTGTTTATAACCCCGTATTTAAAAAAATAAAGAATAATGAAAGCGAAGCGTCGTATTCGTCTATTGAAGAATTTAACGAACTAAGTAGCGAAGATGAGGAAGAAAATCATGAACAATTCCGAACAACCGACAAAACCCTTACTGTATCACCTACTCAAGACCATGATGTGAGTGAAGGTTCGTTCAAATCGCTACAATCATCGCCAAACGTTAAAAGTCAATCTTTATCATGGTCTACATCATCTGAAGTATTTAGTGCTATACCTTTTGGAATAAGAAATGAACAAGGAAAACTTATGCTTGGAAAAAGTCGCGTTTATGATGACGGCACCACTCTAATAATTGGAAATCATAATTTGAGAAAAACTCTCGGTTTAAAAGAACTATTGTATAAAAAGAAACCAAATCTAGATGATATCACAGATAACGACCTTGAAAACTATAAACTACTACTTATCGATACTAATGCACACAGACGTAATTATGATCCATCTAAACCAATAAATAGCAACAAGGGATTTAAATACATGAATATTATAAAGCCATTATTCAAAATCTCTAGAAAACCAACCACTAGTACAGTGAGTATTCCTCGAGGAAAAGGTATTGAACTTGTAAAAAAAGTAAAAAGAAATACAGATTTAGTTTACTGGGATGATCCTAACGAGTTAGTAAAACGACTGCAATTACTGTTCGCATCACGAGATGCTGGTAACACTGGGTTAGATAATGAAATTATTGCAATCATCGAGGAACTTCACGAAGCCGGTATCATAAACAAAGAATAAAAACAAATAGCATCGGGAAATTTGTGCAGTATACTTACAGTAAACAAAGCATCGGGACCGCAATGAATATAGATAAATTCGGTCATCACGTTCATAAACGTTTACGATTATCTGAACATATTGATATCTATAACGATACGTTACAGAAGTCTGAAACGGGAGAATACGATTTAAAATCATCCAAACTAAAAGGCTTGTCGTCTCCAGACAAGGACGATGAAGCTGTAAATAAAGCATATTTGGATAAAACAGTTCAAGAGCTGAGAAACGAAATAAGCCAAGTAAATAGTCGTGTATTAATTTATTTAAAGAACTTGGAATCAGCGAGAACAGACCGTTTATCTTCTATGTTTTACTCAAAAATAGAAATAGACCGTATGATTCAAGCCAAACAAAAATGAGTAAGAAAGAAATTGTAGACGAACTTCACAGAGCGGCGAGAAGAAATTTTCCACGTCGAAGTACAATTATAAAAAGAATAGATGATTTATGGCAAGCAGACCTTATGGATTTTCAAAAGTACTCACAGTTTAATAAAGGATATAAATATGTTTTAGTCGTAATTGATACTTTATCAAAATATGTGTGGGTTAATCCTTTGAAGTCAAAGAATAAAAGTTGCGTTACAAATGCAATGCAAAATATATTAACCACTTCATCTCGAAAGCCCAAAAATTTACAAACAGATTTAGGCAAAGAATTTTACAATGAAAATTTTAAACAATTGACGATAAAATATAACATAAATCATTACTCCACTTACTCTGTAAAAAAAGCTGCAATTGTTGAAAGAGTAATAAGAACTCTAAAAAGTCATCTTTACAAATTATTTAGCATCTGCGGTAAATATCAATGGATACAAAAAAATTTGGAAGACGTTGTACTATGCTACAATAATACTATTCACCGTGTAACAAAACTTAGGCCTATTGATGTTAGCAAAGAAAACCAGTTGATTGTTAGGTCTAACATTATTAAATCACAAATTACCAGAAAACATCAAAAATTTAAGTTCCATCTTGGGGATCAAGTCCGGATAAGTAAATACAAAGGGGATTTCTA
Source organism: Eudonia mercurella (assembly GCA_963082485.1). Classification (NCBI taxonomy): domain Eukaryota; kingdom Metazoa; phylum Arthropoda; class Insecta; order Lepidoptera; family Crambidae; genus Eudonia; species Eudonia mercurella. Next base: position 4,771,057 of record OY720040.1, read on the forward strand.
CAAAGGTTATACTCCAAACTGGTCAACAGAAATATTTTATGTTATTAAAGTCAATCATACAAACCCAGTTACTTATCACTTGGAAGACAAACATAAACAGAGAATTTTAGGATCTTTTTACGAGCATGAATTACAGAGAACCAAATTTCCAGATATTTATCTTATCGAAAAGGTTTTAAAAAGAAAAGGAAACAAACTCTTTGTCAAATGGTTAGGTCTCAGTGATGGTGAAAACAGTTGGGTTGATAAAAATTCATTGGTGTTTTAATATAAACTAAGCATTATTATTTATACGCTCACTTTATAATCATCGATGACGGAAGGAAGTGGTATTATTAACAACTTAATAAATAACATTCCGTTTGAGTTACATTTACCTGGATATCAATTTTGCGGTCCAGGCACAAAACTTAAGAGAAGATTACTCAGGGGCGAACGAGGTATAAATAAATTGGATGAAGCTTGCATGTACCACGATATCGCTTACAATAATAAAGATTGGAACGTTAGACATAACGCCGATTTAGAACTTTTAAATATGGCAAAGAAAAGATTGAAATCGAAAGATGCTGGGAAAGGAGAAAAGATTGCATCATGGATAGTAAAAAATGCAATGAAAACAAAGCTTAAAGCCGGAGCAGGAGTACGGTCATTCATGAAAGGTGTTAAAAAAATTCAAAAGCAAATGAAAAAATTGAAATGTAATGACAACCGCACGACTATAAAATATGCGCATGCAGCTGCAAAAAAAGTGTTTTCTAATATAAAAGGAATACGCTTCCCACGCTGCATTCCTGTTCCGAAAACTGGTGGGTTGTTACCCCTCATACCAATCTTTGCTGGTTTATCAGCTCTTGGTTCACTCGCTGGAGGTGCTGCAGGTATAACAAAGGCTGTTAACGATTACAAGGTTGCTCAAAAAAATCTTCAAGAATCTGAACGTCATAACAAGATGATGGAAGCCGTTGCACTTGGGAAAGGATTGTATTTGAAGTCTCACAAAAAAGGAGCGGGCTTGTACTTACAACCTCCAAAAAACTAATTAAACGGCTACCCAAACGAGCACTTACTAATCTAGATATATTAAAGCACTCAGTTCATATTCCATATTTTCGTGGCGTTTTTATGCGAGATACGTTACCATCAAAACCAAGAAAAATTGAATGTGCTATTCTAAATTTAGATAGTTCCAGAAATCCGGGAACTCACTGGGTAGCCTATGTCAAGCAAAATGAATACTGTGAATATTTTAACAGTTTTGGTAACTTAAAACCTCCGTTAGAATTAATAAAGTATTTGAAAGATATACACATAAATTATAATTACAAACAGTATCAAACTTTTGGCACTACGAACTGCGGTCATCTTTGTTTATTATTTTTAATTAAGTATTGGAAAAATCATTTATATAAAGGTTAAAATTAAAATAACTTGACAGTATAATTATGTCTTTCACTGTATCCATAACTGGGCAGGGAGCCTCCCTCGTAACAAACTACTCACCTACTTTAGAATTACGTGGAGAATATGAGTGTGGACTTCTGTACTTTTCTACATTTAATTCTATTCCTAATATAGACGAAAGAAATAATAAGTTTTACTATGGTAATAATGAGGTCATTGAAATTCCAGAAGGATCATATGAACTTCAAGACATTTGTGATTTTTTAAAAGGCAATGTCAAGAATACTGCATTAAAATTGAGTTGTAATAATAATACACTCAAAACCAAAATATTCTGTTCAGAAGATGTTCACTTTGAGAAAAGTAATTCCATCGGTAAAATTTTAGGTTTTGCTAGGGAAACAATAAAGGCTAATATAAGTTGCGAATCTCAGTATCCAGTCAGCATTTTATCTACAACCATCGTTTGCATCGAATGTGACGTAGTTGGAGGATCATTCGTGAATGGAAAAGCAAGCCATATAATTTATGAATTTGTACCTAACGTGCCACCAGGCTATCGAGTTATTGAGATACCCAAAAACTTAATATATTTTCCAGTCAACCAAAATTCAATCAGTGCGATTAATATTAGATTACTAGACGGTCATAATAAGCAAATCAATTTACGAGGTGAAGAAGTACAACTATACTTGCACTTTAGAAAAAAATGATAAATTTCAATAAAAACCCTACCCCATCAGGTGTTCAAGTCAGTTCCAAAGGTGCATTTAATAAAAGAACACCGCTTTTATTAAAAAAGAAACTTACTAAAAATAATAAAGATTTCCTAAAGCTAGTAGGCTTGTTAAAATGAATATATTAAATATATCTCAGCCGACATCATACGACAACAGTATCGAGAGTTTTGAATATCATTCGTATAAGCCTTATGTAACAAGTTTCAACAATAATGATGAAATAAGAATACCAATCAATCAGCAAGATTTGTATGTGTTGCCGTCACGCAGCACTTTGTATATTGAAGGTAAAGCTGATGTATATAACAGAACCACTAAAGAAAAGGTAACAAGTATGCATTTTGTAAACAATCCAATGTTATTTCTATTTCAAGATATTCGATATGAGTTAAATGGAATAGAAATAGATAAAATAAAAAATGCAGGTATCACGACGACAATGAAGTCTTATTTGTCGTTGAATGAAAATGAATCCAAAAGTGCAAAAGTATGGGGTTGGTCTCCTGCAGGAATAACCAATGTTACAAGCGGAGTTTTTTCTGTCTCAATATCATTAAATAAAATATTGGGATTTGCAGAAGATTATGAAAAAGTTTTAATAAACTGTAAACATGAGTTAGTACTGTTGAGAAGCAACACAAATGTCAATGCATTAAAATTGAGCAAAGAACAAATTGTGGAAAATATAGCTATAGATAAAATCGTTTGGCGTGTTCCGCATATTAAAGTGTCAGATCGAGAGAGAATTAATTTATTAAAACATTTAGAAAAAGATCGGGCCATCACACTGGCCTTTCGTAATTGGGACTTGTATGAATATCCGTTACTACCCAAAACACGTAAGCATACTTGGTCTATTAAAACTTCATCGCAAACAGAGAAACCTCGATTTGTTATTATTGCCTTACAAACAAACCGAAAACATAATGCTGGAATGTCAATGGCGGAGTTCGACCATTGCAATGTTCGTGACGTAAGAGTGTTTTTAAATTCATCATATTACCCCTACGAAGGACTTAACATCAATTTCTCTGACAACAAGTTTCTATTAATATACGAACAGTACGCAAGGTTTCAACAGTATTATCACGGACGTCGATCAGAACCGTTGTTGAGTTTAAAAGATTTTAAAGATATTGCTCCTTTATTTGTTATTGACTGTTCTCGCCAACAAGAAATGTTAAAGGGATCAATCGATGTAAGAGTAGAAATCGAAACAGATCAAGAGATACCTGATCAGACCGCCGCATATTGTCTTATACTGAACGATTGCATATTTGAATACAAACCGTGAGTAGCATTGTGAAAAAGCTATCATGAATAACGAAACTATTATAGTGGATATGCAAGGATTTAAGGATTTGAAAAATAATTTTATTGTAAAAGAGTTATCAATAGCAACTAAAAACCATACGCAGACGTTCTTAATTAAGCCACCATATGCTTTTAAAAATCTAACAGATGAAGAAAAGAAGCAAGTCCGTTGGTTAGAAAGGAATCGCGAGCTCAAATGAAGCAAAGGATTCATTGATTACCGCGAATTTAGACGAATAATAGTTCCTTATTTAAGCAGTAAGAAGGTATTAGTAAAGGGATTGGAAAAAGGAATGTGGGTTCGCGAGCTATGTCAAGATTGCGAAATAATGGAGTTAGAAGAAAAAGGTTGTCCTAACTTTTTAAAATTATATAGTGATTACCATGTAGATGTAAATAAATTTAATTGTGAATATCATAAAAAAATGTGTGCTTTAAAAAATGTTCTGTGTCTAAAAAAGTGGTACACTTTAAATGTTACTTGATTTATTAATGTAATACAGTATTTTCCTCAATAAAATGTGTCTAAGTATTTTTTTGTTCTATTTACTAAAGGAAAAAGGGTTGAATGAAACGATCTTAGTATTCAATTCAATTATATTTATTTGAAAATTTCTTAAAAACTATAACTATATCCACAAACTTTTTTTGATATATTGCTAATGATAGCCTCTGTTTGATCCATTATGGGGTCAATATGCTCCGTTACCACATACTGCGCACATAATAATGGATCAGTATGATTTTTTTCCAAGTCTAACACTTCAATCTTTATTAAACGACGACCTTGAATCAGCGTACTTTTCATCACGTAAGAATGATGTTGCTTCAGATAACTTCTTTTTTGAGGTCTCTTCTTTGTGATATTTCTCATCACCTTGTTATACAGCGGGGAATCGCATCGCAATTCATCTGCTCTCCAATTCGGATACTCCTCTGTAAATCCCTCGAGCATATCTTGAGCGTTCTGTTCAAAAGTCGGAGATGTCGATTGCACGACCTCCTTGTTGATGCTGAACGACAACGAGTTCTCTTGAGTATTCTAAAAAATGAAATAAAATAAAATAATTAATTACATACATATAACCAAAACTATTATCCTCGAAGGGTTAGTCAGAGACTAGGCAATAAGGACGGCAAAAGCAGTCCTCTACCATAGTCCACTTTTCACCAAATAGCGATACAATTACAGTAAGAATAAAATTATTTTATAATCGTATAAAATTATCTAAACTACTTACCATGTTGATATTATCTAGCTGGACTACTGACGCCTTCACTTTGATAATTGAAATTGAAACTAATTTGAAACCCATTTATATTAATGTAGGTATATGATGACACAGCAACACGTGTATGTAGGTACAATGTAGGTTGCTTACTCGAAAATTATAAGATTTTGTAACAACATGTAATTTGCAATTTAGCAAAATAAAAAAACATTATTGATATTAATAAAGAATGATTAACTTAGCAATAACGTGACCTGATTTGTATTAAATAGGTTTCATATTACCTTATAATCAGAAGAGTTGTATTACACAACCTACTCTGAAACTGACTTGTTCAAACTTGTTTGCGTTAGAACTTTCTTACTTATTTACCGTCAATGTTTTATTATACAAAGGTACCTATATACTAAATTAAATAAAAATGCAAGTTAGTTTGTTACTTTTATATTTTATTAGGTATATTAAAACAGCTGGGTAGGTACAATAAATTTACATTACATTTCATAATATAAGATACATTTCCTATTCAAACAATGAATCTGAGCAAAAGCAACTACTTAAGTATATTGAAAACCGGGTTACAATACTTTATAACAGGTTCATATTATTTTTAATTCAAACAATGAATCTTAGTAATGATAATAAATAATAATACATTTTTTTATTTCTCAAGCCCTAAGAGATTAGATTTTATATAATAAGAGCCTTTTTCGCGTTATAGTCAAGTATCTAACCACTACATTAACTACCAGTTATATTTTAACGAGTTTACGTTTAAGCAAAAGTATTTAATCAAGTATTGCAATATTATAAATAAATATGTAGGTTTTACAAAAACACAAATGTTGAAAAAATTTCCACGAGCAGGATTTGAACCTTTCAACATTTGTGTTTTTGTAATTTGTTCGCAACAAAATTTGCTTTAAAAATCATTTTGAACATTTTATGTAGGTTTTATTAGTAGCAATGAAGTATTTACAAAATTGAAGCAATGTTGGAAACCTCTGGTTTTTTTAATATTCAGCAAAATATATAGTTTATCGATTAGTGTGAAAAGTTGCAGCGTAAGTAAAGTATAACATTCATATTTTAACATTTGCTGTGTAAAAAAGGTCAGCAACCTTTCGATAAAGCGCTGTCAGCGATTGTCCGGATGTGCAACATTAGGACTGTTTTCACTAAGCAAGAAATTTATTAATACATTCCATCTCATGATCGGTCTTTACGAGAGTTGCTTAACCACCACAATCGCTGATCGAGTTCACCACTGCGCCATCGAGCTCCTCACACTCTAAAATTATTTTCGATGTACTAAACTAGACAAATGTCTCGGTAACTTAAAAGTTAGCCGCTCTGATATCGAGAGACGCGGGTTCGATTACCGTGAGGCAGTCTATTTTTATAACTTTTGAGTTTATGTATATGAATACATAAGATGACTTATTCCTACAATAAATAAATCTAACCATATTTAATGGGTACGTATTAAAATAGACATTTGCATTAATAAGTTAAACCATGAAAAGGTACTGTTATGGAAATCCTATCTGATGACTTGTTGCTAAACGTGGCTTAAGCATGACATAATTGTTACCTGTTGCTCTGTCTATCCCACTTGTGGGAATATGGCGTGATGTTTGTGTTATTATGAAAATTTATGTTTAATGCGTTTGTCAATTAAACAGTATAAACTTAGCTTTATTTTGTTTATATTAAAGGGTTATTCCCATTCTCCTCCAAGAAATTGTCCCAAAGTTCTCCACAGAAAAAATACGAAAATAATAATTTGTTAATCGATTTTCATTCTCCTCCGTAATTAAAAAAATGGTTACCGGGTTAATCTCAAACTCCGCAGACAACTTCAGAAAATACTAATTTTAGCTACTCTGAGGACAATAGAACGAAAAAATTATACTAATATTTCATCAACATCAGCCTATAAACGTTTCACTGCTGAACACAAACCTCCCACGTGGACAATAGCACGTTGGGTCATAACCCTCCACGCTGGCCCAATGCGGTTGATGGGTTTTAGCGACTATCATCTTACGACAACAACCGAGACCAACTGTTTAACGCGCCTTAGCACGGAGGCACTCGAGATGTTTTAAATTTGATCACCCATCCAGCGACTCAGCATTGCGAAAGTTGCTTAGCGGACAAGACCGCAAGCCAAACGCGCTAGCCGCTGCGCTATCGTGCTACTATACTAATATTTAAATAATATTTTTTTATAATAGTCTTTGGAGGAGTCTAGGAATCAATGTTTGGATTTCTTATATTTTCCAAACAAAAGATTGGAGGCGTTTGGGAATAACCCGTATTAAAATTGTTTTCGCAGCAAATGGGAAGTAGTCGAACTCGTAGGTAACGTGTGTGAGTGTGTTTGTGTGTAGTGATTGCATACGTTGTTGTTGGTGGGATTGATATAAATAAGGTAACTAATAATTCCCTGCACAGTTGTCTGCATTGACGTAGATCAAAAAACACAAGTGTTTATCTATTATGAAAACCTTGAAAATGTGTTGAGTAGATCGGAGTCGATAAAGACAATTGGCAACTGATTCTAATCAAAATACACAAGTGTTTTCCTATGGGTCGAGGTACTACTTTGACAAATGTTATTCATAGTACTAACTTATTCGGGGATCCAGTCCTGGGAGACCAGGAGCCCCATCCAGTTTAAGTTGTGCTGTAATTCCATGTTGTTAAAAACCTTTGCATCCAATAGACGAAGACCTTGAAAATGTGTAAAGTAGATCGGAGTCATCGTATACATAATGAAGTTTGATTGAAAAACACAAGTGTTTTCCTATGAGTCAAGGTTCAAATTTAACATATGTTATTCATAGTACTAACTTATTCGGGGATCCAGTCCTGGGAAACCAGGAGCCCCATCCAGCTTAAGTTGTGCTGTAATTCTATATTGTTAAAAACCTTTGCATTCAATAGACGAAATCCTTGAAAATGTGTTAAGTAGATCGAAGTCGGTATACTGAAATTAAACTATTACAAACTGGATTCTGATCAAAATACACAAGTGTTTTCCTATGGGTCGAGGTACTACTTTGACAAATGTTATTCATAGTACTAACTTATTCGGGGATCCAGTCCTGGGAGACCAGGAGCCCCATCCAGTTTAAGTTGTGCTGTAATTCCATGTTGTTAAAAACCTTTGCATCCAATAGACGAAGACCTTGAAAATGTGTAAAGTAGATCGGAGTCATCGTATACATAATGAAGTTTGATTGAAAAACACAAGTGTTTTCCTATGAGTCAAGGTTCAAATTTAACATATGTTATTCATAGTACTAACTTATTCGGGGATCCAGTCCTGGGAAACCAGGAGCCCCATCCAGCTTAAGTTGTGCTGTAATTCTATATTGTTAAAAACCTTTGCATACAATAGACGAAATCCTTGAAAATGTGTTAAGTAGATCGAAGTCGTTGTATACAGAAATTTAACTATTACAAACTGGATTCTGATCAAAATACACAAGTGTTTTCCTAAGGGTCGAGGTACTACTTTGACAAACGTTATTCATAGTACTAACTTATTCGGGGATCCAGTCCTGGGAGACCAGGAGCCCCATCCAGTTTAAGTTGTGCTGTAATTCCATGTTGTTAAAAACCTTTGCATCCAATAGACGAAGACCTTGATAATGTGTAAAGTAGATCGGAGTCATCGTATACATAATGAAGTTTGATTGAAAAACACAAGTGTTTTCCTATGAGTCAAAGTTCAAATTTAACATATGTTATTCATAGTACTAACTTATTCGGGGATCCAGTCCTGGGAAACCAGGAGCCCCATCCAGCTTAAGTTGTGCTGTAATTCTATATTGTTAAAAACCTTTGCATTCAATAGACGAAATCCTTGAAAATGTGTTAAGTAGATCGAAGTCGTTGTATACAGAAATTAAACTATGAATTCGATTAAAATACACAAGCGTTTTCTTATGAGGCAAGAATAAAATTTGACAAATGCTATAGTACAACTAGGCGATATACCTTGGAGCGTGGTGGCAAATAAAACCGTATATGTTGGATATTAAAGTTTAATAATGTGGCCTCAATGATGAATCGAAACTATATTACACAAGGGCATTATAAACAATACACAATAAATGGGCAAAGCTGTATTGATGATATATTGCTATTTTATAATGTGTAGGCGCTTGCGCCTTCACAACAACTTATTCAGTACTGAGAGGTCACATTCACATTAAGTTGTACTGTAATTCCATATTGCCAAAAACTCTTGCATCTTATGAACGAAATCCTTGAAAATGTGTAAAGTAAATCGCAGTCGTAGTCATTTTAGTAATCTAACTGGTATAATTGCACATATACTGAAATAACGATTGAGCATTCTAGAACACTTTTCAACGACATTGATCGAACGTCAGTGAGATCAATGAAGTGAAATGAATCGCGCGATTATTGGACATTCTACTTCGCTTTTTCGAGTGAGCGAACGATTAAGTGTTCTAGAACACGATTGGGCATTCTACTTCACTTTTTCGAGTGAGCGAACGATTAAGTGTTCTAGAACACGATTGGGCATTCTACTTCACTTTTTCGAGTGAGCGAACGATTAAGTGTTCTAGAACACGATTGGGCATTCTACTTCACTTTTTCGAGTGAGCGAACGATTAAGTGTTCTAGAACACGATTGGGCATTCTACTTCACTTTTTCGAGTGAGCGAACGAAGTGAGCGAACGATTAAGAAAAAGTGAAGTAGAATGCCCAATAATACCCTACTAACAACCACCAACCTGCACTGGGCCCGCGTGGTCGGTCTGGTTGATTCGGCTCAATATTTTTATTGCAAAGCCGTACCAGAATAGTAACAAAATATTAATCTCATGGACGCCGCCATTGGGACCCCACAACCTGATCAATTCAAGGTCCTGGCCTTTAGAGACGCCCTCGGATTGTTCTGTTCTCGTTCCGATACGAACTCTTCAGAGAAACTAGTAGGGGACATGCTTGCGTGATGCCATCGCCTCTAGAAACTCTTTGACCACCTGGCATCACTTCTACGGCATATTATGTGTGCAGCCCACCGCCACTTGCGTTATGTGGCAGATTGTGCTATGTCGATTCTCCGGTTTCTATTATACTCATTACGTTCGGCTTCTCGAAAAGTGCGACTTCCCGGGGTATAAGATGCTGTCCCGATATAAAAAAACTAACTGATGTTAATCATGCATTTGTGGATATTAAGCTTTACTTCGTCAAAACCCGTATAATAGCCGTTGTGGCGTGATTAACTAACAAACAGCAATTATCATCGTTATGATCAGTAACTCCGTATCAGTCCGCTAACTTGGTATTACATGGATCTCACAACTTTTTACGGTAGAATAACTGAGTTGCGAGACTTGTTTTTTTACAAGTTTGTAATGGTTTTATAATATTGTTTTCTAAAGTTTACGCGAACACTACACATTTAAATGAAACAACTTTTACGGATCTACTCGCGTTTATTTTACTTTACATTATTTAATGTTTATCCTGACGTTTCGGATCCTTTGCAGGGTCCGTGGTCACAGGGAGACTGAGGTGTTGGTCATCTCATAATTAGTTAGTAGCTTGTATACCCTCATTTAATTTAATCGGGTGCGTTCCGTTTTACGCAGAAAGAGCTTACAGTATCTTTTGGTCTGGCAGTATGGTGTTGGGGCTGGGATTTAATATTTTGTATGATGGGGTCCCAGGCTGGTGGTAGACTCCAACCATCTTCTCTATTAAAATTAGGATGTTTTTTAATTTCAATAGCCTCGCGTATCATCCTAGGGATGAATCGTTGTTCTCTAGCGAGTACTTGCAGTTTATCAAATCTGATGTAATGGTTGGGCCCCTCTTGGGAATGTTCGCATACTGCAGACTTATTTTCGCGCCTATGCTTGACTTTGGCTATGTGGCTATATACTTTGGCTATATACTTCTCCATTGCTTGCATCTTGTTTCATTTAAATGGTTTTATAAGTTTACGCAAGTAAGAATTTGAAAGTCAATCAATAAAAAAGTATTTAGATAAAGAACACAGTGACACTCCATTGAAGCTGGGCTTAGCTGATTGGAAGCTTTGTGGAAATGAACCAATACTGGAGCAGAGCTGAGAAGAGCCATTGAAATAAAGGGACTCTATTGGTTGATTTCCACACAGCTCGGCCCAGCTTTAATAGAATGTCACCTTAAAAGAGTGTAGAAATTAAATACCTAACAAAACAATACATAAGGTTCACTTTAAAATTGTAACAAAATACCATAAGTAGACAAAGGACAGAACTCGAAAGAGGCACAGCGTGTGGATGAAATGGTCCTATTCAGATCTAGTCTTATTGAGAAGTGGTCGAATCTGGAATTGGTCATATCTAAGAAGATGCAATTTTAGCTCGTATCGTATGAATGAAGTGAAATGCTTTTTTTTTATTTGAAGAGTTTGAAGAGTTAAAGCGTTGCAGGAGCCACCTATTTGACTTAAAAAATGTACATTAAATAATAAATAAGAAAAGATTTTACTAGTTATTTATTTATGTATTCAAATAAATTAATAAAAAATGCTCACTACATATTTTTAGTTAGCCAACTTAGATCTGAAACCATAAGGTGTAACTAAATATTTATTATCATAGGTAGGTTCTGCTATTAGCAACTAGTGACCAATGTGGAATATTCTTATATAAATACAGGTTCTTGTATATCACTAACTATGTATGACCAATGTAGAACAACCCTATATAAATACGACTCGATGAGTAACTACAATCATTGTATCTGTTCCATTTTTCTTATTTACAGATGTTAAGCTGCGGGTTGTAACCTCTGACTCAAACGAATTAAAATCATCTCTGGCAAAGGTAGAATTAGAAAACTACGCTAATTATGACTGTGATGAGATGAGCTTGACCGGAATAGAATTGGCATTGACGGAGAGCCTGCCCGGTTCATTTCTGTATGTGTTCACTGACGCTGGTGCCAAAGATTCCGCCGAAATTGATATAGTCAGAAATTTGGCGATTACAAATCAATGTCAGGTAAGCCTTGGTCTAGTTAGCTAATGGTGATAGCTCTCTTAATTTGCTACCTTCCACCATTCCTTCCATGTTCGTAGCATTGTTGTATTCCGGAAGTTAGAGATAAGAAAGCCAATTCCTCAGTAGTTGAAGAGTCCGGGTGAAGTGTGCTTCGATTTTCGACCTTACCTTGTCGTAATATTCTTTGTGTTTTCTAGAAACCTATTCGTGGTGATGCGTGGTTATTAAAACTACTTCTGCGACTTTTTACTAGGAAAAGAACCTAGGCATCGGACCTTAATTGGCTTACCCAGATACTTCTTCAGGACGCATTACAAAAATAATTCCCTTAATTCAAGATCTTAGTTTTATAATCAATGCGATTATAAATCTATTTCAGGGAAATCTGGGTTAATAATTTACTTATTTTCAGATTATCTTTGTCATCACTGGCACGTGTAAAGGCAGACCAGAAGATCCAGTCTATTACAGCTTAGCAAAGAGTACTAACGGCCACATTTTCAAAGCAGCCAAAGGAGATGTTGACGAGGTTATTTCTTTTTTGTTTGTATTGAATAATTTAAGCTTGGCCTGCCACCGCCGGCATGTTCTACCGCAACAGACATAGCTTGGCTTTCTCAGGGATCCACATTGTGAGACGCAGCTTTGCTGAGCTGAGCCAAGCTGTGTAAAAATCAACCAATAGAGTCTCTTAATTTTAACAGCTCCTCTCAGCTCTGTTAATTCATATTGTGTTCTGTGTTCATTTTCACACAGCTTGGCTCCGCTCAGCTCAGCTCAGCTTCAATGGAGTGTCATCCTAATACCTATTAACATACAAACTACTTTACAGGTATTAAACTACGCCGTGGAGTCTGTCAAAACCAAGAGGCTTGTACTTGAAACCTTCACTTTGCCACCCGGTTATGACAATAAATTTAATGTGAGTAACATGGTAATTTTAATCATTATTATTTTATTCCTTAATGGGATTACCTTCATCTCAGTTTATCATCATCATCAGCTCATTTTTATGTCCCCACTGCTGGGGCACGAGCCTTCCCTGTGGGTGGATAGGGAGAACGGGCCAGAAGCCACCACACGGGCCCAGTGCGGATTGGTGGTTGTTAACGACTGCTAATGCAGCCGGGACCAACGGCTTAACGTGCTTTCCGAAGCATGGAGGAGCTCGAGCTCAAATTTTTGGTCACCCATCCGATGACCGGCCTTTGCAAAAGTTACTTAACCTCAGCACTCGCAGACCGGGCGCGTTATCCACTGCGCCATCGAGCTCTCATCCCACTTGTTTCTATTTATTTAATACTGTAAATGAAGCGATAAGCGTTGTTAGTCAGGTAGATGCTTGATATGAATGCAAGAAATCGTGGGATAATCCCTATATAGCTACTTCTACTATGATGACGACGACTACTGAAGTGAACCCATTCCTAACATTAGCTCATTCATTCTAAATTTTTCTTCATAACTACGAAAAAGCATTTATTCATATATTATATTATGTTTGAGTAAGACTTTTATTAAATGAAATGAAAAATATTTATTTTTGTAATAAATACAATAAATAGAAAACTAACCTACATATTACAATAAAGTATACTATTACTTAGTTAAACCTCATGCTTGATCATATAAAAACGATGTTATAAATCTACAGAACAAGCGTGTGTCTTAATCGTTTTTTTTATGTTTTTGTTAATCATTTTGAATTCTGTATTTTCTATAATCATAGAAAGTTCATTGAAACATACGAGTAGGTAGGTACTTACGAGTATACTTAACTCCTTTTCCGGATCTGTCTTGAGATCCTGTAACAAAATCACCGCCGAACTCGATACAGAATTCACTCAAGACGTGCCAATAACAATCGACTTTGACAGTGTGTAATAAAGACGAATTCATTTGCAAGCTACGAGTGAATTGGTGTCGAAGTGATCGTTTTTGTTACAGAATCGCACGGCTGATCTACCTATACTCGCATTTGTTTTGAACATTTGATGTTATTGATTTTATTTCTTTCTGACGTTATGAACTCATTACATAAACGCGAGTAGATTTGTTAAAGTTGTTTAATTTCAATGTCTAGTGCTTGCGTAAACTTGCGTAAAATTGCGAAAAAATTATAGAAATTTTCATCAGAATTGGTTAATTTTATTAAGAAAACTTTGAAGTAAGTATCTACTGAGTTGTATAAAAGTAGATATGCTAATGTATAATCATTTTGCTTCCATGTAACAGTATCGGCAAAAGTTTATGTTAGGTAAGTAGGTGCTTGAAATATTTTAATAAATTTTAATGACAAAAACAAAAATTTTTTTAAAAATTCCACGAGCAGGATTTGATTTGCACCTTTCAGCATTTGTGTTTTTGTAATTTGTTCGCAACAAAATTTGCGTTAAAAATTATTTGAACAAATTTTAATGAAATACTCAGGTTACAGTTGATGGCACCATGTTGGATTTAATATTCGCCTTCACCGGGAAGGAGACAGCCGCATCTTTTACCAAACCAGATGGAGGAAAGGCTGATTCAGAAACTATTGTTAATTTATCCGATTCAAAAGTAAGTAACATTATTTATTACGTTTACTACAAATAAGTAAGTATCTGTGTTTAGTACCTATATACTTACAAAACAAAAAGAAAAACAACTTAACTTAACTTTATAAATACAGAGAAAAATAAATAGCTAGTTAAAAAGTAAATACACACATCAAAAATGTACAGGAGTCAAGTACATTTTCAGGTATAAAAAAATTCTAATAATATTTACCTAATCTGGTTTTCCAGACTGGCTTCTTGCTCTACTTTTTATGTTTTAGTAAACAATTTGATCCCTATTAAGTTGAAAAAATTAAGAAAAAATCCAATTTTAAGAAATTGGGGAAAATTTGCTTACCTACGGGTCTAAGGTTGTCACCTAATTGGTTTTATTGTAAAATAATAATAATAATAATCTGTATCTACCACTCACACGAATCACACAAGCACGCAACCGAACCTAATAGGGAGTGTTGTTTGGGTCCAAGAGCGGTCGCTAAAGTTGATGTTCAAAATTTGCCAGAGTGTATGTTTTATGGTGTCATCTTAGCTGTTATGAAGATCTGGAAATTAACTTTCTTGTTTTTGCATTTATAACCAATTACAAACAGCTAAACTTGGGAGTTCACTCTAAATAAACCCAAATTATAATGTGTCGGAAGCATATGCGTAGACAAGCAAATGCGTATGCGACCCGCAAGATTGTCTGAAACCAGGGTATTATTTATGGCATTCTGCGTAATGCTATAAAAGCATCTCTAATTGGCCTCGAACAGCCATAATATCTTACATTACAATTATTAAACACGTCATAATACTTACTTTTTTATTTTCTTGTATTTTCTTATTGTTAGTTATTTTAATTTGTTTTTTATGTGCTTGCTGTTACTTGTTTTCAAATTCGAACATCGTCAATAAATGTCTTTTGTTCTTACATATATGATTTGCAAGAATGCCTAAATTCTTCAAGGTCATCAAACTCAACGTTACCGGCCCTGGAGAGTACGGAGTGACAGCTGGCAGCAAAACAGAAACTGCAGTTCACATCGAAACTGATACTGATGTGAACTTCATACATGGGTTCTCGGTGACCAAACCAAACTCTCTTGTGGGAACGTCCATCTTGCCACTGCCAGGTTTGTGTATTTCTTCATTGCTTAGTAATAACGTTACCTTTAGCTCTTTTTTTGTATCCTCACTGCTGACACGAGTATTGACTATGGATGGAAACACCACAGACAGAACGGGACATAAACCACCGGATTGAGCAGTGCGGATTGGTAGTTGTTAAAGACTGCTAATGCAGCCAGGACCACAGCTTTACGTGCCTTCCGAAGCGCGGAGCTCGAGATGTAAAATTTTTGGTCACCCACCCGATGACTGGTTCATATGAAAGATGTTTGACTTCAACAATCGCAGACCGAGCGCCTTCACCACTGTTGTTCTCTTTTAAATGATATCTGATTTTATTTTTTTAGGCAAAGAGTCCTATTTAGTTATCCAGCTTATAGCAGATGATGAAGTTGTTTTGAACACAGTAGAAATATCGGATCTGTACGATAAAGTTATACGAGAAATTCCTCTTGAAACAGCAAGTGTTAAAAATTATGTGACGGAAAGCTTCTTACCTCCAAAGGGATTGTTCCAAATTACGGTGAGTTTTGTTCTACCGGCCATTAAAGATTTTAAAAAATACTAAGGTAAACTTTCATTCATATTAAATAAACAAATGGCTCTCTAAAAATGTTAATTGGTTTGTGACATTGCTTGATTTATGTTTATAAGGTTCATAAAGCAATAATTCATGATTTCATTAAAGAATTATTTTAAAATAAATCATTGGGGCGAAATCTTACGCTACTGTAACGAACTATGTATGCATAGCAGCAACATCGCATTACCTTACGAACCTAAACACAAATCTTCTTATTGTAGATAGGAACTTGTTCTGTGTTTTTAAAGCTGTGTACTGTCCATTATAAATAAATAAATAAAATAGAAAAAAAAAATTTAGTA
The DNA here is from genome assembly GCA_963082485.1 of Eudonia mercurella. NCBI lineage: Eukaryota > Metazoa > Arthropoda > Insecta > Lepidoptera > Crambidae > Eudonia > Eudonia mercurella. Next base: position 4,787,347 of record OY720040.1, read on the forward strand.
AAATATATAAACTAGCATAGAGTTGTTAAAACCACTAAATAGTAACTTAATTTATCACTTATTATCACTTACCTACTAACAACCAACTGCAGCTTAGCTCGCATTCAAAAAGTTCACGAGATAGAGCTTATAAATATTTGAGAAAAGTCTCCGAGACTATTTTATTAAATTGGACATAAAGTTGCTTCTCTGGTATATGTGTGCCAAAAATGAAATCAATCTGAAACTCTGTTTTGACGTTATGGAAAACAAACAGACAAATAATTTCACCTTTGCAATCAAAATGCAAGAGTAGTAAGAAATTTGGTTTCTTTTGTTTTTGGTCAGTGATCGATTATGATTTTAACATTAAATAAATCAAATTAGTTAAGTGATTTATATTATTTAATTATAGTTTTTAATGTTTTTAGATAAAAGGATTCCATCCAAAAAGCAAAACGTACATTCGAAGAACTAGCCCGACTGTTATAGAATTTCAAGATGTCGATTTAGGTAAGACAATCATCGATGAACAATAACAGACAAGGTCAACATTAACGAGACCAGATCAAGATAAACCACCTGTCTATCAGAGGATATGACATTGTAAAATTAAACTTAGTTTTTACGATTGCAACGTAACAAATCTTTCAGCAGCCTCGCTAACAAGCACTTAAGTAATTACACATTTAAAATTAAATTTCCTTATTGTTACAGTTAGAAAAGAAGAAATGTCTCCTAAAATAGTAATTGACAAAGGGCTCGTTATAAATGCAGATTATGATGAACCGTTGACCATCAGTTGTAACGTTAAAGGATATCCAGAACCGAAAATTGAGTGGTTCGATGTAACAGGAAAACAAATCCATGACGAGGTAAGCATTATTTCACAAATACTGAATCAAAAAACCAGCTGAAAAATTTGATATGTCGCGGGGGTTTCTTTATTAGGAAATTATTACTAAACTAAAACAATTACCGACTACCTAGTCACTATAAATACGCACAATCCTATCATTTTACCAGGTACCCAGAACTTCTGCCACCTAACAACATTGTTTTACATTACTTTGTTCCAGTTTGAATTGAACTATATCCAGTGACATAATAGGACATCGAAGCAATAGTTGTCAGAAATGACAACTAAAGCTTCGGCGCACATTTCTCTTGCAAGTGCCCATAGTTATGCGATGGTCGCTTTTCATCATGCAGGTCATATTCTCTGTTGCTAATTTGTAGAACATTTTGTTGTTTTAGGTGATAGCAATAGAACTTCCATATGATTATAAAAACATTTTAGAAATTGAACGAGTAAATAAGAATACAACGCTTAAATGTAAAGCCAGCAATCTGTTGGGCACGGCTACTGTGAACGTCGAAATAAAAACCAAACCGAAGTATTATTTTAATGTGTTGGTGAAACCTACAGGTAATGATTATTATTATAGTATTAACATTGTAAGTGTTTGCAATAGTGTTGACCGCTTCATATCAAAAACAATTGTGATTAAAGTATTTTAATCAAATGTTTTAAATAATTTTAACCTTTTCATAGATCTGAAAATAGAGTACAAGAAAAGTGATAAAGTGACTTGTAAGGTCGATTCGAATCCAACGTCTGAAATTAATTGGACTAAAGATGACAAGGAGTTAGAAACAGATGATAATATAGATATATCCACTGATAGATCTACATTCGAAATAAAGAATATGGTACCGGGATTGAATGGAACTTATTCTTGCATGGTCAAGAATAGTTTAAACTCTACAGCACTTTATTTTAACATTTTTATCATTGGGGTTGGTAAGATTTAATCATTAATTACCTATAAATATATATTTTTTAATTCATCAAGCCAAACGAAAACTAAATTATAACGTTTGATGCTTATAGCACCTACGGTAACCATTGAAGGAGGACCAAATCATACAATAGAATATGATGAACCAATAAATTTAGAGTGCAAGGTGTCTGGATTTCCTCAACCAACAATTATTTGGAAAGACGTAACTGGAAGTGTGTTACCATCTACATCGGTAAGTGTCTTACAGTAATTGGAAAGATCTTAAGTGCTTACTATTAAGGACTACATTTGTGTGTATTTAAGGTAGCTAGCGTGGACAAAGAATACGACTATGTAAGTTTGCTTCATATCAAGCAATCCAAGGAAAATTCTACGTACCAATGCATTGGTTACAATGATAAAGGTGAAGACAATAAAACTTTAAAAATTGAAACAAGAGTGCATATGAATTTCATCAAACGACCAACGGGTAAGCAGCAAGTGATTGATTTATTTCTTACAAACTCTTAATATATTTCACAAAACAAAATCCTCATAAAATTCGTGTTTTTAGCAACATGTATTCGCTGTTCTCTTTTAAAGTAAGTATTATTATTCATAATAATGAAAATAATAAAAAAAACTACTGACTATTTTACACTACTCTTGCTTTTTGTGTAATCGTATCATTGATAGCAAGAAAAATTTTTTTTTTACATTAATACCTACATAAATGTTGGTACTTTACTTAATTCCTTTTACGATTTTGATTTTAAATTTCCAGATATAAGTATTGAATTCAAAAAAGACGCTCGACTCAATTGTAAAGTAGACGCCAATCCACCTGCAACTATAACTTGGCACAAGGATGGAAAATTACTGCGTTCAAGTGATAATTTGGATATACTGTACAGCAGTGATGGATCTAGTACTTTGTCAGTAAATGAAATGAAACCACATTTGATTGGTAATTATTCATGTAAAGCAACAAATGAATTTCAAACTGAAGATTTGGAATTCAACATGGTGATTACTGGAACAGGTAGTAGTTTTGCGATTGTACTCGTAACTTTAAAGCTTTGAAAAACATATATACCGTTTATTTTATTTGCTGAACTGAATTCAGCTAATATCGCTGAAAAACGCGCTTAAAACGCTTGAAGGGTTTTAGATCCAATGAACTGGTATAGAGTTATTATACATACAAGGCCCGGCAACGCGCAATTAGATCCCCAGCAAACATCAATAGGCTGCGTTGATCGCTTACCATCAGGCAAAATATATAGTAGTTTCACCTAAATCGATTAAATTAGAAGCAATTTTTATACAAAAATAAACAAAGGCAAGAATGTAAGTATGTTAAAGTAACATTTATTTCTTAATCTCGTTGAAAAGATAGAGAAAAAGAAATAAGCCTCCTGAGTTTCTTGCTAGCTCTTCTTAGTCGAAGGCTCTCCCAAAATTCGAACTGGTGGTAGATTCAGTAGTTTAGTCTATACATTTTTTTTAGTTTTTTGATTTTATAGTTTTGACGTCAATAAGTGTCTGTGAAGGCTTATGTTGAATAAATGATTTGACTTTGATTTTTCAAAAATAAGTATCATTTTCAATATTTTAGCACCAAAAGTGATAGTTCAAGGAGCACCCAAAATCAATGTTGAGTACGATGAACATCGACTTTTAGTTTGTCAAGTCTCTGGATATCCAGAACCTGAAGTACTGTGGCAAAATAAAGACACAGGGGAAGAATTTATATCAGCCGTAAGTATTGTATCATCTGCATTGGACAGAGGAAAGTGGTGAGAGCGAGAGATACAACTTACTAACATTGGGTCTAAGATTATTAAAATCACATTCAAATCTGCATTCCTTAGCATTATTTTACTCAATAATAAAAAACGTGGCAGGCCTGAGCGAAAAGACTTGACCACTTTTTGACGAAGTGGTATGAGTTGATCCAAGATAGAGTCGAGTGGGGACGCAGAGACGAGTCTTTTGCCCAGCAGTGGGATACAATAAAGACTACTTAAAAATATTATCAAGAAATGCGTATTTCATACTAGTTGTGATTAACTAGTATAAAATACGCAAATATATATTTTTGATAAACCTTTTTTATATATTTTGTTAGTTTTTTTTAGTTTGTACTAGGATTTCTCGATCAAATAAGAGCCAGTTTAATATAAAAAAGCTCCAGCTCAGCTGTAAGTTGCTTAAGGACTGACAAATTATCTTTTCAGCGTTTCTCTGAACCACCCTTTGATTATGGAAGAGTTTTGCAAATAGATAAGGTCAATAAAAACGCAACTTACACGTGCAAAGCCAGTAATACCTTTGGAAGTGATAGTCATGATATACAGGTCGAGACCATAAGGAACATATATTTTGATATTTTAGAGCACCCTAAAGGTAAGCCTCATTTAAAACTGATTTAAGAATTAAGATGATTTTAAGCTGTCTAAGCTCGTGCCCCAGTAGTGGGGACATAAAATGAGCTGATGATGATGATGATGGTGAAGCTGTCTAAGTGTGAGTTGGACGTAAAAATACGAGGCATTTTTATAGTGTGAAGGCGTTTGACCTTCATCTCACCTGATGATAAGTAATTTTATGGCCAAAAGAAGGTTGACCTTGCACCCATTTCACCCGGAATCCCAAACTACTGAGAAACCAATTAAATTATTGTAATAGTTTGACCACAAAGCCTTTTATAAAATTTTACACTTTAATAACCATAAATACCTTTTATCATTATTATTATAAATATCTATAGTGGTATAATACAATTATTATGAATGGTAATTATAACACATATACTATCTACGGCCATTTCATTTTAAATATATTTTTTTGTAAAATAGAATCTCTGTTACTAAACTATTATATGAGTTTTCCCTTTATCAGCAGCATCAGCCCAGTAGGACATACTTTGTTCTTTGCCTACCCTTCAATATAATACCATCAACCAAAATTTTGCTTCAGAATACAGACTCATACTCGTAACTTTAAAATCAGTAAATTAAACTGTGATTGTGTTTTAGATACTATTATAGAATACAAGAAAAATGAAGAATTACACTGTATAGTAGATGCAAGTCCTCACGCAGATATAATATGGTATGGACGAGGCATATTACTGAAAAATGATAGTCATATAAAAATATCACAAAATGGTTCAATTCTTTATATACAAAACATGCAACCCAATTTAACAGGAACCTACGTATGTAGAGCTGTAAACAAAAATAATGTTACCAATTTACAATTCGAAATTTTTATATCTGGAATAAGTAAGTATTGCAAATAACTGACTTTATGACTTCTTAAGTTATTAGAGTAATTACGGGATTCTTACCATGTTTAATATATGTGAGTATCCGATAACTCTAATGCAAGTGACCATTATAGTTTAAATAGTTCTTAGGTTGTTATTTTAAAGTTATCAATTTACAGTCCTACCGGAAATAGATAAGTCCAATCCGAATCTGATTGTCGTGGAAGGATCAGGAACCAACATAACATGTAGGTAAGTTCATAATAGCAATTATAGAAATTAAATTAAAATGTTATATTTAAAAAATATAATAGTCTGAAAATTAATTTTAATTAACGGTTACCCAAAGATCCCGGGTTCAATTACCAGGTCGGGCAAAGTGTGTTTGGGATTTATTCGGTGCATAGCCCGGGTTTGTGATTACCAACCCGCCTTTGGCAAGCGTGGTGATTAACCCAATACCCATCAATTGTAGCGATGACTTGATTTCAATAATAGAGGTGTTTGCCCAGCAGTGGGACAGTTATAGACTGTTTACTTCATCATCATCATCATCAGCTCATTTATGTCTCCACTGCTGGGGCACGAGCCTTTGCTATGTATGGATAGGGAGAACGGGCCATAAACCACCACGCGGGCCCAGCGCGGATTGGTGGTTGTTAACGACTGCTAATGCAGCCGGGACCAACGGCTTGACGTGCCTTCCGAAGCACGGAGGAGCTCGAGATGATAAATTTTTGGTCACTCATCCGATGACCGGCCTTTGCCAAAATTGCTTAACCTCAGCACTCGCAGACCGGGCGAGTCAACCACTGGCATTGAGCTCCTTGATCGAGAGATCGAGGCTGTTTACTTACTTACTTACTTACTAATTATAATAATTGCAGTATTGTTCGGGGTGATCCGATGCCTACAATAGCATGGTATTTCAAGAAAGATGGGGAAAAACGATTTAATGAAATAGAAGACAGTGTAAACGTACTTACTATAGATGACGTTACACGAGATAAATCGGGTACTTACAGATGTATCGCTACGAATTTTGGTGGAAGGGATATTTTTCGTATATATTTGACCGTTGAATGTAAGTCGTCTGTTTATTTACAATAATATATGAACAAAACAGTTAACTGTAATTTGTATCATCACGTGCTCCATACTTTTTTCAAATAGAACTATGTTTGATTTGTACTTTAAGATTTGAATAGCTATGAGCTTCTTGTTGTTATTTTTATTGTTTTCTGTGACGTGGGAATTTTGGAACAAGAATTGAATGCAGTTTTACTTTGCTATAAAATCGACGACGTTTCCAAAGAACAAAGGTTTATTGGTTTTAGACTTACTGACATTACATTTGGATATATCACCAATCTAAGGTTTTAAACTATAATTAATGTTGTTTAAATCTACACCCTTCTAGATGCTCCAACTATAGAAATCAAAAAGATAAATAGAATAATAATGAAACATGATGAAAAGAAAATCCTTAATTGTACAACACATGGCATGCCCAAACCTGAGGTTTCTTGGCTTTTAAATGATACACTTGTTGACGTATCTGATTATGAGATTTACAAAGACAACAGCATTAAGTAAGTGATATCTCTTTCTTACAAAAATACTAAAATTTAGTCGTATAAATATAAGTTTATTATTTATAGCACCTTTGTATGCTTCAATAAGGTAACTGTATTTTGCTTACTAACTCAAACTTATAGAAAGGTGTTCAAAAATATTTAAATTAATTATGAAGGACAAGAAGAGTTTGCATTTTCAATCTTCGCGTGGAATGCTCGCTTGAATACGATTTACCAAAACAAAGATATTTTAAGACATAACGAAACATTATAATATTATGTTCTTTTCTTTACAGGGTCAAAGCGTCACCTAAAAGTAGTGGTCGATTTACATGTTTAGCGAAGAATAAACATGGTGAAACTAATGCTACAATAGACGTTAAATACATCCGTAAGACATTTTTATAATATAGGTATTTCTTGACCACTCATCGGGTTTTGTTAATGAAAGCATGTCGAATATTATCCAATTCATCATCAGGTTACGAACTGCCCTGCTGGGGCTTTCCTCGTGGGAAGATTAGGGGGGTAACTACGACCTCTTATAGCAGTATTATTGCAGTTGCGAAAACGAGACGCGTGTAGCGGCGAATATACGTGCGTCTCTTTTCCACAACTGCAATAATACTACTATAAGAGCTCATAGTCAGGGAGCAGGTTGTGATCCATTCTTCTGACGCAATAGGTAGTTGTCAACAACTGCCTTTTTACTCAACGAGCTTTTCATGAAGGACCTCGAGACCATTTTTAATTTATCATACATCTTGGAAACTGACTACTGTATAACTAGCTAGCTTCCACGATCGCAATGAACTTATTTGCACCAACCCCCTTTTTCCAAGAGTATATTGAATTTTTTTCTTTTCAGTTCCTGTTGTAATCGATATACCTCTTGAAAGTAAAATAGTAGCTCTAGAAGGTGACAAGGTAGAAATGCCTTGCATTGCCGACGGTTACCCACCTCCAAGTATTAAATGGTTGTACTTTGAAGTCAAGGCGAATACTCCCAAATTGTTGAGGTAAATATTATTTCTGCTATTATCATGTCACTGTTGATACTCCTATTCTTATAGTTTCCCGATCAGATCCAAACCCCTCGGAGAATCTAGTAGGTCACGGGGACACGCACTAGTGTGTGAATAAATAAATAAATAAATTCCGTGTCCTCTAGAAAACCTCCGAAGGTGATTTGTTTCACACGGCTAAAGGGTTCCTTTTAAAGTATCTCGTCGCCCCCAAAAATGCCCGGTGAAGCTGAAAATGCCGTATGAGGCAATCAGCATAACCTCTCCAAAATAATAATCTTATATTGCTTTTTGTAGTTCTGCTATTTTCGATGTTGGCTTCTTACTAAATAAAACTTTTCTCTACGTTTTTCTTATTAATGATTCCTAATGCTTCTCAAACCTCTAATACTTTGTCGTGACTTGTTACTACAACCTTCATCTATTATAGGACCGCGGTATCACCTGATGTTATTTTAATCAAAACAATTGAACGCGATCGAGCTGGATTCTACATGTGTATAGCAAGCAACGAGGGAAGCTCATTCAACATTACCTATGAAGTCATAGTCAATGGTAAATCTAATATATAAAATTCTCGCGTCACAGTTTTCGTTGCCATACTCCTCCGAAACGGCTTGACCGATTTTGATGAAATTTTTTGTGCTTATCCGGTATCTATGAGAATCGGCTAACATTTATTTTTCATCCCCCTAAATGTTAGGGGTAGTCCACCCCTAAATTTTTATTTTATTTTTTATGGCAAAACAACGTTTGCCGGGTCATCCGGTATCTATGAGAATCGGCCAACATCTATTTTTCATCCCCCTAAATGTTAGGGGTAGTCCACCCCTAAATTTTTTTTTAATTTTTTATGGCAAAACGACGTTTGCCGGGTCAGCTAGTAAATATATATTATCATTCTCTCTTATACAATAATAATTCCTAACAGTAATATATGACTTAGAGAGCTAAGGACCACCTGCATCAACATCTTCTATCTTCCTAAAGTTTGTACCAATTATCGTCAAAATTGTTTTATTTATAGAGCAATCTTTAATGACAAGTGTAAAGACTAGAAAGAGATTGATTTTATTTAGAAGGCACCTTAGTAAAGGCTTCTTCATAAATTAAATTATTTAGATTGTAAATAAGGAAAAAAAAAGTCGATGCTGTTTTTGTATAAGACTGTAGTTAGTTTGAACGTAAAGCATTTTATACAATTGTGCTTTGGTCGAGTATTGCTTCTTAGTTATTGAAGTCGTTTCTAACAGTGGAGACTTTTAATAACATTTCTGTTTTATCTATAAGTTTGTATCTATTAATTTATTGCATAAGTCGATCGTCTTCCTAAGATAATAAATAAAGGGTTGTATTTAATCGATCACCAAACTAACCTAACCTAACCCACAAAAATAGGCCGGGATACTCCCCCTAGACCTCCGCATTCTTGAGGCTTCGGTGTTGTATGACGCGAGGAGGGGCAGGTCCCGGGCGTTGCCGGAGGACAGGGAGATGGAGGCGCCTGTTGGCTTCGCGGAGATCCCGCACCCCGCCCTGAATGTGGGGAGTGAGTTCGTGGCCCTCGGGGACCAAGAGGCCCTCGATAGGTACGCCGTGCAAGAGGTCCGAATTTATACCGACGGAAGTAAGATCGACGGGGGCGTCGGGGCCTCCCTATCCATTTGGAAGGGGGGAGCCGAAGTCAGGGCGATCAAACTTCCTCTCGCCGACTACTGCACGGTTTACCAAGCCGAACTCCTCGCCATATCCAGGGCGACTGCGGAGATCCTCAAGAGGGGTGAAGCGAGCTACGGTATTTACAGCGACTCCAGGTCTGCACTGGAAACTGTAACAAACCGTGGCTCACTCCACCGCTTAGCGCTCGATTCGCGGGCAAACATGCAGAAGGCTTTCACGCAAAACAATCTTGTCAGTCTGTTCTGGGTGAAAGCCCACGCGGGCCTGCCCGGGAATGAGCGCGCGGATGAACTCGCAAAGGAGGCTGCCACTTCGTCGCGGAGGAAGCCGGACTATGACCTGTGTCCGGTCTCTTTCGCCAAGCGATTCATTCGCGATGAATCGATTGGCGAATGGGCCCGGAGATACGAGGCGGGAACGACGGCCTCCATGACGAAGGTTTTCTTCCCAGATGCGGTAGCCGCATACAAATTAGTTAGGAAGATAAAGCCGACTGGAGTGCTAACACAGGTGATGACGGGGCACGGTGGGTTCTCCTCGTACTTGAACCGATTCAAGTGCAAGGACAACCCATCGTGCATCTGTGACCCCGAGCAGGAGGAGACTGTAATACACATAATTACAGAATGCCCAGTCCACGAGTATGAAAGAATGAAGTATGAAAGAAAGATAGGTATGAATGTGAATAAAGAAAACATAGCAAAACTATTAACAAGCAAAAATACAAGACCAACATTTTTAGATTTTTGCACGAGAGTCGCGTCAATAGTAATTTTGAGAAACAAGACTTAACCTTAAAGTACTTATGTTTTCACCCGTATATTGGTATACTAGGATTAACAAAGTAGAAAAGGAAATAGGTCTTAAAAATGGTCAAAATTATTAATTATTGAATAAGACGCATGTAAATTAAGAATGTTGTGTAAAATAGGCCACAATCGTGGCAAGGATATATAAGGCTATATAGTAACGGCATAGAATAGAATAAGATATAAAAAATCTCCGACACTGACCCACGTCGGGGGAATGCTATTTGAAAAAAAAAAACCCCACAAAAATACTAAGTTAGCACCTAAAAATACAAAGTTAGCACCTAAACTACTATTTAGATGCTGACTTAGCATTTTAGGTGCTAGCCTCCTATTTTTTTTTGGATCAATTTATTACTTCTCATAAATAAATAAACATTATAAATCTAAACTTAATACTTTATTATGAATCGATTATTTTTTTACATCTAGAAAAGTATAATGATGTTTTAGGCAGAATTAGTGCTAAGGCAGGTGTCCCACCGCCAGCGATGAGCGAGTAGCGAGTAGAGCTAGAAACTAGAAGCGAGTTGGCGAGCAACGACAAGCGAGTTGTAGTTCCGATAGTTTCGTCGCTGGGCTATAAGCGAGTGTTCTTGTGCGATGGACGATTACTCGCACTACTCGCTCGGGGGCGGCTAGTCCTGTAGACATGAGAAGAGTCGTTATTTTTCAATCGTGACTGTCGTTCCAGTTTTTGTTCTATTTTGATCAACTATTTTCATTGATTTTATATCTCCATTATTTACATCCTTTTTACAATATTATTTTTTAGATATTTTGCCATAGATTGCTTCTGTAATAATATATGGGAATTTACGTTTTGTATGTTGGTATTACCTAAACTATTTGTCATTTCAGATTTGGACTTTGATGTATTGTTAGCTATCCCTAGCACTCAGATCCACACTCTAGGTAGAAATGAGCTCTGATTGGTCGCTTGGCGAGTGATCTGACCGCCAAGCGAGTATCGCTAAGCTAATAACTCTTATCGCACAGCGGCAAACTAGTAAAGCAAGTACTCGCCAGTAGTGTGAACAGTCAGCGATCAACTGTTAATATATTATGCATCTCTTTTATTGACACAGTATGTATATCTATAGTACGTTTCTTGAGCAAAAAATAATCAATAGTTCGTCGCTTACTCGCCGGCGGTGGGACAGCTGCCTAAACCTGTAAGGTTCTTGATCCACGGTCAACTCGGTAAAAAAAGTGTATTATCAATATCTGTTGCGTATTCTTGGTCATTATACTGAAAAATTATTAAAATTACTTATTCTTTCAGCACCACCGAAAATAATAGAAGTTCCATCTTACACATTGACTGCCGTCGAAGGAGATTTCGCTTTAAGATTGCCTTGTAATGCTACAGGCTTTCCCATACCAGTGATACAATGGATTCATAATGGGTTACCTTTAGCATCAGGTAAGAAAAGTAATATGCCTATACGAGTATACTGATGTCATACAAAGGCCAAAATTTGAAAAGAACAGAAGACTCTATGCTTTACTTGAAAATTGAATTCAGGACAGTTAACAAGCGAATAAAATTAATGCATTAATTTTGAAGACTACGAAATATCCAAAAGGTATCAATAAGGCCACGTTCTCGACGTCTGCGGTGAACGGGGCGGAAGCGGTGGCAGGGCGAAGAGCGGCAATGCCTGTCCTCGACAGCAGCGGCTGGGCAGATCGCTCAGAATTGTCGCAACGACAAAAAAGACTTTAATCCTTACAACAGTAACAAGCTTTAGTTACTATTCTGTTCTGCTCGAAACAATCGACAGTCGCCTGCCGCTCGTGTACCGGTCTCTTGTCGCGCCGCTCCCGCTGACGTCGAGGACGGTCCCTTATCAATGTATGCGTAAAGCATCACCGCTCTCCGCCCCGCAACCGCTCTCGCTCCGCTCATCGTAGACATCGAGGCTGCGGCCTAATGTCATTTTGTAGCTTGTAATAGCAGTGAGGAGTAGTGGTTTCGAGACATTTCTGGGAGTACCGACTTTAGATAGTGAACTATGTTAACGGTCGATATAAGTCCATTTCTAATTATATATATATAACTTCTGTTTCTTTTGATATTTGTTTATTGTATGACAGAAGAATTAATCTATAAAGATAAGTAAGTAAGTAATTAAGTTAAGTTAAGTAAATTTAAGATACTGATGCCCATAATCCTTTTCCTTCCTTCTTCACGAACAGGCACACGATGGCATGACATAGCTGACGATGGATCACTCCTCCTAAAGAACCTGGATGAAGGTGGCACATACTTCTGCAAGGCTGTCAACAGTTTCGGTACTGACACTAAGCAATACGAAGTTAAACTTAATAGTAAGTCATCAACAATAGATATGCATGTTTTCCTGAATAATTTTTCATAACTTTATTTAAACAAATTTGAACTTATACCTATTATCTTCAGGTTTTCCGGAGCCCGTCGTCCCGTCATCTTCGGTGGATTTGAAGAATGGTGATCCAGCCCGCATCCTATGTAACATCCCACACACTCCAGTGGATCAGCTTCGTTGGTACAAAGTAAGGATATTTGCTTTATTCATAGTATTTTAAGAAGATGAGCGGAATCCTCAACTACTGAGGCACTGGCTATCTTATCTCAAGCTACCGGAATACAACAATGCTTAGTATGTGACGACATATTTAGAAAAAAGATGGTGGTAGCTAGCCAGGCAGACAAACAAGCCTTATCACCAACCAAACCGAGTACATAACATGTAGTCGCTGGGAATCGGACTCGGGACCTCTGGGTCTGAGACCCAGGTAGGCTTTACCGCTAGACCACAGAGGCGGTGAACAGTGGATTATAGTAGTAGGTAATATCAATATCATATCAATATCATACTAATACTATAAAGCTGAAGAGTTTGTTTGTATGTTTGAAAGCGCTAATCTCAGAAACTATTGGTTCGAATTAAAATTTTTTTTTGTGTTGAATAGTTCATTTATTGAGGAAGGCTATAAAAATAAAAAAATAAACGTACACACGTGCGAAACCGGGGCGGGCCGCTAGTATGTAATATATATCAACGCATACCTTACGATACGCTGTCTTGTTTCAGGATGAAAAATTAATAGCTGAAGGAGAACTCACCATAAATAATGTTGATTCGTCGGATTCTGGCCTTTACACATGCAGAGTTAGTACGTTTGCCGGATCAGAATCTAGCGCTGTCACGGTTCGTGTAGACTTTTAAGATATAAGTTCATTTTTCACTTTATCTTTATTTGGAAAACAAAAAAAAATTATAAAGAAAAGGCACATCAAAGATTTTTCATGTTTTCATAAGTTTCCACAAAAAAAAATATGCAAACATATCAAAACTTTGGAGTAATAATGTAAAATTAATAAATGTTAATTGCAAATAATTAAATAACACGTATTACACATTACTAAATTCAAAACGTCAAAAAGTACAACTTATAATCTAAAATAAAATATATATATATATATATATATATATATATATATATATATATATATATATGTTATAAAATTTATGACATGTACAAAAATAAAAAAATAATAATACTAATAATAAATTTAAGTTCTTAATAGTTTATTATATAACTAGCGACCCGCCCCCGGCTTCGCACGGTTGCAATGCTGATATTATCAGTGTTGCTCTACTATATGCATGTATTATACATATAAACCTTCCTCTTGAATCACTCTATCTATTAAAAAAAACCGCATCAAAATCCGTTGCGTAGTTTTAAAGATCTAAGCACACAAAGGGACATAGGGACAGAGAAAGCGACTTTGTTTTATACTATGTAGTGATAGTGATATTCTATAGTAACTAATTAAGTTAAAGCACGCAAGACAGAGTACTACATTTGTTGGGATGAAGAAAACTCCGATATAAGTTAAATATTGAAAAGGTTATAACGGTACTGTAAACGCTTTAAAAAAACTTTAGTACTTACTTTTAAACTGCATACTCGTAATAAAAACCATTCCTGTGTTCATAAAGGTTCTATTATAATAGTAAGTATAAAAATAAACGATGTAATTAAAGTCAAGTGTTTTATTAATAATATTGGAAAGAGCAGTTGAGTGAGGAGTTCGATGGCGCAGTGATTAACGCGCCCGGTCTGCGAGTGCTGAGGTTAAGCAACTTTCACAAAGGCCGGTCATCGGATGGGTGACCAAAAATTTATCATCTCGAGCTTCGTGCTTCGGATGGCACGTAAAGCCGTTGGTCCCGGCTGCATTAGCAGTCGTTAATAACCACTAATCCGCACTGGGCCCGCGTGGTGGTTTATCGCCCGTTCTCCCTATCTATCCATAGAGAAGGCTCGTGCCCCAGCAGTGGGGACATGAAATGAGCTGATGATGAGCAGTTATTTCTTTTTCTATTTCTATCACCTTAAAATAAAATAAAAGGAGCACACTCTCATCAGCAAAACCCATAATCCGCCATATTGTTTACGCGACCGTGATTGGTTGTGAAGGACAATGCTTGTTCGGATACATACACAAGCGGACAATGCTGTTTTTGTGACATACATTGATTTTTAAACATTAATTTCTATTGGACATTGCGATTTTAGCTGCGTTTTGAATGAACGAAAATATTTATTTTAATCTGGAGATTCATACGCCATAGATAACACAATTTTACTTTTACAAGTCACTCACTTATACAAGAACAATGATTCAACAGTTACAAAATAGTTGGTGTACCTTCTGCACACGGATTATTTTATTTCTGGAAGCTCGGGTGGTATTCACCAGTTTTTAGACGTCTTCAAAAAGGTGATGGGCGCCCGGATCTCAAAGGATCTAACCATATTATACATAAACACATATGTTGAAAAAATTTCCACGAGCAGGATTTGAACCTGCACCCTTCTGACATTCCGGGTCAGGTGCTCTTCCAATTTTTTTCAACATTTGTGTTTTTGTAATTTGTTCGCAACAAAATTTGCGTTAAAATTTATTTGAACATTTCATATTATACATAGTCTATGGATCTAACGTCTTTACCTCAGACGGTTCATGAGATCTTCAGTCACATTCTCATACTTGCGCCGTATCTCGTACTTCACCTCTCAGTCACCCTTGAACTGTATATACAAGAACAATGATTCAACAGTAACAACATAATTACTGTACGTACACACGCCTTCATATTAGATTATCACAAACTGTCAAATTTCCTCAATAGACTTTGAACTTTATGTATATGGTATATGGTTGAACATTGATTGAAGAAATTTAACAGTTTTGGATATGTTATTGTGCGGCGTCTGTACATAGCTTTCAAACACTTGTGGATACCAAAAATAAAACGTGGAAGGTTATGGCAATGACATTAAAAATCAATTGTACTCATCTCTTGAAACAATAATAGACTTAATAATGCTATAAGCGACGTACTAAATGTATGATTATATTAATTTTCAGTTATTATTTCTGCATTTGCATTTTGAAGAGCTCGATGGCGTAGTGGTTACCGCCTGGTCTGCGATTGCTTAGGCTTTGCATATGCTGGTGATCGGATGGGTGACCAAACATTTATCAGCTCGGGCTCCTCCGTGCTTGATAAGGCACGTAAAGCCGTTAGTCCGGCAGCATTACCAGTCGTTAACAACTCTCTATCCATCCATAGGGAAGGCTCGTGCCCCAGCTTGGAAGAAGTTTACAATGTTATGATGTGATGAGCATAAAATATAATAATATATAACATAGGTAAATATTATTTTACGCAAAAATATTTGCGAACAAATTACAATTTGATAAATGTTTTTTTTTCTATTAGGGAGATTTGAATCCGCACCCTCTGACGTACCGGGTCAAGCGCACTCAAAATCAAAGCCCAAATATATTATTCAAATAAACTTAAAAATAACTACTTTTGAATCATTCAAACATTTTTTCATCATCATCGTCATCGTCAGCCATATGACGCCCACTGCTGGACATAGGCCTCCCCCAAGGATCGCCACACCGATCGATCCTGCGCTGCCCGCATCCAGCGGCTTCCCGCGACCTTGACCAGATCGTCGGTCCACCTTGTAGGGGGCCTGCCCACGGAACGTCGTCCGGTGCGTGGTCGCCAATCGAGAACCTTTCCGCCCCAACGGCCATCGGTTCTCCGCTCTATGTGTTCCGCCCACTGCCACATCAGCTGAGCAATCCTCCGAGCGATGTCAGTTGTTTTAGTTCTCTTGCGGATTTTTACCTACTATCATTTCAGGAAGTCTATCTTTTAGCTGTGTTGGCTGTGTAGAAGGATGTGTGCTAAGAACTCTTCAGCTTTTATATAAGTAACGACATTTACAAAAAATGTAGGTATGTCGTTACTAAATTATTCATCATATTATTAATGTTCATAAAGGTCATATTAATGTTTTAGTAAAAGGGTCATTAAATCGCTAAAATGGGTGTTTAACCTTTCAAACCCCGAACAAAAAAAATGAAAGCATCTGCGCCGATGACGTAATTCGCAAAATGGCAAAAAAAAAATTTGACATTGAAAAATAAAATTTAAAACGCACAGAAAATAAAGTTGTTGGGAAACACCCAAGAGTGTAGCCAACTTATTCTAGTTTGTTTATAGCTAAGCTTCTTCATTCAAGAGTAGGCTCTAAATAGACGACATTTAAGTTTCAAGTCGCGTGGTCGAGTCCGATCGAATTCGATCGGTTGGGGTTTGACGGAATTTCGCTCCGGTGTGATCCACCCACCCGGTTAGGGTCTGAAAGTAAGTAACAGAGGGCATCAATCAAATATTTTTTTTACATGTGTAAATTGCCATTACATCGTTCACTGTGTGTCCGGGATGATTGAAGTTATGTTGAAATCTGGCCCAACCCAAGTAATTTTACAGTCATCATATGAGCACAGCTGCCCAAAGTACTTTTTCCCTGTTTAGCCCTTTCAGGCCGAGATTGCAACGTCCCTCGGACGGAATCTCGACTTAAAATCGCCGGGCTATAGTTTATAACGAGTCGTCGACTAATATTATGATATTAAATAAAATAAATTAAAAAATATTTTTTCGGAACGCCGCCGGCTACCAGCTTTTTTTACATAATTTTTTATAAAAAAAATTAAAAAAAAATGAAAAAATCCTGTCTAACGCAGCAAGCGCAACAATTGGCGTTAAGGGTCAAATTTGATCGTGGTCGAAGCGCACGACCGTATTAGCTCGGCCTGAAAGGTATCCCTTTCAGACCGAGGAACAATAATGTTCCAAAATAGCGTGTCTGCTATTTTCACTTTTATACACAATATAAGTGTAGTAAGTTCTGTGTTTGACGTGTCTAGATTATGGATTCGGCATCTAATCAATACACTGTTTATAACTTTTCAATTAGTTTTGAAATGTTTATCTCATTTAAAAGAAGGTGTCGATGATATCCGTAGGTTTGTAGAAATTAAGTACTCGCTTGTAAACACCCATTTTAGCGATTTAATGGTCTTTTTACTAAAACATTAATATGAACCCTGCAAAACTTCGAATAGCAATTTCACAATTTTGGAAAAATATTCCGGTGATTCCAACTATACAGTATTTGATTACTCATTTTTAGTAATAATCTGAGATACATTTAATTTTCATTTCCGCCGGGCCTGGGTTTTTTATGAGCATTCGTCGCCTAAGTTCTAACACCGCGGAAGTCCAAAATTTGTCATTTTGACTTTTGCATGTCATTCGATAGAGAATAGAAAGACGCACCTCTAGACCAATCAGATCAAAATCCCTGTTGGATTTTAACCAATGGAAGCGTTTTATTTTGAAAACAATAACATAATTATTATGATCGCGATAATATATAAAAACGGCACGATATTTTTGCTCTCCTGAAAAGTTGTCATTTTTGACCGCGGTGTTAGAACTTAAGCGACGCATTGTCCTTTACATACCTACATTGAGCGATTTGCAACCGCAACTAGAGCAGTCGCGTTGCAATTGTACAATTAACAACCGGTTGCTTTTTTCGGTAATAAGCTTGCCGGTGAGCGAAATGCTTGCTACTGGTAGTGGTAAAACTCAGCAGGACCTACAAAGATAAAATAAGACCTTGTATTTCAGAGGGTACGGGTTCAATCCAGCTCGAGAAAAAAAAATTCAACACCTTCCTAAAAAAATAAAATAATATTAATATTAGTTTATTAGTTAATAAGATTTTGAACTTTGAGTTTGTTTATGATACCGAAATCTACAGGCATTTATCGCTGTAGCTTTGACCTTAGTATCGATCGATCTTAGGAGCCCATCCGGCAGTAAGGTCACGGTCGCTGTATCTCGTTTTAATTGATTTCGCAATACGATTGTTTGATCGCCGAATCGATTTGCGTGTGAACGATGCATGTGTGAAACAAATAATTGTTTGTGATAATTGAATATGTATATTTAACTTTCTATAGCACAAATCTATCTCATAAAGTTACATAGTCGAATTGAAGAAAAATACAAAATACTACCCCCGGGTGGTGCCGGGGTTAAAGAATTGCACCACCCCATCTCTTCTCGTGGGTGTCGTAGAAGGCGACTATGGGACCATTCCAGAGGATGGGCAGCAGCGTCTCTCTGTGATTATTCTCACCTTACTGCGATCGCCAACCCGCCTGCCAAGCGTGGCGATTATGGCAAATTCCCCTCAAAATGATTTATCCTTGAGTTCAAAGACTCTTTCGAGCTAAATGGAATATGCTAAATAGAATAGAAGATCTTTCGAGCAGCATGCATCAATCTTAATTATTTCTTTTTTTTTAGAACATATAATTCTAGATGGGAGGCCTTTGTCCAGCAGTGGATGCTTTTTGGCTGAGATGATGATGATGACAAAATACTAACACTAGCACAGTAGCAATTCACGCGATATTATTTAAAAAAAAAAAATTATGGTGTACATCAAAAATTTTCCGCTTTTCTATATACTCTTGAACACAAAAAGTTTGCGGAACAGTGGTCTAGAGCACCCAATATGGATCGCACTAAGATCGACCATACACGGGCAGCTAAAAGCAGGGGGTATTGACTGCTTCAAACTGCCCGTGTATGACCGCTCTAAGGGCGCCTTCAATTAAGACGTTTCGTGTCGGACCGCTCTGCCGTGCGTTTTCATATTAAACGCCAGCCGCACGACAGCCGCACGCTTTTTTAATATGAACGCAGTGCAAACGCACGACAGGCGGTCCGACACAAAACGCTTAATTTAAAAGCGCCCTAAGTGTAGCATTTTGTTTAACAACATAAACCAAGTATCTATGTTATTAGTATACATTTTGGAATCCTATGAATTAACTCCTAAATCATTTTAGTTCTAATTTCATAATTAAATGCAGTTTGTCTGTATTTTTTAATTTTTACTAGTCATAATGTTAAACAATGTTATGCAATGTTGCAAAATTTAAAAAAATAGGATACTGTCGATTAAGTTTATTTTGATGTAACGTAAACTTAAAAAGAAAATACATACATCATAATCATCAACATTATCATCAGTCCCTCTCGTCCCACTACTGGGAATAGGCCTCTCTTTGCTTATACCATTCGCCTCGATCCTGCGCTAGTCTATACATATTATATTTTAATTGGTGAATGTAAAAATATATTAAATTACTTAAATGTGTATTCGATTTTCCTCGGAGCTTCACATTCCGGTTGCAGAATGTTGCAGTCTTAAAAACGAGCCGTGTCAAAGGCCCGAATGGGCGGATTAGAGAAAAAACTCTGACACCGAGTTAACCTCTCGGTTGATAACACGGTAAAAGGAACTTAAATGTACTACCAATAAGAGTCATCCACATTGCGCAAATCTTAACAGTAAACAAAATTGACGGCCGAAGTATTTGCGCAAACTAACCGGCAATTGTTTTAGCCATATACGTAACATCAAAAAGCTAAGTTTACGTTCAGACTTAGGGTCAAAAGGTTGCAGTCGAAACTGCAATGTATATATCCTTCCTCACAATAGAGGTCGCTTTGCAACGAACATTAGGCCAGCCACTTTAGATGCGTTTTTGTACAAATTTCACTCGTACGAACACGTACAATATGCACGATCCATACCCACAAAATAAAGAAATCCCAGAAGGTAAGCTTAATACATAATACCGCGCTTGAGCAACGCACACTTACCCCCGTATTTATAAACGAGTAAAAACTCATACTGAAGCAAAGTAATTGCTTAAGTATAATTTTATATTCTTTAGTACACCGATGAAGTTAGAAACGTCACAAGTTAGAATTCTTAGCCAAGCAATAGTCACCAATATCTTAGCTCAAGCAATCTAGTTAGGTTTCTCAAGGAATTCATAGTGACAAACTTGTGACAAGCTAGAATTGAGGTTATATTCCGTGTGACAGTTTGTGCTATGTCTAAAAGAATATAAAATTGATGAATTTGATAATAACAATAATACTTTTATTTTATTTTATTAAATTAAAAAAAACGTTACTTGTTTAAAAAATTATATTAGATTTTAGTAACATTTCTAAGAACAAAGTAATTGCTAAGTAATGGCTTGTTTACAAATAAGGGTGCTAGACCCTCACACGGACACGGAATCTCGGACCATCCCGAACAAGTCCGAGCGCAGCTGTTGTAAGATTCCGCGTCAATGAGAGAGGTTGTATAAGCTTACCTTCTGCATTCTTTTTATTTTGTGACGTCCCAATCCTCTGACTATCAGTGCCTTGTAAACTAGGTCCGAGCAAGTCGTATGTGACGCGCGTATAGTTTCGACGTCCAAAATCAGTTTGGATTCTTTTTGCGTTTGTACAGATTTAAACATAAAATATATAAAATAATATTTAAAAAATGTATACATTAATATATAATAATATTAATATTATCATCATCATCATCATCATCATCAGCTCATTTATATGTCCCCACTGCTGGGGCACAAGCCTTCCCTATAGATGGATAGGGAGATGGGGCCGTAAGCCACCACGCGGGCCCAATGCGGATTGGTGGTTGTTAACGACTGCTAATGCAACCGGGACCAACAACTTTACGAGTACATACCTTACAAAGCATCGACTTTGCGTGCCTTCCGAAGCACGGAGGAGCTCGAAATGATAAAATTTTGGTCACCCATTCGATGACCAGTCTTTGCGAAAGTTGCTTAACCTCTGTTTTGAATATTAATATAATATTTTTTTTTACACTTAATGAATATTGCGGGGACATTTTTGCTGATATAGTTCATCAATTCAAACGTGTAGTATTAAAATGTCTCACAATGAGATCTTCTTAGTTAGGATTCACATTTAATACCTATTAGTTGTAGTTCAATGAGGTTGAAAAAATAGTTATTTTTTGCTAGCCACATTTGCATGCCATGGCAACCTGTTAGTAAAACAGTATTATATTTATTTTTTAAATTTTACTGGTGTAGGTAAGTTTTGTCGTTTATTCTAATGAATAAAATAAAAATAAAATATTGAAAAAAATATGTCATCGTTCAAACATCCTATTCACTACTGGCGTTTCAACTGAGAATAACTCAATCAGTATGCGAGATCAATTTGTACAGACGGCTGCACGTCAACTTATGCAAAACTGTAAAATTTCTTCAATGAATATTCAACTATAAGCCATAGCTATAAAGCTTAAAGTCTATTTTGACGGTTTGGTAGTCTGATGTGCAGACATTCAGTACCTAACGTATGTTTACGTACGAGTAAAATCCGTACGAAAGATACGGATACACGGATACACGGACTACTCGAGCAGTTAGCCAGTCTTCACCACCCCCACGTCCCGGTCATCCCGAGCCGAGGTCCTAGCCTTTAGAGGCGCCCTCGAGTTGTTCCGCTCCTGATCCAATCCGACCCCCTCGGAGAATCTAGTAGGGTACGGGGACACGCACACGGCTTGAAGAACCCTTTAAGTTTCTCGCCGCTTCCTAAAAAGCCCAATTAAGCTGAAAATGCCCAGTGGCAATCAACAAACTCTCTCAAAAAACAAAAATTTTGCCATCCACGGATCGCTTGAGCAGTCGTAGTGAAGCTGCCACTTCACCGAGCTGCTGACTGCCCGGAGCAGTCAAAACTGCTTGAGCGGTTATTTCTATGTAAATAGAAGACTTTAGTTCACTATGCAGTCGCAGCTTGAAGACGATCCTGACTGGTACAAGCTGCGTGTACAGCCGCCTTAATACACAAGTGTGGCTGATCTTGGATGTGTCGTGATACAAATCGATTGCCCATCACGATTCATTGTTAGCCTTTAAGATGGATTTCGAAAACTAATGACAGTCCGAGCTAAGCGCGGCTGATCCAGACCGATGATCGAAGGCCAGTCGATCGGCCTTTATTCATCACTACACACTATTTGCACTATAAGACAGGTAAACTGACAATAATAGGTAAGTAAATTTAAAAATAGTTCGTGCATATTATATTCAAAAAACGAGTTATGTCAACTTATAACGCAATAACATGTTAAATAAAGGCATTTTAAAACTAAAACGGTTACGTAAATAAAATGTCACAAAACATTAATATGTTACCTGCTACGCTTCAAATTATATAAAATTCGAAATGTTTTGCTTTAAATTTAAACACAGACAGATCGAATCCAATCCGACCGCCTCTAAACTTTTATATGTATACCTCTAAGGTGGAAATGTAGTGAAACTAACAAATTTATAAATTTTCATCATTGTAATAAAAAATAAATTATTCTGATTCTGATTCTAGATTAAAGATAGTAGGGGATAGTACTAGATAGTAGAGGACGCGGACACCATTGTGCGATGCCATCCCCAATAAAAACCATCTAAGGATGGTCACTACAGTTAGGGATTGCAGTCCCGCAAAACGGGATTACGCATTCCCGCGGGATCCCGCTGCTTTTATAATCTGCTGGATCCCGCACCTTCAAAGCGCGGATCCGCGGATCCCGCAAATTAAAATTTGGTGATGGCGCCAAAACTTTAGAACATCACCATAGGATGATATCATAGTAATATAATCTAAGAGAAAGTTGTGATTTGATTATTTAAGACTGAATTAAAAATATAAAACAAAACTATTAAACTAATGCAAACATTTAAAGATAAATACTTAATTAATACATAGAAAAGAAATAATTTCTGTTGCTAATGTAAGAAATGTTTAATAAAAGTTGATTTTTACACAAAAATCTGTAGTTTCAATTTTATTTTATAACATAATTTCAAAGATGCGAGATCTATAATCCCGCATATCAATCCCGCGGGATTTAATGAGCTGCGGGATTGCAATCCCTAAATACAGTTTGAGGAACTTTAGGCTTCTCGCTGCTCCTAAATATCTAAGGATGGTCACTACAGTTTGAGGAACCTTAGGCTTCTCGCTGCTCCTAAAATCCAGTTACGCTGTAAAAGCCGTAGTAGGCTACCAGCAATCCCTTTCAAGAAAACAACGGACACAAACATACTTCCTTATTTTGTGTTATCATAAGACACGCAACAGTTCGGACAATTGCGGTGGGTTGCACCAAAACTCCGGTTAATGTAACTATTAAAGATAACTTTAACATTGACGATCCTCACTAACAAAGACAGAGCATCTTTTCTAACGTTAAAGTTAAAAGGATACATTTGGATAGTTAAATGAGATACATTTGTCTCCAAAGCAAGGAAGTGAAAAGTTTTTTGTTCGTTAGATAAGTATAAGATTTTTACGCAATAATTATAAACATGGTTATAAATAAAAAAATAACTGACACTTGACTGCTACTTTGCTATTTACATTAGCTTTAACCAGCCAAAATTGCAAAGTTATAGTAAACATTAACTGAATAGAAGTTTGTCGGCAGACTAACATACAAACAAATTACAAACAATTTTGTTAGTATATGACCTCCTGAGGCCACCTGGTGGTCGATCGACGCTCAAGGGGATATGAAACATATAACTATGTTAATATTTAAGCAGTCTACCGCGGAAACGCCGGTACACCACACTCTTCAGCCAGAAGTCCACCTTCATAAAAGTTTCGTCCAGCTTTGCTGTCGGTTCTTGCACCACGAATGCCTTTAATTTGACATTATTTCATGTCCTGCACGGTGATGGTGTGGTGTAGGCGCAGCAGGAACAGTCACGAGCATTAACATGTAAACAATGTCACTCTTAATGCAATGGAATAAGAGCCAAAACTAGTCAAAAGTAGAATACGCGAGATATAAGCGGTATGTGATCTATTTTAATTCTTATTTATTTTATTAAGTGACATTAAGGCACGATGATATCCGCACACAGATCTCTTTCTGCCCATGACATTTTATAAGTAGGTTAGTCCTTAAGGACTTAACACCTTTTTAGATGAATACTCATACATACTTATACAGACTTTTTGATGGTAATTTACAGCTCGTTATTAATAACAAGCTGCAAATTTATTATCTGACGTTACTATAAAATTGCTAGATATTTGTCTTGTTTCTTAGAAGTGTCATATTTTTATGTCCTAATAACGACTTCGACTTCGTCCAGCTATTGATGTTACTTAAAGCTTTAAGTTTTTAATAGAAAGAAAAAAAGAAAAAAAGAAAGAAAAACATTTATTAACCTCACACAAAACAAAAAGACAATTACAAAAACAAAGCAAAAACAGATCAATTAAGACTAAAAACAAACAAACAAATAAAATAGAAAAAGAGCAATGGTGTGTGTGTGTGTGTGTGAGGCCAACTAGAGCCCACCTCAGCGTAAACTGCTACATACAAATAGTTCTGAATGAGTGGCTGTATGAGTTAACTTGCTAATTATTTTATAATTCCTCCTTTATCCTTTATTAGCCTAGTACATAGCCCAAAACTTTAAAAGCGCAATGCCATTCGGCCCGATACCCGGGGTAAAGGGGTCAAATCGTCCCACTCAAAAACTACGACCAGGGACCAGTTCCACCTTTTCTAATTTGATAATAATCAACTGGGACCACATTTATTTAGGTTTTGGGACGATTACGAACGTCGCTTCATCTACTTATTACTTCCCTCATACTTACATACTTGCCGGTTTAAAGTACTCTTGACCTGGCTTTATTTAAAATGTTAATTTTTTTATTACACATGTATAATCATCATATATCTCCCATATCTCACATATCTCAATATTACAAAGCAATTGAATTATAAAGGTTCTATGACGACATGGCTATTGTAAAGAGTCACTCATCCCAGCCCAAGGCTATCTCTGTTTTTGGAACTTACCTCCTTCTAAAACCGAGCAATAAATCATCTATATACAAAGCTATTCTCATACTTTTATTCGTACCAAATTATCTTTGGAAAAATACGGAACCATTGCAGTAACAATACGTTGTTACCAATGAGCCCTGGGCATAATACTTCCATTTGTCAGTAGTAGTGTAGTGCTACATACTCGTAAATAATAAAGTAGTTGTAAATCTACGCGATGAAATGTTGACGAGTAAGTGTTTAAAGTTATCGATACTTGGGGGCAGAATTTCGGTTGGGAAGCTGACGTGACGACCATACTATGTTGTTTTTTAATTGTGTTATTTTAATCGATACATTAAAAGCCAAGACTCTTAAAAATTTACACAACTAGCTTAAGTCGAAAACAATAGTACATAATCTTAAAGGTTTTACACATTATTCTTAAACACTACAATTTAAATTGTACCTATTAAGAGCAAAATATAAAAAAGAGAGAAAAGACTGAAATCTGTACACCACAAAAATAATAAATAAATTATGAATAGATAAATAAGGGGAGAAAAAGTTTAATTTAAATAATATGGGGGGCGCTATTTGCTAATAGTCGTAGAAACGTCATAAGCTCATTTTAGTTGGTCCTCTTTTTCCATCGTATGCTATAGCTGGAAGAGTAGGATCCTTAAATAGTAGAGCATGTCAAAGACAGTTTTCTCTAAGCAAAGAATCTGTTGATATTGTAGAGTACATAGTAATATACCGAAACGTTTTATCGTTCTTGTTTTGGCTGCCCGCCGTTACCAGTCGTCCTGCATGTTACGTGTGGCTACACATTGCATTGGGGTTAAATTATTAACAAGATACAAATGTATACTACTGTATACTATACTATATTGTATACTACTACTACTACTACCTACTACTATAATATATGTTTTATTAAATTTATAAGGATATTAGGATAATAAAAACTGAATTACAAAAAACGGCATCGTCGGTATTGCAAATTACCAACTCACATTAGTAACGGTTATTGTAACATTCATTACGGATGTGCTAATAGTATTATATAATAATAAATAAAGGATTTTTCATTTAGTTTCATTTTAAGCATTAAGTGAATTTTGATTTTTTTACAATCTCACAAAATCATCAAATTTTGTTTTAAAGACAAATATTAAAATGTATAATAAATAAAATTTACTGTAGCACAGCACGGTGTCATGCACACAAAGCTAGTCTTCACGGAAAATCATCACTGTAGAGATTAGTGACTTACTGCAACCAATGCTGAGTCGAGTCCCTTTTAGACCACATTTTGTATTTCTTTCTATGTATAAGTACCTACGCAATATCATTGTGTGTTCTAAATAAATAATTTTCATTCGTCCATTAATTCATTCATATCTTTAAAACCAACCAATATAGATTATCGACACGAGCACATCACTAACGACGAGCAGAAACGGATGCGGTCAGCGTAGCCTTCAGAGCATGCCCTTTCGACCCGCGAGAGGGCAGGTGTTGTGTATCGCGGCCTTAGCTCAGACACAAAATAAGGAGACTACAGAAGGTAAGCTTAATACATACCGTGCTCGACCAATGTACACATACAACCTTTTTTTTTTGTGACAGTGGAAAACTCGTCGGCCGAGTACCACCGCGCTCGGGGAAGCGCAGATGGTTATGTGGGATTCTCCCCTCCAGCTTCCCTGCCCAGACCCAAGGGTCTCGATAGGGATTTGAGAAGAGGAGGGGCCTAACACACATACACCCTGGCACGGCCACGGATTTTGAAACAGCTCGGAACAGTCCTTCAACCTTCTGCGTGCCTAGTGTGAGTTTTGTTTATTATCCGTATTCGTTCGATTACGTTTGGCATTGAAGCAGCGCCCCCTGGCGACATACGAGAAGAGTTAAAATTTTGCCATACAAATTCTCGTTTTCTTTAACGTGATCGAATGGCGAATGAGTCTCGCATTAGGCACTCTGTAGTTTTTTTATTTTGTGGCTCAGACCGGCGCGGGCGTCGTTCACACGGGGGCCGCGTAACACCGACCGTACCGCCCACACGCGATTGAGAAATCCTCACTTTTGTCGCTAACGATGTGCCAATTTATTTATGTCAATTCCGTTTTGAGCTGTGCCAGGATTGAATAAATTATCAGGCACAAAACTACCGATGCCAAATTGTACCCTAAAAAGGATAGGCCTCAATGACCCCTACTAGGGATGTTTATAAATCTCACCGGTTGACTTTTAAATAATACAAAAATAATTTGAATAATTTACAATTGGAAAAATTAGTCTTTGGATAAAATTTTGCACCCCTATGCAAAATGACCTTGAAATTATATTTGTTGTCTATTTGGTATCCCAAAAACATAAAGTCTAACAGCTCTAATTCCTTTAAATAAATAAGCAAATTTTATTGAACTTAACTTTTGTAGAGATTTACAAAGATGTTGACAGTTTATATCGCATTAAAAAAAACGTTTGTTCAACCGATTTTATGTGATTTGAACTTTAATAACGTTTAAGAAGATTATAAAAAAAAACATTAATTGACCTGGTCGACTAATATAATTATTAGAAACAGGTTGGTTTGCACTTTTGTGGCTTCCAATTAAATATGAAGCACCAATTTCTTCCTATTCTAGGTTGGCCGAAAGAGATCTCTTTTAGAGATAAGTCTACTATTGATCATACTTTTTTTCTGTATATGAGTTTTTGTGCAATAAAGAATACTTACTAGAATATACAAACAGCTTGTGTACGGCATGTGGAGTCATAACTGCGACTCTGGTTAGTAAAATAATGGAACTCCTGTGATAGGCCTATCGGAGACCAGAAGACTTCAAGCACAGAAGAAATAATCGTTTTCAGGATCTGCGCTCTCAAAGGCGTTGCCAATCTAATAGCAACCTTACAGATGGAAATGAGTGAAAGGATGGGGTTGCACAAAGAACCCGATGGGTCGAAGTGCTACAGGGAGAAGTGGAAAAGGGGGAACCTCAGCAGGCCCCACTAAGATAACTTATCTTATCTTATATAATAATGAACAACAGGAGAACATAAAACAACTTACACTTCTATATACAATTACTAATACTACCTTCTTACTATTTATAACACTACTGTAGTAATATTTCGATCTTCCTTTGCCATTGAGTGAGTGAAGGTGAGATTGTAGTTTCATAACGGTAATATTTCGTCCATTTTAGTAAATGGACTAGTCTCTAGGCTAGTGCCTCAAATAGCTTTAAGGATAGCTTTAAGTAGTTTGAACTTATAACAGTTCGACAGAGGCGTTGAATGATCAACCAATTAAATTTTCACATTGAAATTATGCCGGATCATCTTTCAATACAACATCAAAATATTATTATTTTAATAAATTATGTAAATGACACCTCAAGGTCTTTCGTTATTCTTGTAACGGCATAGTATATTTTTTAAATTATTGATTAGATCAATAGAGTTATTAGCTAAATTTAGACACATTAACGTGGTTTATTATACTGCCGTGCTAATTAAAAACGCAGTAAGAAAAGGTTAGACCACTTTTGAGTAAATGGCAGTTAAATGTTTTTTTATTTTTGAAATATTATGGCGTTATTTTAAAGTTTAAAAAATGTTTTTAAACTTTAAAAACATTTTTAAGTTTAGTTTTTTTGTGGAGACCCTTGGGGGAGGCCTTTGTCCAGCAGTGGACGTCTTTTGGCTGAGATGACGATGATGATGATGATGTTATTGTATAGCTTGATATGCATAGTTTCATAAAAATGTCTGAAATATACAACATACTTTCTTAGCATGGTTTTGGTGAATAAAGCGAACTATACAAACTTTAAATGCAGTAAGGATGGACTTGCTGCGCTCTTAACTAGTAATGGGGAGTTACTGCGTTTATTGTTAGTAATGCATTGTGACACTGAAAGCAGTAACACATGAAACTGCTCTTCAGATTAGTATTACCTCTTCTTCCAAATGTCAAAACGACTAGTGAATAAAGTGAAGTATCCTATATTACTGCAGTTCTAAGTTGTATTTATGATCACTTTGCCAGCTTTGTTTCACAAATTATAGTAGCAGCAAAGGAAGCTACTTCTTTTACTAATTTGTGTAATAAATCTCACCTTACAAAAGTCCCATCGGCAAAAAGCAGTACTACACGCAACTGCGGCTCTCTTTAGTAATTTTTTAAGAGGCATTAACGCCATATCAAAGTATAACGTTCCGTATAGCTATAGAAATAAGAATCAATGTGCAATGTGCGAGGATTCCGTATCTAAATGTAACTCAATACTTGAAAAAATATTCCTTACTGCGTTATTAATTAGCACGGCAGTATAAAGAAAGATCGTCAGCTTTTAATGAACACGTCAATCTTAATAAAGTCAAATTGATTGATGTAAGAACCTGCATTTAGAATTCTAGACATTAATTGACACGGAAGTTCATAAGCGGTGCTATATGCCCAATAGAATGATTTAATTAACAATAAACTTCTATTTTGAAGCAAACAAACATTATGGCCGCTCGACAATCGACTATCGATAATCCTTGACGAATGGATAGTATCGATACTAGAGATCAGTACCTATCGGGTATCAACATGTAAGCACATCACCATGATATTATCTGAACTTTGAAATTGTTAGTAACTCTAGGTAAGTATCCTTTTCTTTTTAAAGTACATGAGGTACTTTAAAGGTTCTCTAAAAGTTCGCTTACAATCAGGCAGGACGTATGCCTGATTGACACTTTATTTATACATGTATTGCATTCATATAGTCAAAATTAGGTAAATAATACCCAGCTGTTGTGTAACACCTAGAATATTAGAGTCGCTAGGTGCTGTTTTCTAAAGTTTACGCGAACACTACACATTGAAATGAAACAACTTTTACGGATCTACTCGCGTTTATTTTACACATTACTTTTTAATGAGAAATAATAAATTGATCCACAAAAAAATAGTAGGCTAGCACCTAAAATGGTAAGTTAGCATTTAAATGTAGTTTAGGTGCTAACTTTGTATTTTTAGGTGCTAACTTAGTATTTTTGTGGGTTACGTTAGGTTACTTTGGTGATCGATTAAATACAACCCCTTTTTAATGTTTATCCTGACGTTTCCAGTAAAATAAACGCGAGTAATTCTATTATTCTATTATTATTATAGTAATTAGTAATTCTATTATTTATATTGGAAGATGATTGCTTGTTGACACGCGCATTTATGTTGGGCGGCCAGTAGAGCGTAGACTGGTCGGTCACCCGCGTTACCACTGGAGGGACGAAGTTCTAAAGGACCAGGAAAGCTTTAGACAACTGGCAAGAAGCAGTTCAGATCCGGGACCAGTGGCGCCGACATGTATCAGAGGCCATTCAAAGCTCGCTTGGTACAGGTGCCAGGGTAAGTAAGTAGTATTGATATTACCTCCTACACAAAGCAACGTAAGGTCATGCTTGTAAGCCAGCCAAAACATTGCCACACTACAATCGACAGACCTGCAGAACATATAGTTTAACTGTATTTCAAAGGTCAACTCTCAATAGAGAAAGTTTCATAAAAACGGACTATGAAAATACCGGACACTAAGCAATGAGATTGGCATTTATGGATATTAAGCTATTGCGTGTGTTAATATTAGTAAACGTATCTTATCTTAACCCTCAATTACGCTTAAATTATATCTATACTCTTATTATAAAGAGGAAACCTGTGTATTTTTGTATGT
The DNA here is from genome assembly GCA_963082485.1 of Eudonia mercurella. Lineage (NCBI taxonomy): Eukaryota > Metazoa > Arthropoda > Insecta > Lepidoptera > Crambidae > Eudonia > Eudonia mercurella. The sequence goes on from OY720040.1 coordinate 4,818,372, forward strand.
ATGTATGTATGTATGTATGTATGTATGTATGTATGTATGTATGTATGTATGTATGTATGTATGTATGTATGTATGTATGTAGGTATGTATGTATGTTTGCAACGAATAAACTCAAAAACTACTGGACCGATTTAAAAAATTCTTTCACCGTTAGAATGCTACATTAGCTCTGAGTAACATAGGCTATATAAAAAAATCCGTCAGGTCAGCTAGTATTTTTATAAAATGAAAAACGGGTATTTTCCGTATAATTTATTAACGCAAGTTTTCACTTCACTCTGCCGTAAATTTTGATTTTGAGACAAATACTGCCATCTTGTTTGAAATAGTTAAACGAATATTGTAACTAGGTGTGTTAACATTGTTCTACCGCTGTAGATGAAAACGCATGATACGACTACTGCAGAGTCAGTATCAGTCAGTATCAGTAAAGTTTCAAGGTAAAGCAGGAAAATTACTTTGTTGCCTGCATTTTACAGTATTATATGATATAGCTGTAGGTGAAAACGCATGATACAACTCCCGTACAAAATCAGTTACAGTCAGTATCAGTCTCAGTAGTCAGTAGAGTTTCAAGGTATAGAAGGAAAATTACATTGTTGCCTGCATTTTCCAGTACGATATGATATAGTTGTAGGTGAAAACACAAGATACGACTCCCGTAGAGAGTCAGTAACAGTCACTATCCGTAGAGTTTCTAGGTAAAGCAGGAAGACTACTTTAAACCTGCGGTCTACAGTATGATATAAAGGGTGGTTAAGTTTCTTCATCAGCTCTGAAAAGATTAGTTTGGTCACCCACCTAGGGGCGACTATTGCTTAAGTTGCTTAACAACCAGCAAATAATGTGCTCATTGCAACATTATTAAAAAAAAACTACCGAATAATATGATGTTTCGTCATGTCACATTAATTAACTATTTATTTGATGAAATATAGTTAAAAATATCATTCGCTAGGCACACTGTCATAAGCTCATAATAAAAGTCGTGTAGCCTATTAAGAATTTTTTTATACTCATATAAAAAAGTTCTTAATAGGCTACCTACCTATGTTATTTGTCGCCTTTTCCTCTTAGATTATTGTTACATTTTTAAGATTTTTTTTATCAAGTTTATCAGGTTTTTCATTTATGTGTATTATGTTATGTAATAATTCTTATCGTGCTTTATGTTTTTGTGTTATTTATTTATCGATCATATTTCTACATATATTTTTTTCACTTTTTATGTCCTTAAAATGTTTTGTAGTTTACGCCTTCATATTTAAATAAGTATTCATATCACCGAAGCTACAACACAAAAACCGACTCCCAGACAATCTATCTAGCTTACCAGCGACTGATCTCGAGTCGCTGATATATATTATCAAATACTTCTTGCATAGATCATCATTGTTAATAAAAGACTAGTCCAGTCGCACAAGTGTCTATTTTGCAACGCAGAAAGTCACCCGCGTGGTAGAATGTCGTAAGTCGCAACCGTCAAATTGGTAATAGAGTTTTTATGTTAATAGTGACACATAACGCCTACTTACTAGAATGAAATGCCAGTTTTACCTGGCTATTACCAAATATTGGATTCGCCTAGAATTTTTTTAGAATGAATTAAGTGAGACATTGTGACGTGCGTCTGCCTACAATTCCTGAAAATATTAGTTGTGTAAACGTATTGTTTTCTAAAGTTTACGCGAACACTGCATATTTAAATAAAACAACTTTTACGGATTCACTCGCGTTTATTTTACATTGATTTATATGAGGTCACTTTTTATCAACTGCAAATATTTTGACAAAACATCTTATTATATCAGAGAAATACGGCCCTAGGCATTTAAAAAGAAATCGGGCTAGTTTTTTTTTTTTTGCTTTTCCTGACACAACGTCTGTCGGTTTTTTTTAATTAAATTAGGGGCACGTGTAAGCGGTGAAGGCATTGCGGCCTCTCTGTTTCGGCTCCTTTGAATTTAAACTACCGAAAGTGCTTTATTTTTCTTTTTAATCGAAATGTCTTTTAGTTTTTTTCTTGAAAACTAGCGTATTAAAATTTAAGGTTTTTTCATAAAAAAAGTTTATATATGTTGTTGAATTTATCCTCAAAATATTTGCAGTTAATAAAATGTGACCTTATATTACCCATTAACTATCCTGACGTTTTATTTAAATTATGTATACATTATAATGTCGACTTGTTTGAGATGATCTCAATGTGTGTTTCTGTGTTTTAAGCGTGTAAGGCTTTTATGTTTTTTAAAGTAAGTAATAATGCCCCTACGTTTTAGGTATAGAGCGCCTTAAAACCGTATAAGTTGACGGTTGCTTTAGTAAGCCGTCATAGCCTCGGCGGGTAATAGGGTAGGGTAATAGGGTAGGGTAATAGGGTAGGACAATAGGGTAGGGTTATAAGGAAGGGTAATAGGGTAGGGTTTGTTAAAAAGGGGCATTAGTGACGCATTTGTGTATGAACTTACTAACGTTGCTGTGATGATGATCAGCTAACAGCCATGATGCTGAAGATCTTGGGCTTGCTGTATGTGCTTACAAGACTTGTTTCGTAGCTTTTTTTTATAAAAAACCTAAGCCAAACGTTAAAAAAACTATTTTAGAAGTAACAATACATTAAGAATTTACAATCTTTAGGTGAAGCAGGATAACGACGAGAGAAAAACGAAAGAATTAATAGACAAAATCACACCAAATGTGTTTTTTAATTGTCATTTTACGTTTTACCAGAAATCTGACGTAGAATATTAGTAAATTCACTACACTAAGATGATTTTAATTAGGAAATCGTGTTGGCCAACAAAAACCATTATTGTGATCAGTGAAACCGAAATACAATGATGCTGGTGGCAAAAAAATTTAAACTAATAAGTTGCAAAAAAAAATACAACGAATCATACACTTACAGGGTGTGCTAATATTGTTAAAAACAACACTTGATACAAAGGATATATCTTCGTGGTTTTATAGAATCTTGTTTTTTGACCATGTGAATCTTTATAGAAATTGAATTTGAATGAAGCCCCAGAAAGCCAAGTTATGTGGGGGTTGTGTTGTTGCGCCCCCCTTTCCTGTCTGGAGCTTAAGAAAATGGTATCCAGGGGGGCAAGAGGGTTATTATAGAACCTGCATAAACAAATATAAAGACTAGACCTAATACTTACTTGTTAATTCCGTGACCCATTGTTTTAATAAAAACAATCAAATAAAACGATATATAATTTTAGATTTTTTTATTAGATCTATGTAGATTGTTAATCATCATTACCCTAAAAACTATTAAAAGTGCGCGGCCCAAGCTTTTTTAGTCACAAGACTGAGGTGGACTAGTCAATGACCTACGACATCAACTGTAACGGCTGGACGTGCCTTCCGAATCGCGAAGGTACATAAGGTAGGTACCTAGTTCCATTTGATCCCCTATACATGGACCAGGAATCGTCAAAACGTCAAAGCATTCAAATCAAATCAAATCAAAATATTTTATTCAGTTTTAAATAAAAATAATAAACAAAAATAAAATATATAAAAAAGAAGCGAAACCGAAAAGAACCCCACTCAGCACATGTTGCAGTTTTTGTGTTTTTTTACTTAAACTAGAACACAATAAAATAGCCATTATTTGATATATAGACGCAGTCGTCTTTTACAGATTTATTTGATGATTGTGAAAAACCTTTTTATTTAAATTACGTTTAAAAAGACAAGTGACGGTCGGGTTACGATCACCAGCCGCTACGACACCAAACTCGAACTCAATGAACGGAGTGCTGACTGAACTTCTGAGCACCCTGTATAAGCGTAAAAACACATGGTTCACGAACTGTTTGTAGGTGTTGATTAAACAAGGAAGCTCTCGTTGACGCGGGATCAAGTTCAACTAAATCAATCGGTGCTAATTTGGATACTCGGATACATAATCTTTAAGATATAATATTTTATTATAGTTATGGATTTTGTAGACACATCGATGTTCTTAAGTATAACTTTAAATTAAAAAATACAGTGGAAACCTCATATTAGCACTATTTGCTCTCCTCATTACAAATCTCTTGCGATTTAATTACTTGACGCTTAATATAATAATTGGATATAGTTTTAGATTAGGTAAATTTAACATAGACGTTAATTATTAATCGTGATGTGTACACATGTTTTAGATAGAAATTTAGCTCTTATACAATTTATCATGCTTTTTTGTTATTTTTTAATATTTATCTGTTTTCTGTACCTAATAAATAAATAAATAAATAAATAAATAAATAAGTAAATAATAAAGGAGTATTATTAATTTTAAAGAAAATCATGAGTATTTTTTTAGAATTAGGTCTATTGGTTAGACCACCGATGACTGAAAAGAGATTCCGGGATCGATTTCCAGCGTTGGGTAAAGTTTGAAATACGATTCGTGAAGGGTAAGTTCAAAATTATCAGTAAATTCATTGTAACTACTTATGATAAGTATTACTATAATAAATTTTTTTTGATTAAGTTGACATAATGTACGGTTTACTGTCTACCTATTCACGAAGAAGAACATCAATAGAATAGAATATAATATAATCGATTTTTTTATTTGATACAAATATGTACAATACACGTTAAACAAAAAAAAAGACTTATAATAAGCATTGTCATCACCATCTCGGTGGTTGATAAAAACCGGCATAGAGCTCGACCCGATATCTGAAGGTCCCGAGTTCAATGCCCAGGTATGGCAAAGTGTATTCCGTATATTTTTGATACCTAGCCTGGGTTTGTGATCAACAACTCCCATTTGGCAATCGTGGTGATTAGGCCAATACCCATCAATTGTGGCGATGGCTTGATTATAATGAAGATGAGTCATAGATTATAAAAAAAAAACAAAAGTGCTGTTATTTATTATAAGGATCTATAAACCCAAACATATAAAACAACAGTTGTAAAGTTCAATTCATCCACTTCCATAAAAACACCACTTAAACGCCATTCCCGCCGATACAGAGTCATAAATAACGTTTTTTGTAAACAATACCCCAGATATGGCCGTCAAAGGGGCTCCCTGGGGTGGGGGGTGGCCGCGTGAGCGGATATGTTTGCAACGAATAATCTTCAATAACTTGCCTGAGCTATTATTATAAGCGCTCCCATTTCCCTTATTCAGACGTCAGTCGTCTGCATAAACTATTAATGAGTTTTTTAAAGATAACTTTACATGCCCCTATACTATATTCTTGATAATTTAAATAACTTAAAATAATATTATTCGACATTTATCATAATTATTATTATTATTATTTATTTTTTATGTAACGACATTGCATGCCTGAGTATTATAATTTTCATGTTTTTTTTTTAAAGTAAATATTTTAATAATTTAACTTTTATTTATTATGTTTTAATTTGTGTCATATTGTATGCCATACGACAGTTAAATATGTGAGACTCACGAACCTATGTATAACACCACAATGTACCATAATTTGAACAATAAATAATTTATGATTTACGATTTTCGTCCGCTTGAGTGAACACTTATATCCCGTTGAAAACTTTTTTATATACAAACTTTGTCCTGACAAATACGAACACAATGAAAAATAAATCAGCCAAATCACACGAGCTGTTCACAAATGATGCTCTGATATACATGTGGCAACTGATTTTATTAATATAGATTAAAATCTTTCACATTACATTTTGTACTCGTCTGTACGCCTGTACTATGTTACGCAATTTAAGTGATGAGATCCGCTTGTGATCAGACTTAGATCATGTTTATTTACCTTATACGATTGTGTATGTACTGCAAAATAATTATTATGATATTAATAAAAAATAAGCTGGTAAGAAATATAGGTACACTATAATTATCATAAATAGCAAATTATGATAAGTAGAACTTAACGTTTTATTTAATTGTGTTGGGCTTTGAAGTACATAAATATGTTTGATAGCTTTAATCCTATTACGAAACTTTGAACTTTATAAAAATCAAAATTGAATTTAATTTGCTGAATTTTGTTTTTGGCCAAATAAAATATAAAAAGAGTTATGATGTTTTTCGTTAACTGAACGACTACACTAGTCTTTTAATCCTCAAGTCAGTTTTTAAGTTTCAAAAAATAAAACTAAAGACTGATTTGAGTCAAAATTCTTAAACTTTTAAAAACTAAGCCATATTCGAAAGACTCTTCAGTCGTGAGTCTCGTAAGGCGTGTGCATTGTATAGTAATTTTATAATACAAATCATTTAATTAAAGCAACTATTACTGTAATAAAATCTACTTTTTTGTTGCAATTTACAGACTTATACAGGATAATAAAGATACACATACAAATCCAACCATAAGTCCATTGCATTAAAATAGCTTTAAGAGCTTGGGCTGTATTGAATATCGAGCACGACTCAGGTGCTAGTCCTTTAAAAAACAGCTCAAGTCATGTTTTAACTAAAGACTGGAAAACCATCTAGTCTTCTTTTCAGACTGAGTTGTGTCAAATTGAAGTCTAGTTTTTTTAAAGTCTTTAAAAGACTGAGTCTCTTGCATCGATTCATCGACTATTTCAGTATCGATTAGGCTCCTCCTGAATACCAGCGTTGCAGCGGCCTCATGTGTCTGTAGCATGTGCTGAGGCTGGGGCCTAGTTGGCCACAATTTGTCTTCGGTTTTTGTTTTGTATTGTGAATGTACTTTTGTTTTTTCAATATTTTTTACATGTAAATTTTTTTGTACTTTAATGTGTTAATAAATTCATTTCTTTCTTTCTTTCTTTTGTGTGTTGTAAAACTTCCTACTACTATAGCCGGTTCTATGCAACCAGCTTGCAGCAGCAGTATTCCGAAACCGTTCGTCGTTACGAATTAGGGACTTGCCAGAAACACGCTTAGGGTAAAGCTATCAAACAGTACGCACTAACAAAAAGTACGTATCCCAATACGCAATTCTATTTTTCCTATTGACAAAGACAAAATCATGAGATTAATAAATACTACGTACCATGTTGACTCCATGCACACGTTATGTCACAGGCAAGTAGTTGCTAGCAGATTTAATATTATACAATTGGTAGCACTGCGGTTAGTGTTGCCAGGTCTACTAGTGTGTCAAATTTCGGGACGGAAGGTAAAAATAATCGGGGTTTGGGATTTCAAATCGGGACAGCTACAATTGCTAAAAAATGCAGATTTTTCTGAGTCCTCCTGTTATGATGAAAACAATGAAACTATTTTAAAACTAGATAGACTTCTACTTAAGGCGAAGAGTAAGGCATACTAGCGCCGCTAATGGATTTAATTTGATAACTGCTAAACTGTTTTTTTTCAAACATTGCGGACCTTCCGACACTAGGCAAACATATACTATTTAATAATTGTGCACTACTTTTAGGTTTGTTTTTGTATTCATTCGCTAACACCAAAAGTGGCCATTGTTTGTGAATAAATGCGATAGCCTGTTTTATGAATAAACCACGCAAAAAAAAGTAATGCACAATTATTAAATAAATACTATGGATGCTTTCCTGTTATCGGACGGTACGCAATGTTTAAAAAAAGATCCGGTCCGTTAGTAATTGTCAAATTATCAATTGGTGGCGCTAGTGTGCGTTATCCTTCGCCTGAATATGACAAGAGAATTCATTGTTGCTGTCAAAATTATCGATCTAAAGTACACACTAAGAGAGTTAGTGAAAAATCGGAGCATTTGGCGTCCCGATCAAGGGCAAATCGGGACCTGTCACCAGACCCCTGAAAATCGGGACGTCCCTTGCATATCGGGACACCTGGCAACGCTAACTGCGGTACTCGTTGGTAGTGCGTGCTCATTGGTGGCTCTGGCGTTACAGGGTGTCTAGTGTGAATATTATTTACTATCCGTATTCATTTGATTACGTCTACCATTACGAAAATTAGTATGGCATTGAAGCAGCGCCTCCTGGCGACATCGAGAAGAGTAAAAGTTGCCATACAAAGTCTCAGTTTTCGTTAACTTTTTTTTTATAGTGACTCGTTATAGTGACCACATCCTGCCTGATGGTAAGCAGCCGACGCAGTCCAAAATAATAAGAGCGCTCCTCACCGTGGAACGAGCACGGTAACAAGCGCACCCATTCATGAAGGTATGCATTAATGCCGTTTCACGTCCGCCTTAAAAGACCCGAAACTATAGGAGACATTACGTGATCGAATAGCGAATCACTAAGTACGTAGGTGTCCATGAGCGGCGGTGATTACTTTCCACTAAGTGCTGGTTACTTCCATCAAGTCGATCTGCCGGCTCTTTTTCCATCTCTTACATAAAAAACCGGCCAAGTGCGAGTCGGACTCGCGCACAAAGGGTTCCGTACTTTATGACGTATTAAAAAAAACTACTTACTAGATCTCGTTTAAACTAATTTTCGGTGGAAGTTTGCATGGTAATGTACATCATATATTTTTTTTAGTTTTATCATTCTCTTATTTTAGAAGTTACAGGGGGGGGGGCACATTTTACCACTTTGGAAGTGTCACTCGCGTAAACTATTCAGTTTAGAAAAAAATTATATTAGAAACCTCAATATCATTTTTGGAGACCTATACATAGATATCCTAAAGGTATGGATTTGATGAAAAAAAAATTTTTGAGTTTCAGTTCTAAGTATGGGGAACCCCCAAAATTTATTAGTTTTTTTTTCTATTTTTGTGTGAAAATCTTAATGCGGTTCACAGAATACATCTACTTACCAAGTTTCAACAGTATAGTTCTTATAGTTTCGGAAAAAAGTGGCTGTGACATACGGACGGACAGACCGACAGACAGACAGACATGACGAATCCATAAGAGTTCCGTTTTTTACCATTTGGCTACGGAACCCTAAAAAGTCACATTTCCAAGTGGCCATAATGATAGCTGACCTTTTAAAGGAGATACCATTAAAGAAGATGTTTTTTCTCACATGACTCGAAACTATAAATCACATCTATAGCGTATATGATCCGCAATCCACATGCCGCAGATAGGGACGTAAGGACCGTAAGCTTGCAGTCAACAAAGCTCCATTGATACGACGGACAATGGAACTATTATGGTGAACCATCTCTTTAACGCACATATTGTATCAATGTGCCACTGCGACCACGCAAACAACGGAGTTTTAATAGACTCTTTAATGAATAATTAAAATCAAACAGATAAAAAAATTTGGCTGAGAGATGGTCTGCGCTGAGAGATAATAATGATAATGATGATGAAGATGATGACGTTGATGATAAGGGAAAAACTACTTTAATTATATTTATTTCACCTGTTTGTTTTATGTCCCCATCGCTGTTGTTAGATAGATAGATAAATTATTGATTAGCCAAAAAGGCTTTTGCCAGAGCCTTTTTGGCATTTTTGGTATTTTTGGCATTTTGGTGGGGACGTAAATGAGCTGATGATGATGATGATTTTCTATTCTATTAGCGTTATGTCACTTGTCTGGGGAGGCAGATGAGACACAGAAACTATAAAACGTTCGCAGTTCAAAGTTTCAGTGTCGATAGCCGCTTGACGAGTCAATAGGATTCCACCTTTGTTTTGTTCACAAAAGGACATTTGAATTGAATTCCTAGATTAAATTTTTCCAAACTCAACGGTCGAACGAAGCGGACCGTAGCAACGCATATTTTTTGCGATTTTGCGATTTCCGAAAAAATACAATGAAACAAGCTACCTTAATAACAAGACTATAAGGTTTAAGTTCAAAGTGTCAATGGCATTATTAAAATATAAAATGAAAATGCTAATGAACACCTTAATTTATGGTGTTTTCAAACATTAATTGTGTAGGTTGAATGAATGTGATCGGTACATTTAATTTTAATAAAAAAACCTGTTACTCTTTAAATAGGTAATCTACGATATCGACACGATCTCAACAGTTTTACAAATACCTACATCTCTTATGATATAACTATCACAATTATATTTCGATCAAGTTTTAATACAGAAACAAAACTTCTTACACTGTAACGAAATCTTTTATCTTCAAAAGAGCTATTTACTGACCCATTGAAAACACCGTGAAATAACAATAAAATTGGCGCTATTGAACATAGTACAGACACAAGCACCGACATGCATACAATTTTGACTTCTATCCCATTGTATTAAGAGTGGTGTTGTTTACATATATATGCTCGTGACTGTACCAGCATTGGGCAATTCCGTCTCGCGATAACATCTACGCGGTCAATGTGTTTTCAATTATCGCCCGAACGCTAACGTCTACGATATTCAGAATTCTAGACAATGTAAAACGAACTGTCTTGGCTTGCAACACGTTCTTGCAAAACCGATATTGTAAATATAATCATTTTTACCTATTTATTTGAGCGAGATGGGACGACGATATAACCAAGACCGTGGGTTGCACGTGGTCCAGACTAGCGCAGGATCGAGGCGAATGGCATAAGCAAAGAGAAGCATATACCCATCTGTGGGTCGTGAGGGGCTGATGATGATGATAATAATGATTTGAGCTCGACGGCGCATTTAAATAAAACAACTTTTACGGATCTACTCGCGTTTATTTTACACATTACTTAATGTTTATCCTGATGTTTCGAACCCTTTGCAGGGTCCGTGGTCACAGGGAGACTAAGGTGTTGGTCTTCTCATAATTAGTTAATAGCTTGTATACCCTCATTTAAATTTAATCAGGTGCGTTCCGTTTTACGCAGATCGACGGCGCAGTTAAGCAGTTAAGCTATGGTTAAGCATCGCAAAGGCCGGTCATCGGATGGATGATCAAACATTTATCATCTCGAACTCCTCCGTTTCGGAAGGTACAGACGCCTGGACATCAACCTTTTCAAAACTGTCGAACTTCAATAAATATTTAACCGTATGGTTAAGAAATAAATTTCAAAGTCTATTGAGGATAGGAGGTCACTAATAGTCCATACATCTTTGGCCATGTTTGCCATCTACTTGTCGTCCATTTTTATCAATACATAATTGAATGGGCGTACAACAATAAAAAATAGAAAATAATAATATTAAAATCAGCAAATAATTGTCTCTTTGCATCATGTAACAAAACGACAAAATGTCAAAATACAACAATTAATGTCATAAAACGGACGGAATGTTGTTTCGGCGTTTCGGGGTGCTTCGTTGTTTTCGTTTGCGATTCGTATTTTTAATAAGTGGTATTCCGTTTTTCCTCGTAATTTGGTTCCTGTTGATAATCTTATCACAGATTATTTAACATAGACATGGTCTAAAATGGCGTAGATATTTTTTTAAACCGAAATTATTTTTTTTGTTAATTTTTACGTGCTAATTGCTACACTTAAGCTGAATTAATATTTATTATTTTGAATAATAATATTTTTTTTGGCTTTTTCAAATAATTAACAAACAAAGAAATAGGCCTGCTATATTATTCAGCGTTTCATAGAGTATTTTTTTCCATAAAGTGTACCTAGGTTAATGCTCTATGACCTAGGTACATTAACTGGCCAGATTTTAGTGACCTCCTTTGACAGTTTGTGGCCTGCGTGTGTACGTAGCACCGTAAGTCCCGGCTGCATTAGCGGTAGTTAATAATCACAGATGGCGCAGTGGTTAACGCGCCCGGTCTGCGAGTGCTGAGGTTAAGCAACTTTCGCAAAGGCCGGTCATCGGATGGGTGACCAAAAATGTATCATCTCGAGCTCCTCCGTGCTTCGGAAAGCACGTAAAGCCGTTGGTCCCGGCTGCATTAGCAGTCGTTAACAACCACCAATCCGCACTGGGCCCGCGTGGTGGTTTATGGCCCGTTCTCCCTATCCATCCATAGGGAAGGCTCGTGCCCCAACAGTGGGGACATAAAAATGAGCTGATGATGATGATGATGATGATGATGATGAATAATCACAGCACCGCACTGGGACCGCGTGGTGGTTTATGGCCCGTTCTCTCTATTTTGGGGAGTAAAGCACACAAAACTGATGAATGTTTACTTTGCAACGCATTTTATTTTATTATTAACTTTTAGTGATCTACTCGCGTTTTGCACCCTTTTTGCAGGGTCCGTGGTCACAGGGAGACTGTAAAGGATGCGAAACGTAAGGAACGTGTAAAATAAACATGATTAGATCCGTAAAAGTGGTTTAATTTCAATGTGTAATGTTCGCGTAAACTTTAGAAAACAAATTGAAATTGACCACGGACCCTGGAAAAGGTTCGAAACGTCAGGATAAACATTAATTAAACCTAATGTATTCAATAAACGCAGATAGATCCGTAAAAGTAATTTCATTTCAATTTTTTTTCATAACGTTTATAAAGAACTTCTTATAAAATTTCAAAGAGCGCTATTTTAAACCACACTCTCTGACACATTGGATCAGATGTATTACTAATTGTTTTTCCTTCTTGTCATACTCCACTCACTTAACATTACCCCTTCTGTGATCGCTTGGTTTTCGGATTATCTACAGGATCTCGGATCAGGAGTGATGATTCTTTTTCGAAATGGGCTCTATTAACTGCGGGTGTGCCACAGGGTGGTGTGCTCTCGCCACTCTTTTTCTCACTATTTATTAATGAGCTCATTAAAACCACTAATATGCAGATGACCTGCAAGCTTATAAACATTTTGATGCAGCCAATAGTCATTCTGCTATTGAAGCGATTAACGAAGATCTCCTCTTGATAAAGGCTTGGTCAGACGCGTTTGGTTTGCTTGTGAACCCAGCTAAGTCACAAGCAATAGTTATTGGTAGCAACAGATTGTATGACAAGATGAATTATAATAAACTCCCCAAGGTTACTCATGATGGAGTGAATCTTACATATGCAAGCCAAACTAAAAACTTAGGCCTCATTATTGACCACACTTTATCATGGAGATCACAAGTAAATGAAGTAAGTAGGCGCAAGCACTATTCTTATCATTCTCTCAAGCGACTTCAGTTTTTCTTGCCGTATGACACCAAAATTATGCTTGCGCAATCTCGATTATGCTGATTTTTGTTAATTGGATGCTACTCAGGAGCTGCTTAACAAACTGGAGCGCCTGCAAAATCTGGCAATTCGGTTCATATTCGGTTTACGTAAGTATGACCATGTATCCGATTTCAGATTCAGATCGAAGTTAAAATGGCTCCCTACCCGAATGGCAGCTGTTGGATTTCTCGATCCGATCCAAACGGCTTGGAGAATCTAGCCGAGGACGATGACACGCTTCGATAGTATTATATTTTTAGTCCATATACAGGGTGTAAGAATATAATACTATCTAGAAACCCTCTGAGTTTGTTTCGATCACACTGACTAACCTAACCGAACCACCCCTGGAAGACCTTTGGGTGGGAACTCGCAAGCCTGTTCTCGTACCTTTTCTTGGAGAGATTTTGCTGATGGCTTTAGATGGCTTTTTTAGTGTCAGCGGAATGTTTTGGGGGCGGCGAGACACTTAAAGAAGTAAGCCATATCAGAGCCCTCTTCCACGTCCGATAATTGTTGACCGATATTTTAGTCGGTGGAAATGAAGCGTATGGATGTTGCAACGCACTCGTCGTACAAAAAGTCGGTCTCAAAATCGGTTCTCGGTAATCTAAAACATTGGTGAAAAAATCAGTCCGATTATCGGTCCTACAAAAAGCCATTATCGAAACACCGCCAGAGGGTTAGTTAATGTAAAGAAATCATTAGAAGTTTTTTATCTGACTGTACAAAGCAGCTATTTTTATTGGTGTCCGAATCGTCTGTTTTTTTTTTTTTTTTTTTTTTATGCCTTATAAGACAGCTCTTGACCTCGATCTCGCCTGATGGTGAGCGTAGATGAGGTCTAAGATGGAGCGAGCTGCCCTAGAAGATGCCTATTAACTCTCGCCTTGAAGGAATTCAGGTTATAAGTTTTTGGGAACACAGACGATGGCAGAGAATTCCACTCCTTGCTAGTGCGCAGCAAAAATGATGACATGAAGCGCTTAGTGCGACATAGTGAAATTTCAACTAGTGAATAAATTATAAAATTTAAAAGTGTCAATTCGGACACTGTGTCCAAATATAATGTGTCAGAAACGTCAGCGACCCTTCTAGAGGGAATGGCATTGCGCAAGCGCGTCCTCGTTCCCTACTAGATTATTTCAGGGGTTCGGGTCGGAACAACCCGAGGGCCCGGGTTGACCGATGTTCTCATACCTCGTACCAGATTCTCCGAGATGTTCGAGATGTTCAAATGACGAGAGTGCTTAAGCACTCTAACTAACAAACACTAACCCCTAGACGGTCAACGATCGAAAAGTCGAACGTTCCCAATAGCAGTCTTGAAACAAATTTGTGTGCAGCTGTTTATGAAATTTGAACTTGCGAACCTTGTCGTTTTCTGTTTATTCAGTCATATTTTATACTTTCAAATGTATACATTTGTTACACAACTACACGCAAATAATGACGCACTAAGTAAAATGTTTACTTGACAGTTGCAAATGTAATAAGCGTACGACGATTATGTAGCAATCATATCTGTATTTATTTAAAAAAAATAAACAACTCGGTAGCATGCTGGGTTGTGATCGTAAAAGCTGAGCTACGTTCAGAGTGGATTGCCGATGGATGGGTGGGCACAGGATTATAGAAATTGTGTTACTTTAAACTTACTACTTGCCTTATTGCCTCGGTCGGCAATAAGGTTGTCTAAAAGACATTACGCACTGTCTGTACCTGGTATAGAGTTCGGATCGGGTCGGTCTAAACTTACTCACACACGTTAACTCGTACAGTAGCGCAAACACGCAAGCAAGAAGCCGGTGTAGTATGATCTTTATGTTGTCACTTGTGCGAGAATTAAACTTAAGTATTGTTTTTCTTAATTCAAGCATAGACCGTGTAGGTACTTAAAATATCTGCACTTGATTCAATGACATTGAATCAAGTGCCTTACCTATAATGACATCTTTACTATTATTCCAATAAGTGTCAAAAGCGTTTATATACTCGTATTTGTGCTCTTGGTATGCCCATGTCAAAAGCACCTTTTGCATTACGTAAGTTTGGTCGTAAGTTTTTAATACAATGTAATAAACTACCTTTAAAATATTAATATTAAAAGTAATGTCGTCGATAAAAACCAGAAAAAGCACCGACCCCAGATGTGAGCCCTGAGGGACTCCTAATGTTGCGTAGTATATTTCAGACTCATAACCATCCACAACAACTGCCTGAGGCCTATTATGGAGGTATTATGTGGAAGAATCAAATTTGAGTTACGTAACATATTTTTAATATACTACTCAAAACAAAATAAGGGCCACGAGGTATTTTTTCATTTTGGTGTAAATTATTAAACATTTACATATTGAAAGTAGTAAAATATTGAGTATACAAACTCTTTGATACCTAAACTTTTTAATATTGTAGTATTCATCTAATGCTGGCAACAATTTTAAATAAAATTTGATTTAAAATTATTTTTGAAAATTTTGATTGCATTTTCTTTGACGTTTTGCTTTTCTTAGCTTCTTGGTTTATTAGAAATTATCAGAGTTCATTGATATCTCGAGTCAGAAACATCTTTTGCAATATGCCACAAGCACGCAGGCGTCATATGGACTCGCTGACAGCGACCAGAGCCGTTACAATGATTGAAGAAGGTCATTCGCAGCGATCTGTGGGTTTGCAATTGGGATTTTCTAGAAGAGCTATTCAAAATCTATGGAATCGTTTCCAAGAGACCGGCAGTGTTAGAAGAAGACCAGGGCCCTTAGCCAAAGTAACATTACAATAACGATAGCGAAACGATAGCGAAGTTCGAAAAGAATAAATGTATGGGATTGACATTACGTTGACCACGTGATTTAGCGCGGCTTATGTCAATCCCATACATTTTGTTCTTTTCGAACTTCGCTATCGTTTTTGTAATGTTACTTTGGCTAAGGGCCCTGGTTCGGGCAGAGTTCGCATTACAACAGCTCAAGAGGATCGTTACATTCGATTAAGTGCGCGCCGAGATCGCACAACGACGGCCCGCAAGCTGCAAAATCGTTTACGGCTCACAACGGGTACTCGTGTCAGTGACCAAACTATTCGTAATCGATTGCATGAAGACCAGCAGGCATCAAGAAGGCGAGTTGTCCGTATTCCATTAACCAGAAATCATCGTGCAAATCGTTTAAGATTTTCCCGTCAACATTTGGACTGGGACATAAACCAATGGGGCATGGTGCTCTTCACAGACGAATGCAAAGTTAAATTTTTTAATGACGATCGGCGTATTAGAGTATGGAGAAGACGCGGCGAGAGATTTTCAGAAGCCTGCATCCATGAAGTCGATCGTTTTGGTGGTCCAAATGTAATGATTTGGGGCGGGATAAGCTTACACGGCAAAACTGAGCTCGCTATTTTAAATGAGGGTACTGTTACTGCTCAGCGGTATATTGAGGAAGTCGTCAGACCACATGTGATCCCATTTGCCCAGCGAGCGGGTCCTGGATTCATCTTGATGCAAGACAATGCTCGTGCACACACAGCTCAAGCGACTCGGTTTGTACTGGAAGCGTCTCAAATTCAAGTCTTGCCGTGGCCGGCGAACAGTCCGGACTTAAATCCAATAGAGCACATGTGGAATCAGTTGAAATGAAGAGTTAGAGACGGTGATCAGGAAATCCACAACCAACAGCAACTCATCAACGCTGTTAAAAGAGCCTGGGAAGAGATTCCAATGGAAAATGTCAGGCATTTGATTTTGATTGAGAGCATGCACTCCAGGCTTCAGGAGTGCGTAACGAAACGAGAGGGGCATACCCGTTACTAAAAGATGAGCATGGAGTATTTTTTTTTGTTTTCAGTAACTTTACATTGTTTTTATTTTTAACCTTAAATGTGTTTTTTCTTTCAAAAGCAAATAAACTTTTTAATCATTATTATTGGAATAAATTTATTGGTCTACACGGTAAAAACAACATTAGTTTTCGTTATGGAGACAAAAAAATTAATATTGGTTTTATTATTTTCATGGTACAGACAAAATACCTCGTGGCCCTTATTTTGTTTTGAGTAGTATATAATTCCCTATCAATACCTCGGTGGCCCAGTGGATTAGCGCTCGGCCGGCTCGACAATCGGAAGTCCTAGATTCTATTCCTAGGTGTCGAGCAAAGCGAGTTACGAGTAATCGGATGCAAAGCCCGGGCTTGTGGTCACCAACCCGCACTTGACTGGCTTGGGGATTGAGTTGTCCGAAAAACTACTAATAATTTCTTTGAAAAAAAATGGAAACTTACATTACATGTTTTGATCGTTATACTCGTAACGATTGGTAGTAACAACTGGGTTGGCCATTAATTGTAGTGATTGTTATTTACTTTATTATTACCTAAACAATGTAAAGTCTATGCGACGTAGGTATATAAGGAAGTGGCACCGGTTTTCGACAGGAACCAGTAGTCAACTTTTTTTTTTACTTTAGGGGTTAGCTAGACTACCTGCTTCCTAGCTGTAGTCCAGTAAAATATTTATGAAAAATGAAAAAGAAATGAAATGAAAGTATATTTTTTAGCACCCACTACAAAACTACAAAACAAAATAAAAAAATAAAAAATCTATGTTATTTTTGGTGTCGAACACTAAAACCTGGGCCTTTATCATGGGCTCTTAAAACAGTATTATTTCAATGTTACTGTTCTTCTTCTTTCTGCCTTGGTCCCATGGTACTTGGGGTCGGCGCAAAATGTCTGTTTCTTCCACTCTCCTCTATCAGTCGTCACCTTTGCAGTCACTCCCTTCACGTTCTTATCATCGGTCACACATTCCATCCATCTTTTCTTCGGTTTTCCTCTCCCCCTCCATCCATTAACATTTATATTCATCACTCTCATGCGTTACATCCCTTGTTATCTATTATTTCAAAGTCACTGCAGTTGTAAAAACAAGACGCGTGTGCAAACTCCTCTGTACGCGTCTTGTTTTCACAACCGCATCAATAGTGCTTCAATAGGTACTGCTATAAAAGCTCATGATATTTCACCAGGAACATTAAATGTCGCTGCTCCACTCCGTATATCGATTTACGTAAGATACATACAAAAACTGTCAGTATATGAACATACTCGTACCTACATAATGAAATTATTGTATGAATAGGTAGCCGTCATTCAATAAAACACGGAAGATCGAAGATTGCTATTTATAAAGTGTTAACATGTGACAAGTTAAATGAAACACGTAATAGTTGCCTCAGGCGGTAATCGAAGACATCTGTACATCTTTTATAAGAATACAAGCTACAGAACAAAGATTGTTATTGTAAAATAATGATTTAATTAAACGAGATGTAAGTAAGATGTTTTTGTTTTGTTAATATAATTTTAACGCAAATTTTGTTGCGAAACAAATTACAAAAACACAAATGTTGAAAAAAATTCCACGCAGGTTCAAATCCTGCTCGTGGCCACCGCCAATCCGCACTGGGCCCGCGTGGTGGTTTAAGGCCCGTTCTCCCTATCCATCCATAAGGAAGGCTCGTGCCCCAGCAGTGGGGGACATAAAAGGAGCTGGTAATGTAAGTAGTGGATGGCCAGTTGTAAGGCATGTTCAGTTGAATATGTAAAACTTTTAAAACTTGACTAGACAAGGCTTATCAAATGTAATCCTAGTTTAGCCTAGTTTTTAGTGGTTCTAGTGTACGTATATCTCCTAAAGAGTGTAGCTCCTTGCCTGCCACTGTAATCCCTATACGCTCTTGGACTGTTATATTGACCCATTTCGTTCAAATTTAAGTTTGTTATTTCATTTTTTATTTCCATAAACCTGAAAAACTTAAGTAACTATATGAAAAGAGACCGGAGAAGTTCAGTACACCAAATCATACTATTATAAAACTGAAGAGTTTGTTTTTTTGGTTGAACGCGTTAAATTAGGAACTACTGGTTCGAATTGAAAAAATATTTTTGTGTTGAATAGTCCATTTATTGAGGAAGACTATATTAAAAAAAAATGTTTAAAAATAAAAGTACACCCGTGCGAAGCCGGGGCGGGCCGCTAGTAGATCAATAAATATTTATGATTATGATTACGATTTTGATTACTCATCACCAGAAAGACGTATTCAAGTCAAAGTCAAAATCTTACAATCTTTGATTGGAGCATTTTAAGTCCTCGCGCGCCATATGCACTACCAGTAGTGCATAATGGGGCCCGCTAATTATACCTACGGGTTTTTTTTTTCGAGAGAGTTTGCTGATTGCCTCAGACGGCATTTTCAGCTTCACCGGGCTTTTTTTGAGGGCGGCGAGGAACGTAAAGGGCCCCTCAAGCCGTGTGAAACGAATCACCTTTGGAGGTTTTCTAGATGGAACGGCATCGCGCACTAGTGCGCGTCCCCGTGCCCTACTAGATTCTCCGAAGGGTTCGGATCGGATCGGGGGGCGGAACCACCCGAGGGCACCTCTAAAGGCTCGGACCTCGGCTCGGGTAGACCGGGCCGTGGAGGAGGAGAGAAGCGCCCAGGTACATGTCTGTACCTGGTATAGAGCGCATGTGAACCGGTTCTTCGTACCCTTGTTCTACGAGTACGGTGTCTTGGACCTAAGCTAGTGTGCATGTTTAGTGTATTCTGTAAATGTGTAGTGACATTTAGAGGATCGTGCGGGGGGTTTAGAGGATCGGGCGGAGGGTATACCTACGGCGCGAGACGAGTCAAACTTAAGCTAAGCAGCTTCTGTTTAATGTATCAGCCACTATGCTAAGCTTTTTTATAAAGCTTTTTTTTAATTGTGATATTAATATCATCTAAATTTTAAACTGAAATTGAATATTACCCTTCAAGCTGGGTCAAACACATCCTAACCAAAGAAAAAATATATCGTTTTACGCAATATTTTAACAGTATCATATTGTTACAGACAAGATATAGCAATAGATAAAAAGTATAGGAATCCGATGGATCAGATAAGGTAATGTAATACCAACTTCGATATGTAGCAGATAGAATTTATGACGTGCATTTTGCAATGCAACAAGTCATTGACTATCCAACGAATGATCTACGAAATACCATGTATCGTAAGAATAGTTAATGATGACACACACTTTTATGTACGCAACCTTAAGTATGTAATTTTGGCAACAACCTTGCCTGATAATAAGGATTAGGAGTAGTTGAAATGAAACTAATTTTACGGATCTACTAGAGTTTTTTTTATACATTAGGTTTAGTTAATGTTTATCCTGACGTTTCGAACCCTTTGCAGGGTCCGTGGTTACCAAAAGATACTGTAAGCTCTTTCTGCGTAAAACGGAATGCACGTAATTAAATTAAAATGAGGGTATACAAGCTTCCAACTAATTATGAGACGGTTAACACCTCAGTTTCCCTGTGACCCTGCAAAGGGTTCGAAACGTCAGAATAAACATTAATCAAACCTATGTTTAAAAAGCGAGTAGATCCGTAAAAGTAGTTTTAAAAACTTTAGAAAACAATATTAGGAATAGTTATTTTGAAATATTGATTTCGGATGTATAATCATCTATACTAAAAGTAAAGTCCTAACGTCACTGTGTGATTCATCAAAGCCTTGCTCGAAATCTTGGATCTAGAAAGATGAAATTTTGCACAGAGGTTCCCTTACTAATGTAGACAAGGAATGAGACGGGTTTTTTTTAAATTAACACTGGATTACGGGATCATCTAAAAAGAAACCAGGCATTACCGTGTTGAAGCAAGTTGTTAAAATATTTGTTTCTCTTTTTTATGTTTTTTATTAAGTAGACTTAAATATGTTTTTTCTTTCTTTCTTATTTTCTTCAGAATGCGTGCCTAAAAGCACACATCGCTAACTCCGGTCATTAACGCAAGGTGGTATTGCAAATCCGAATCGAATTAATATCATCCACATAATTAAGAATCGAAAAGCCTTGAGCTTCCCAACATAAAAGAAAGATCTCGGAGATGACTGAAATATATCAATTAGATCTGCCGTAATTATTTCACGCCACTTGGCTTTGCTCTTTAGAGCTTCGCTATTGACTAATACATAATAATTGTTGACATTTCGACCGGCAAGTGCAACGTACGTGTGTAAAAATTGGATTTCGCAAAGGTGTGCGCCGGCGCATTGTGTGGCGTCAAGTGTCAAAGTAGTGATACCCGCCCGTTTTGTGTTCCTACTTTTTTTAGATGTAATCTTTCTTTGATATCATGATTGATTTTTAGAAAGCTTATTGACCTTTTTCACAATGGGGAAGTGTTACTTTTTAAAGTCACCTGATGGTATGTGGTGATGAGGCCTATAGTGGAAGCGCACTTCAGTTGGAATCCTTAACTACTGATGAACTAGTTATCTTATATAACTATCGCCACACTAATGCTACTGACATTGTTTCAGCGACAGATTTAGATAGAACTAAAACGTGTACTTTATGTACACCTTTAGGAATCGAACCCGGGACTTCTGGGTCTGAGAGACCGGTCGTCTAACCACAAGAACTAGACTTCAAAGAAAATTAAACTTGTAAATGTTGCGACTGTGTGGCGTTTGTAGTGTTTACCTGATACCTTGAAAAATTGGTATTAGACAAGTTATAATACATACTGTCACACATCAAAATTTTAAACAAATTAAATCAAAGTTTTTTTTGTTTTGTAATGTTTTCAGCGCATTAAGAATTCCTTAGGGTATTAAATTCACCTTTAGCCGTATTTTTACAAAAAAAAATACATAAATAAAATCTCGGATTTCAACGAACGGCATGACTCATTATTTCTAAATTATCAGTTCTTATTTATAAAAAACTTGATACCGTTGCACAATTAAAATAATAAAAAGAATGCGTAGGTATACGTTTCGACTCAAGAATTTATCACTAACATATTGACATTTAATAAGCAAGTAACTAACTGCTAAAAATAATGGTGTAGAGTTCAACCTTAAATTCTAGTTATTAAGGTGGAACTCTCCATGTAAAGGTCAGCATGGGACTTATCAGATAATAATGTTATGCTTATGTTATGTTAAATCAAACGTGATATAATACGGTTGTCAGTTTTCCTCATTGATAGTATTATTTAGGACAACCTTATTTTGATACTTACCTACCAATTTATGGTGAAAATATTTAAAAAAAAAAACATTATCCAAATGACCATTTAATATAATGGGCAAAACACACCTTTTTTGATTGCTAAATAAAAGTTTTTTCTTGTTGTAATGCAAATGTTTTATAATATTTTTATAAAATATTTTATTCTTTTGAGACTGAGATAAAATTTTAGTCATGTTATAATTAATAAGGATATATTATAATTAATGAGGAGCTCGATGGCGCAGTGGTTAACGCGCCCGGTCTGCGAGTGCTGAGGTTAAGCAACTTTCGCAAAGGCCGGTCATCGGATGGGTGACCAAAAATGTATCACCTCGAGCTCCTCCGTGCTTCGGAAGGCACGTTAAGCCGTTGGTCCCGGCTGCATTAGCAGTCGTTAACAACCACCAATCCGCACTGGACCAGCGTGGTTGTTAATGGCCCGTTCTCCCTATCCATCCATAGGGAAGGCTCGTGCCCCAGCAGTGGGGTCGTAAATGAGCTGATGATGATGATGATGATGATGACTGTAAAGATTAATAACATGACGTTAAAGTTAAAATTGTTTAATACTAACCTAAATCATCACAAATGAAAATATTCACATTAATAATCCTATAAGTGCATCAACCCTATTTGCACTTTATACAATTCAATAAGAAATAGATTTTGTATTGTGTGCTATGTTCAGACTAATTTTCATTTATTATAATTCTTTTTGTAATGACTAATGTATAATGTATATTTACTATCATAAAATTATTGATATAAGAGTTTTTTTAAAACTAAAGTTTGATTTATTTATTCATGTAGCTTGTTTGCACTTTTGTTGCTTTCACTTACACATAAAGCTCCCATTCCATCTTAGGTTGGCTGGAAGATCTCTTTTGGAGATTAATCCACCTTTGCTTACCATTGTTTGTAAATTGTTTTCTGTTTGTGTGTTTTTGTGCAATAAAGGATATATATATATATATATATATATATATATATATATATATATATATATATATATATATCCTTTATTGCACTTGACGACCTCCTTGGTCGAGTGGCTTGCACACCGGTTTTCATGGTGTCGCTATCTCTGAGGTCCCGGGTTCGATCCCCGGTCGGATCAATTTAGAAATACCTGTTTTTCTATATTGTTTCGGGTCTGGGTGTTTCCTATGTATAATAAGTATGTATTTAAGTATATTAAGTATGTTTATCCGTTGTCTAGTTAACCATATAACGAGTTTCTTAAGGAAGCTTTTATTGGGGCTAGATAATTGGTGTGAGTGTGGGAAACATTTTTTTTTTTTTTATTTTTATAAATATTTTTTTTACTGCTAATATTTATTACTGAGGTGGAAGAATATCACCTAATCGTAAATTAATCTCTTGTTTTGTGGTTGACCACAAAAGGTCAGAGGCTTGTGCCTCATAAAGCATGGAGGTTAGAAAGATCTCCTTGACAGTTCGCAGTGGATTGCAAAAGTTTTTGTGCGTTAGGTAGTTTTTACTTTTTAACAATCATGCATTTATTACGGCCTAATTCGTAAGTGTGGTAACTCTTTATTAGAATACAGCTGGCTTGTAGTGCAAAATCACTAACTACTAGAAAAATTTAACGAGTCTTCTGGAGCCTCGGTAGCTCAGTGGTTAGTGCATTGGACCGCTTATCCAAAGGTCGTGGGTTCGATTCCCACTGAGGCTAGTTGATTTTTTCTAGTAAAATGTTATCTTGTAACTATGTAAAGCATTGTAAATGCGAAATTAAAAAATAATTTTACTAATAAACAAGTTTATGTACACACATAAGAGGGTAACAAAATAAGTTCTACGGGTGAATGTAGTAAGTACAAGGGCGCTGCTTAGTTCTGAAATATCTTCCAGCAGGCCCGCAAAAGGAAACGTTATAAATACCTAGTGGTAGGATTAATGTGTACCTCCTGCAAAAACTAATATAAACTTACTTAAATATTTATAATACACAAACATACTAATAATTGCATAAACAAAGGAAATTTAATATAGGGTCCTTACCTATGAAATTGACGTTTTTTTGCTCACTTATTAATAGGTGTATTACCTCTAAAGTCAATACCGGTTGTCAATATTATTATACACCTTTAATTAGGACTATGTCACTTAGGCTTCAGTAATAACAATGATTATTCATTTTGTGTCTTTATCGCTCAATTTATATTTTAAATTGACTTCTTTTTTGTTTCGCGGACTTGATTTTTTGATTCATTGTAGCTTTGAAGCGACTTGATTTTTTTTCTTTTTAATGTCTGCTATATTTAGCTAGTCAAACAAACACACTACCCTTAAATTTTTATAGTATTAACATAAATAGATGCTAAGAAAGTTAAAAAAACGTTAGTAAGTAAAATATAATTTTATAAAAAATCTTCATATTTCAGTCAATTTCATAGGTAAGGATCTAATATACAAAACAAAAATAAAAGGGGGAAAAAAAAGAAAAGAAAATTGGACAGGTAGTGTTCCTTCAAACGCTTTTTAAAAAGGCTGATGTTAGGAGAGTCTTGAATATTAGGCGGCAGCGCATTCCACAACCTGACAGCTGACATGCACGGAGAAGGAGTGGGAGAAAAAATTGGTTTTATGGGGTGGAGTTTTCAGTTGGTGTAGGAGGTGGGACCTGCAGAGAGCACCAGGAGGATGAGAAAAGGAAAATGTTAATAATTTAATTTAATGTTAATACAAAAATTTTAAGTACACTACAGTCACACATTTGTTTAACAATCGGAACAAAAGGAGCATGAGAGATTTAAATACTGCTTCTTTTAAAAAAGCCATTACCCTATTTAGATTTCGTGTTCGTTTTCTTTAATTTTTCAACGAATAAATAACTAAACTCTAATAAAATTTATAGCCTATTCTTATCTCACTTCTGGGAAAATCCTCCCCTCTGCGTCTCGGCCACTCGGTCATTATAGGCCACCTCATAAGGTGGCCTATAATAGAGACGGAGACGCAGACGCACCTTATGAGGTCGCCTAAGAGGTACGGAGACCATCCCGGCAAAAAGTGGTCAGGTCAAGTCGTCACACAATTTACTTTTTTTACAGCAAACAAATAAATTGCTGAAATCAGTTGAGTAGGCGATTCTGAGAAAACTACTTTAGGGCGTGCATTTATTGGAACTCGTTTGCCAGCTCAGTTAAAAAAAAAATAATGATTTAAAAGTAACCATCTAAAGATTAATCGCTATCTAGTAGTTGACACATTGACTATTGCACGTACGCAAGCTTTTGGCAACTGACTGCGTTAAGACAATGGTGCCGAAACGATGTCAGTACGTAGGAAGTATCACTGCAATAACACTGTATTTTAATAAAGATCACAGCAGGTGTCTTGATTTGATATCGATTGCGAAAATCGAGCTGACTAGTTAGTTAGTATTGTTTTCTAAAATTTATGCGAACACTACATACACATTGCACACCCCTGCAAAGGGTTTGAACGTCAGGATAAACATTAATTCAAATTGATATATTTATACATATTCCTTTTTAATAAACGCGAGATCCGTTAAAATTGTTTAATTCCAATGACTAGTTAGTTCTATTTCTGTTAATTTTGGATGATTATGAAATTAATTTCAATATTGGTTTATCAAATACTACACGTTTCAAAACTGAAAGTAACATTTGTAAAAACGACGACTTACTTCCACGTTGGAATCGAAACCACGACCTTTCACAATCCGGATAACACCTCTTGCAATTGGGCTACCGAGTCATACATACCCGACATTTTTTTTCTGTTGCTATTTTTAATAATAAGTTATAAAAGTAGTAATTTTTATTTAGTATTATAAAAACAGAACGATGTAGGTATAATATATTCTATGTTTTACACCTGATTCCATCTCTAAAGTGGTTTAAAATAAGACATTGAAATGTCGCTCTCAAGGCGTCTGCTAGTCATTAACACCTCCCAAGGCTACCTACATTAATTCAGATCTTGGTAATATAGTGACCTAACCTCTCATTGTGCCTTATATCCTTAATGGAAATTGCACTAAATGTGACGAAATATACACGCATCTGAAGCGGATCTCGACGGCACAGTGGTAAACGTGATGAGTCTGCGATTAAAGTTAAGCAACTTTTGCAATTACCGGTCATCGGTTGGGTGACCAAAAGTTTATAATGCCGAACTCACCCGTGCTTTGGAAGGTAAGTACTTGTACAGTCATTGGTCCCAGCTGCATTACCAGTCGTTAACAACCACCGCACCGCACTGGGCCCGCGTGGTGGTTTATGGCCCGTTCTCCTTATCCATCCATAGGGGAGGCTCGTGCCCCAGCAGTGGGGACATAAAATGAGCTGATGATGATGATGATGATGATAATGATGATGATGATGATGATGATGATGATGATGATGATGATGATGATGATAATGATTAGTACTATAGGTATTAGTCAGTTGTATCTTAAAACCTTCTTCTTAAGTTTTTGGGGGTTAAAGTTACTCGCATCCGTATATAGGTTTACCCTTAAGACCCTACACGTGACCCCTGGGTGGTGCTAAGTGAATGACACTGTCTGAGTGGTAGAGCCACGTTGCGTTGCAGTACGAAATGGGCCAGAAAGTACCGGAGGCCCATCTCTCAACACTACCCCCTCCCAATTCCTACTTCCTCCTCAAGATCCAACTCCTTCCTCAAGGCCGGCAACGCATCTTAGATTACTTTGGTTTTGCGGGTGTCCATGGGCGTCGGTGATTACTTTCCATCAGGTGACCCGCCTGCTTGTTTGCTTCCTTTTAATATAAAAAAAAGTTATTCTAGGTTGTATGTTGTAGGGTGTATCTTAGGTTTGTTTAGATATTAAGTTCTTAACATAAATAGGTAATAATTAAATATCTGAATGAAAAAGTAACAGTGTTGAGGCCCGGCTGCCTTCCAAAGTTCCGAAGCACGGAGGAGCTCATGGTAATACGTTTTTGGTAACCTATCCGATGAAGCTTTTGCGAAAGTTACTTAACAGCAGCTATTGCATACCTGGCATATTAACCACGAGCATGAAGATAATTATTTTTGACTAAGTAACTTTTTTATGCGTATTCTTTGTGGTGTTTCCTTCCATAGGGCTTGTGCCCTAAAACCAAATGAACTGGTGATACGTGCTGTGAGGCAATTTTTGCCTCTGTGTAGTGTGCCTTGGTTGGATTATGTTCATAATCCGGCTGGATGGCACCCTACCTGATACCTATTCACAAACATTTGCTTGTTAAACTGTGTTGTTTGAAAGTTATTAATATTAGCTTTACAACTTTAATTAATTAATGAACTACTTGCAATGTTATGTCGTTCTTGTTTCAGACATGGCTATAAAAATATTTTTTCATAACAGTTTAGTTATTCGAAATTTTTAGTTTTTTTTTTCCCCAACATTAGTTAAAAATTTAGTGGACTGACTTGCATTTTGACAACTCGTATGATTATTTTTATTAATTAAATGAATTTTTGCCATAATGACCCATTGAGATACGTAACTATCATTTAGGTTTTTAATAAAGTATTGCTATTGTGAATAAGTTATAAAGATGACAAAATGTGAAAATAGTTTAATACTTACCATACAAAATAATTTTGTTTTAACAAATTTAAAATTGTCTTTGTATTATCCAATGACCTCAATGGTATTATCAAGGAAGCTGTAACATAAACTGATGTCAATAAAGTTTATTATTATTTATTATTATTATTATATTAAGTTAAGTAAAATCACTATTGGCAGAGGGACGAGAACTGAAGATTTAGGGTCAGCAACGCACGTTGCTGCCGTAATCTTCGGATCGGGTTTTGGCAGTTTTAATAAGAACTGGCATGACACTGGACTTTCCTTTGTTCAGTATTTGGAGACATTGGAAAAAGAAGTTCATGTTTCAGTTCAACGACGTTTCAGTTCAGTCTCGACCATCAATGGTCGTGATTGTTGGACTAAGCCACATCCCATAGCTACTAATAAAGACTAAAATTATTTGTTAAGCAAGTAATGAAAAATTAAAAGTAAAAATTAAAAAGTAACAAAAAATCAGATACTCAAAAAGTAAGAAGTCAGATACTCGTAAATCAGATACTCAAAAAATAAGTGAGAAGTTCGAAACCTGAGCGGGTGATGGATTACTGCCAGATACCCTATCCCAGACTTTTTGAAAGGAAAAATCAGGCTTAACAACATATATAGGTATTTCACGGATATATTTACCTGGCAGCGGGATTGGTATCGGCGCCGGCGCTATAAAATGACGACGAGAATGAGTGAATTGAGCATGTATGTCAATTCTAAATCAAATTTATTATAAATGAGATTTACATAACTAAGACGTCCGTCGGAATAGTTATTCCGTGTTTTGTTCCTGTCATGTAAACGTCACATCAAATTAGAGTAAAAAATTGGTTGTCTGTAAAGTCGGTTTACTGACGATAGTTGAACGTGACAACGTCTTAAGAAGGTGTCGGGAGGTGTTGGGGGTGTCGGGGGGTGTTGGGGGTACGTACCGCGGTGGCGATGCCGGCCACGGGCTTGCACAGCAGCCTGCAGCAGCCCGTCGAACAGGTAGGCGGGAGGAGTTGGGGGTGTCGGGAGGTGTTGGGGGTGTCGGGGGGTGTTGGGGGTACGTACCGCGGTGGCGATGCCGGCCACGGGCTTGCACAGCAGCCTGCAGCAGCCCGTCGAACAGGTAGGCGGGAGGAGTTGGGGGTGTCGGGAGGTGTTGGGGGTGTCGAGGGGTGTTGGGGGTACGTACCGCGGTGGCGATGCCGGCCACGGGCTTGCACAGCAGCACGGCTAAATTTCTACTCAGCCGATTGTGCTTCTTTGTCGCTCGTTCCGCGCTCTCGCTTGCACTTCAAGCCTTACATGGAACGCCTCAGAGCGAGGTAACGCCAAACTTTTTCGTGCGTGCAGCCGGCTCTATCGAATTATAAGACGTTGTCACGTCAAAAAGACAAAACATGGAATACTATTCGGAGCTTATTCTCTGTTTATTTTTATTAAAAAGGGGTTAGTATTTTAAAAGGAATTACGTCTTTATCGATTGTTAAATACGTTCTTGAACTTCTTGGCGGGAAAATGAAGAGTCATGTCTGCGGTTTTGTTTTATTTTCTAAAATTTGTGTTATGTCGAAAATTAATGTGAAATAATGGTGGATTATTAACCGTTAAGTGTTCGTGAGTGTGCATGAGTGTTGGGCAAATGAAACAAAACAGTGCAACGTCTTCTTTTAAATTCTCTCAAGAAGTCCGCCCGAGTACTTAGTAAAACCCCACATCTTTACTGAGATACTCGAGGGGTTGGGGAGTATATCATTTCTCACTCCTCATTTCTGTTATCATTCATCATCATCATACAGGAAAGAAATATTGTTTATTTATGTATTACTTGTAGAAAAAAATACTTTGACACTGGCTAAATGTGCTAATCGCACGAAGCCATAAACTAAAGGGAAAAAAATACGCTCTTTCTACTGTGAGGGTAGTAACTTCACAGTGACGTAATACCGCTGACTTGTAGAGTAAATCTCAAACAACTAGAAGAATTCAACGAGTCTTCTGGGGCCTCGGTAGCTCAATAGTCAGAGCATTGGACTTTTTATCCAAAGGTCGTCGGTTTGATTCCCACTCGAGCTTTTTGATTTTTTCTAGTAAAATTTTATCGCGTACTCATCAAATTTACAATAGACTAGTAATACAATAATTTATACGTGCATGCATAAGCATTTGTAATGTTATCTTTGGCATTTAGTTGCGGTCAATGTTTGACATTTATGCATAGAAACGAACTGAAGGCGGTGTTTTTTGATGGTTATGAAGTTTATTAGACATTATTGTTGTATTTATATCTGCAGTCGTTTTGTACCTTTAATCTGTT
This sequence comes from Eudonia mercurella, assembly GCA_963082485.1. Taxonomy (NCBI): domain Eukaryota; kingdom Metazoa; phylum Arthropoda; class Insecta; order Lepidoptera; family Crambidae; genus Eudonia; species Eudonia mercurella. Next base: position 4,848,286 of record OY720040.1, read on the forward strand.
CTAAGAAGAGAATCAAGAATAGTAGTAATTAAGCTTGGGCTAAGACATAATTAAAAAAGTCAGCGGTTAAAAGCTCAAAACTAATAGAAACATCTGATCTAAACATTTCTGAATACAAATTTAAACACCATTTTAATTTAACAAATACTATTGGTATTATTGAATAAGACCTACTTTTTCCTGGTTAGTAAATTAAAAACAACGTATTTTTTAAAATCTTAAAATAGTTATATAATAACATTAAAAAACTTTATTTCTGATAACTAATCCATAAATAATTGTTTTAATATAACCATTTTTCCTCTCCAACATAATTTTTACAGATTATGTAGGAGAAGGAAAATGGTTAAAATGTCAACATGTCTCACCGATATCACACGACAATATCGATATTATTATATTTGATCACACTTTGCTGGGCACATATAGTACATACGGGGCTTATAACCAAGATGGCCCAATGCTTGTTCGTGGGGTTATGTGGGAAGAATGATAAGCTGAAATAAGTAAGTAAGTAAACAGTTCAAAACTGTCCCACTGCTGGGCAAAGGCCTCCATCATTGAAATCAAGTCATCACTACAATTGATGGGTAATGGCTTAATCACCACGCTTGCCAAATGCGGGATGGTAATCACATACCCGGGACATGCATCGAAAATTCCGAAAACACACTTTCCCTAACCTGGGAATTGAACCCGAGACCTTCGAGTATCAGGCCGAGCGCTTTACCACTCAGCCACCGAGGTGTTAAGCTGATAAACATGCGGCTAAGGACTAACGCAAGTGAGGTCAGCTCCTACTAACACTTAACAGATATCCAAAGACAACAAAGTGTTGAAAAAATTCCACGAGCGGGATTCGAACCCGCACTCCATGAAAGGTGCACTACCAACTATGCTATGAGCCACGGTAAATTTGTTAACGAATATTTTTTATTTTGTGTTTTATTTTTTATTTTTTTACATGTTGTGGTTGTCTTCTATATATTTTGTGTTTATTGCAATGGAAAGTGTCCTGCTATGATCGGGCATTTTCCAATATTTTTGACGCTGTAAGGGAGAAAAGAGCTGGACACTTGCTGAGTTTCTTGCCGGTTATTCTCAGTACAAGATCTCCCGCCCAGAGTAGATTTACGAACCGATGGCATAATGACATTCATAAGAGCTACTTGTAGCCTAAACTGAATAAATGATTTTGAATTTCGAATTGATAGCATAGTTGGTAGTTCACCTGACCCGGTATGTCATGGGGTTCGAGTTCGAATTTTTCAACACTTTGTCTTTTTTCAAATTGTAATTTGTTCGCAACAATATTTGCGTAAAATTATATGTAAATAATCATAGAGATCCAAAGTTTAAATTAACACATGAAATTTTCTTTCAACCTAATGGCTTTCAAAGTAAAAAGTGTTGAATAATTTCGGCGGGCTGGTTAGAACCACGATAGCTCAATTGGAATAGCACCTGACCCGGGATGTCAGAAGAGTTCAAATCCTGCTCGTGAAAATTTTTTCAACATTTGTGTTTTTGTAATTTGTTCGCAACAAAATTTGCGTTAAAAATTATTTGAACATTTCAACCTAATGTTTCACCTGTATTATTATTTCCTGACATTATCTCTAACCAGACTGACAGTGGCTGAGCTTTTTTATCTGACAACATGCATCTTGATTTACAGTCTCGTTCTCCGTTGAGCAACTGCGCTAAACATTTTCTTTATCCAACGTATCCTTGTTTTTTTAATATATACACCAGTAAAAGCATTGTACCTTGATCTCACCTGACGTTAAGTGATGATAAGGCCATTTGGTGGAAGCGCACTTCACCCGGGATCCTCGACTAGTGAGGCACTGGTTCCTAGCTGCCGGAACACAACCATGCTACAAACATTGACGTTATGGCGACATATTTAGATAAGATGATGGTAGCTAGCCAGGCGGACAAACAAGTCCTACCATCAACCAAACCAAGTACACAAAGATGTACCCCCCGCTGGGAATCGAACCCGGGACCTCTTGGTCTAAGCCGGTGGTCTTAAGCACTAGACCGCAGAGGTGGTTGTCATTATGGTTACTCCACAAAGTAATATGGTGGTTCTTACGTACCCCCTTTTAGTTCGAAAGTCGATCGGTTGGCAAGAAGGAGGGATACCCACTCAACATTTAGGGAACGGCAACTCAAATAAAGGCAGAGGTCACGTGACCTATCCTCGAGGGAACTCGCGAGGTCCATACTGGCCTGTGTACCAACCTGCAGCCATGAACACATTTGTACGGTAAACGGGCTAACACGGGCTATGTGTAGTAAACATCCTATAACTGTCCCACTGCTGGGCAAAGGCCTCCATCATTGAAATAAAGTCATCGCTACAATTGAGTGGTAATGGATTAATTACCACGCTTTATAAACCCGGGCTATGCATCGGAAAAATCCGAAATACATTTTGCTCGACCTGGGAATTGAACACGGGAACTTCGGGTATCGGGCCGAGCGCTCTGCCACTTGGCCACCGAGGCGTTGGTTATGTGTAGTTTGCTCTTAAATCTGGGGTAAAATTCAACCCTAATTATGACTAATAGGGTAAATATCATCAATGAATCCCAACGACATAGTCAACCCAATCCAAGGTCCCCTCGGGTTGTTCCGCTCTCGTTTCTGACCCAAACTATTTAAAGAATTTAGTAGGGATCGAGGACATGCTTGCGTGGTAGCATTCCCTCTAGAAACACTATTGAGACTAGCACTACGGTTTAAGGAACCTTAAGATTGCTCCTAAAATCCGTTTACGCTGTAAAGGCGGTCAACAGCAATCCTTCTCTAAAAATAAAACATGCCTAACTGCAATGAGTAGGATGCCCTTAAAATCGTTGGTCAATTTCACCGCCTAATCATGACAATTAAGAGGTGAAATTGACCCGCGATTCCTAATCCTTACCCTCCACGACAAGATCAACCTGAGCCCAAGTGCTAGCTTTAAAGGAGTCATAAAGTTATTCCGCTCTCGAATCCAAACCGAACGCCTCTTAGAATCTAGTAAATGACGAAGATACGCTTGCGTTATGCTGTCCGTCGCCTTTAGAAATTCTCTGGGAATGTTCAATCACTACGGCTTCCGTTTACGCTATTAAAACTGTATGAGGATCACAGTGATCCATTTTTAAAAGTAAATCATTACTGAAATGAGTAGTATGTCCTTAGAATCGCGGGTCAATTTCACCCCCTAATTATGACAATTAGGGTTAACGTCACCCCATAATCATGTCAAATAGGGTCAACTTCACCCCCAACTGTAATTATGCCGAATAAGTGTTGACCCGACCGCTAGGGTCGGCAGGACTCATTGTCTCGTCTGCCGCAGCAGCAGAGGCTATATAAACACTTTCACTGCGGATGCGCGCAGTCGCGAGAGCCGCACGCACTCTGACCCCACGCGGCGCGCGAGACGAACGTTCTGTTGTAAAGTGCACTGTGAGACGCCTAGTGTCGTGTTTTTTATTTTTCTTGTGCAAGGTGAGTGTTTTTTATGTTATAGATTTTTTAAGATTTTTTCGTTTTAGATAATTATGAAGAGTTAAAAATTTTTTTTCAAATGAAAATATAATGATTTCGTCATTTGAAACAACGTTATGTCTTTGAAATAGTTTGAATTGTTTCAAAGTTCAAAATGTAAAATTAATAGAGAGCTATGTAAGTAGCTCAAAATGTAGTAAAATCATATTATATTTCAATTTAGTAACGTTTACATATCTATAACAATTTTAAAAATGACACTGTTCATAAATAATCTTGTAAAAAAGATTTACGTGCGAACTGCGTGTTTAATTTACTTATTAAAACCACAATAAACCGCCAAAAAAGTACATTTCACCAAGTAACAAAAGCTTAACAAAACATTTCTTAATTCAACCCAAAATCTAATGTAACAATTACAAGGCAAAAGCATTCACGGATGGAGCCTAAAACGCAATCCAATTATCCGCGCGTATCCGCAGCGGCACATCAAAAAGACATCAACGAGCGCGATGCGCCTGCGCTCCGCCCGCGCCGTGAGAATAGGCGAAAATTTGTGGGTCACCGTGTAACAGCCACAGAGCATCATTATTACGCAGATGATAACACTGCTATTGTAGCGTACAAGCTTATACCGTCACACGAGGTTACATTAGAATCTGGAGTAAGTAATATTTATCATAAGCGTCACTGTCCGACGGTAGTAGATTTGAACGTAGAACGCGTTTAATGCGGAAATTGTTGTTCAATCGCCATAACTTCATTGGACTACTGTTTTTTTTTTAACTAGGTTTGCGCATACGAAGAAGGGTCGGGACGAGACGGCGGAGCGGATACCCGCTAAAAACCTAGAACCGTCACTTCTCTGTCTCAAATGACTCGGGATCACGAATGGCAAACACTGAGTATGTATGTATATGTATACTGAACCCATATCTAACACGGGCATTTTCTAGGTGGGTTAAAAGGATTTATTAATGTCTTAGTAGCGAATAAATTATCTTATGTGAAAAAGCTATTCTAGATATACTCAAATTATAAATATCTAGAATTTTTAGCAGGTACTTCAGCATATATCTGCGATCTAGCTTTAAGGTGAAGGTAACACTAGATACAAAACTACCCCCAAAGTGTATATCACTCGTATGAAAATTAACTAATTAACTTGAAAGAAAGAAAAAAAGAAGAAAGAAAAATTAAAACTAAAACTATTTACCCTTATCGCCTCGTGGCAAGAAGTGTTTCGAACGGATATCTACAGGTCCTGGGTTCTATTCCGAGACGGGCCAAAAGTGTTTCGGATTTTTCTATGCATCTCAAGATTGTGCTCAAGATTTTTGATCAACCTGCATTTGGCTTTGTGCATACTAACGTTATTGAAAAGACAAAAGATAAAAATTAGTTACATACTCTTTGTTTACATCACTCCAAAAATAAGGTCAATAACATACGTTAAATGCCACCATTTTTTCTCAGACAGATAGTCTTATCAGACAATATATTCAGAAATCAGCTTATGTATGACACGTGTATTGGCGGTATCATGATTTGCAAGTTCTGAGGAAAACAGAGCTATACAATCGGATGTTTGTAAAATGACAGTAAACTTAATTTTACAAAGTCAACATCATTTTTTACTACTGAAGACGTTAATGATATTTTTTTTAAATACAGTCACAGCCTTGTTGTCATTTCAGAAACTCTATGAATACAGGAAAACTTTTCATTGTAGTATGTAATAAGTTCATTCAAAATAACCACATCTGCATTTATATATCTGTTACCACATATCTAATGTATCTATTGTAAGTTTACAAAGAAACGGAAGAGCACATCAGACGCAGAAATGCGTTTCTAGCCATTTCATTACAAAACATATTTTGTATGTCGCGGTGCGTATTTGTGTCATTGTAAAACTTTCATGAATATTATTATAGAAGAGACCTACTGCTATCGCGTTAGGTTACAATCGTGAAAGCTAAGCAGCCTTTATAATGCGACGCCCCCGGATGGGTGAACTTATTAAGCTATCTCAAGCTTGATTAAAACAATAGGCCAGCGGTCTAATGTCTAAGTCCTTGTCGAAACATAACTGTCAGTGACCATCTCGTATCAAGCAACCACAAGCTCAAGCTAGAGGAGCTCGATGGCGCAGTGGTTAACGCGCCCGGTCTGCGAGTGCTGAGGTTAAGCAACTTTTGCAAAGGCCGGTTATCGGATGGGTGACCAAATATTTATCATCTCGAGCTTCCCCGTGCTTCGGAAGGCACGCTAAGCCGTTCGTCCCGGCTGCATTAGCAGTCGTTAACAACCACCAATCCGCACTAGGCCCGCGTGGTGGTTTATGGCCCTTTCTCCCTATCCATCCATAGGGAAGGCTCGTGCCCCAGCAGTGGAGACATAAATGAGCTGATGATGAACCACAAGCCTTACAAGCAAGTTTGATGGTGTAAAAGGCATGTTCTGTTCCCAGCACCAGTGTTGGACACTTTAAAACCAGCCCAGTCTTTGACACAGCTATCGTCACCAAAAACGAACGTAGATTATCATTAAAATGTTACGTCATGACAGCCGGTAAGCAGGTGATCTGTATTCAATTGGTTTTTTCCCTTTATTTAATTTAGGAACTTTTGTTTATGACAACATGTCAGTTCCATCGAACCTTATTAACTAGAATAACAAGAACCTTACTAATTAGAATAATAACAATGTTTTTGAGGGAAAATGACCAGATCTTAAGCTATGAGCTAATATGACTGTATTTCCCTTTAAATTATTATTGGCAAACCAGGGAACTCGTGGGAGCTCACACTGAATGGTTTTGTACCATATGCCTTTTTCTCTCTATCTAATGTCGAAGTGCTCCTTCCAACCACTAAAATTACTATTTCTAAACTGCGGCAGCACCTCAGAGTAACTTGGTAAAACATTAATCGGTACACCATGCGTTATTGCATCCTTAGGTATCCGATCAACTTGCTCATTCCCATATAATGTCAATTGTTGCTAAAGTAACTACCTATCATTTGCTGGCCCCTATTTTCAATTAATTAAGGAATAATATGTCGATCTATGGTTCTTGTTGAACACTGGTGCTACGCCCTCTTACTTAGGTACTCCTCTGGCTCAGAGACCTATAATCAAATCAGATTATTGATACGATTGTATTTGGTCCTTCGAGGCAACAAGACGCCATTGTGGGTTGTTTAAAGGCTGATTATGATATACATAATGTAGACAGGTTATCATGTTTCATTTCATATTCACACCCATTCGCAATGTTCCAAACTATTGAACAAGCCCGATTAACCGATGACTAATATTGAAACACATAACTGTGTGATACCTATCATGCATGCTTAACCTATATGAGGTCGCATCAAAGCTTCGAACTTTAATACCTTTTGTTTCTCATTGAATTACAAAACAACTTTAAACCTTATGGCGACAAGCATAAGGACATGTATTAAAAGATCTTCTTCGTAAAGACCAAAAAGTTTGCGTTCAACACTGCACTGTATTGAGAAACTGTAAGGCTGCAAATTGACTGTTCATTAGCGAATGCACTCGACCTTTACTGTCATCAACATGCCGATAGATTGTACAATGAATATTAAGTAGTAGATACATAAAGGACTAAAAGGATTTTGCGAAATGCCTGCGTACATGTGTTACATTAAAGTTGCATTAGATACAGTTCTATAAAATTTTACATTAGTTTCAGTAGTTATTTTGCAAATATTTAGATCGTAAATGCAGAGTGCTTAGACATACACAGTGTGTTATAAGCTCACACAATTATCCATCGGAAATGCATACACACAAAAAGGGGTAGAAAGAGCATCGGAACCAGCAGTAGTTTTTTGCTGTAGGTATAACTTATGACTTCTACCTAACTTCGTTTCATTTTTATTAATAAATAAGATATTTTCTCCAATGTAATTTTTTCTGTGTCATTCAGCGTTTCGTCTTTCGGCTTTACGTGCTTTTCGAAACACGTAGGATCTCGAGATGATACATTTTTGATCGCCCATCCGATGACCGGCTTTTGAGAAATTTACTTAACCTTAGCAAACGCAGACCGGGTGCATTAAGCACTGCGCCATCAAGCTCCAAGAATTATAAAACGAAGATGCGGAATCCATTGATGTTTAGAAACCTTCCTTGACCTTTAGCTAGTTCTCAAGCCAGTTTGCCAGTTGCCTAGAACGATTCCCACTCTCGATTTCAATTCCAATTTATCGGTTTTATTAACAAAACGTTTTATCTTTAATCGAAATATTAACTTAATTAATGTGTAATCGAATCTATGCAATACAAATCCGTTTTTAGATGTAAACTGTAAATGTTTATTTAGATTATAATAGCTCTGTAGCTAAATATCAAAGCGTTTAAAATTAATAATTGTATGTTTATCAAAGTTTGCAGGATTACATTCCTTATTCAATTTACGTGTAATTTGTAATGGATGGATATTTCTAAGGTCTTTGATAGGAACGTAAAATCTTAAATACAGATACGTAAGATCACCTTAAAAATAGCTTTTAATGTTATTTTAAACGTAGCGGTTTATTAAAAAGTGGAGAAAGTTTACAGGAATACTTATTTTATGTTACGTTTATATCATTGTTTTCACCGGATAGTTAGTGACGATAAGACCTGGGCCCAGCCATGGGACATTGATTCATCACCAGCCATGAATCTAAATTTAAAACAAATAAGAAAAAAAGACAAAGTGTTGAAAAGATATCCACGAGCGGGATGCGAACCCACCTTGTCTTTTTTCTAATATTTGCGTAAAATTATATATAACCATAATTATATAACAAATAGTATTGTATTAATGAATAGTTTAGTGGTGTGGTGCTTGATTTTGACTTTGGTTTTTCTCTGACATAGTTACAGACGTAATCCCTACCGCTGCGATGTAAAAACAAAAGACGATCAACTTTCGCCCTAAAAAATCAGAAGAAGATTTTCATTGAAGACGATTTAGTACTTTCCAAAACAGTTGTGCGTGCCCTTGCCGAGTTTCTTGCATTTTCTTCTCGGCACAAGGTCTCAACCGTAGGGTTTACGAAGCCATGAATATAGACTTAAAAATACTGTGTTTAAAGTTCATTTTTAATAAAAAGTTTTGTTTGTCTGTTGTATATCATCTCTGCGGATTGCCAAGCTAAGTTGAAGATGATTTGCACCATTACTGCCATAGTACGCCTTGGGCCGTAATCTATTCTATTGTGTTGGATGATGTATGGATTATAGAAGCAATGTTCGACACACTATCAATAAAATTAGTTGCTACTGTAATAACATTATGTTATGACTTTATAATAGACTAAGATTTATGGATTTAATACTTTTTTAAAGTTGTCTTTAAATGTGGCAGCTTTATTGTAATGTTGTTGAAATGTTAGTTTATAAGCTCATTAAGAACTAAACTAAATAACAATGTTTAATAAGTACACATCAATCACGGCTATATATCCTTAAAGCTGCTAGAATACTCTACCGATCAGATCCGAACCCCTCTAGGGCACGGGGACACGCACTAGTGCGTGATGCCATTCTCTCTAGAACACGGCTTGAGGAACCCTTTAAGTTTCTCACCGCCCCCAAAAAAGCCCGGTAAAGCTGAAAATGCCGCCTGAGGCAACCAGCAAACTCAATCCAAAAAAAAAACAAAATAAAATACTCTTGCATTCTAGGCGTTCTAGACGTTTCTACTGTGATTACCTCCAGAATCATACTGTAAAAGTACATGTGGAAACTACTGAACTACTTAGAACAGGAGCTGTGGTCAATGATATATCTGATTCAAAAGTGGCCTCATTCTACTAACAAAATGAAGTGGTAGGAACCTATTAACATGTCCAGTAGCCGATGCGTCTGTTGCGCGTGCGCAGGTTAATCATCTGTGCTCTGACAGCTGCTGCGGTGCTCCGGGCCATTGTTGCCTTATCTGTGATCGTCCGTTAATGAGCTAGCATCCGTGGTGGAGGAGGCTGATCCAGGTCAAATGGCCGGTCACTTGATATGTAAGATACCATCACTGGTATATACTAGTGTATCGATATCGACAGCAACACTTTGGTCACTGAGCAAGAAATAACTTTTTTTTACCAATTTTTAATAAAATTATTTTCACTGTAAAAAACAGTGTTGAAAAAATCCACGAGCGGGTTTCGTTTCCGCACCCCATGACATGTCGGGTCACTGTCAACTATACTATCGTATCGCTTCAACACTTTGTCTTTTTCAAATTGTAAATTTGTTAGCAACAAAATTTGCGTAAAATGATATTTAACCATAATCATAAATATTTCACTGTTACAAAACTTCTCGCATCCAGCGAGAAGCCGCTGGATGCGAGCAGCACAAAACCGGTCGTTGTGGAGATCCTTGGGGGAGGCCTTTGTCCAGCAGTGGACGTCTTTTGGCTGAGATGATGATGATGATGATGATGATACAAAACTTAAACTTATTTAACTACACCACCAACAAAAACTACAAACAAAAAAAAACAAAGTTTCATTGTTTTGCTCCGAATAGCTACGAATAGTTACGAATAGTAGTTGAGTATTCAGGGAAAAGTTCGTTTCCACCTTATAATTAGCATATGAGAACATTGGGACATAGTCCGCTGATTCAATGCTGGTTGATTGAATATAGATTGCAATCTTTTGACTACAACTAGCACCAACGGCTTGACGTGCCTTCCAAACGGGATATTCCAATGTTTTTATAACCTTTCAACCGCTAAGGTTATGTAACGATAGAATTCGCAAATTAGCAAAGAATACCTACACCATATATCAAGTTTTTATCGTATAGGTAAGATAAGATAGCTATCGAGTTCCAGTTGAGGCTGTAGGTATCTGTTTTTAAGCATTACATCACTATACAGCATTAATCATCGTGCTTTAAAATTATAAACTTTTTACAAATCTAATGTCACGTAGGTATAACTTTACATAATTATTTCATCCTGACTTTTTATTTATATATTTATAAACAAAATATCACATAGGAATGTTTTAGCTAAAGGTACAACATAATTTAAGTTTTTCCGCGTACCGTGATTTGTCATAATACACATTATTCACACTCGGCATAGTGCCTTGCAATTATTCAAATACAATGACAATACTCGTAATACTTTGAAGTGTGTAGATACTACTCGTATTACAATTTTCTTGTGTTGTCATGGAGCAACGTTTCGAACAATTTTTTTTAATTTTATGTGTTTGCTGATTGCCTCCGACGGCATTTTCAGCTTCACCGGGCTTTTTTGGGGGCGGCGAGGAACGTAAAGGGTCCCCCCTCAAGCCGTGTGAAACGAACCACCTTCGGAGGTTTTCTAGAGAGAACGGCATCGCGCACTAGTGCGCGTCCCCGTGCCCTACTAGATTCTCCGAAGGGTTCGGATCGGATCGGGCGTTTCGAACCCTTTACAGGGAGTCACAGTGGTCACAGATCATAGGGAAATATTAAACGTGTGTAGATTTATAAAAGTCTTCCACTTTTTTCGCGTTCGCATTCGCGTTAACTTATAAAACAACTTTGTTCTTAAAGTTCAGCATCATTTTAAAATATAAAAATCTAATGACAAAAATGAAGAGACTTTCCTTATGTCTGTAATTTGTCTGTAAATTACTATTTCCTTGAAAACATAAAATAAAAGGTATTCTGACCTTAATATTGTTTCTTATTTAAATTTAAAAGTAATGCCATTTTCGAAATAAATATAGACCTGTATATGTCAAAATAACAATTATAACTAGCGTGTCACAACATGAGGTACATCTCAAAGATGCTTGTGTACAATCAACAACTATACATATACATTATATTGGTTGTGGATAAGCTCATTTCAAGTCGTAGTATTCATTCGTAAGTACTAATTACGTTGGTTGAATATTCATGAATCAACGCATCTTATTAGCTGCGATCAATGAGTAAACACGATACTATTTTCAAAGTATCCTTAAGCTTATAAATAGTCGATTATCTGTTGTAACAAATATTTTCGTATATGTTTACTTATATTTGTCATTGAAGTTTATTTGGTACATACAAAAATTAATTAGTTAACTGTAGGTGGAAATCGTCTACGTTCATCCAGCGCACTTCATCAGAAATCTTTAACTACTAGAGAATTGGCTTTTTTATCTAAAATTTTCGAAACACAGCAATTTACATTGATGCTGTGTAGACAGATTTTGAGGCGGCAGCTAGCGATGTGGACTAAGTCCGCATCACAAGCCTTACTGCCAAGAAACCAAGCATAATAATTATGTATCTGTATACTGATAATCGAGGAGCTCGATGGCGCAGTGGTTAACACGCCCGGTCTGCGAGTGCTGAGGTTAAGCAACTTTCGCAAAGGCCGGCCATCGGATGGGTGACCAAAAATTTATTATCTCGAGCTCCTCCGTGCTTCGGAAGGCACGTTAAGCCGTTGGTCCCGGCTGCATTAGCAGTCGTTAACAACCACAAATCCGCACTGGGCCCGCGTGGTGGTTCATGGCCCGTTCTTCCTATCCATCCATAGGGAAGGCTCGTACCCCAGCAGTGGGGACATAAAATGAGCTGATGATGATGATACTGATAATCTAACCCTAGGTCTAAGCACACCGTAGAGAACGGTTCAAACGTCTCTGCAAAGATAGGAAGGCTGACTGTGACTACGGATCCTGCAAGTGCTGCATAAAATCAGATTAAAATATTAGTAATATATAAAAAACGCTAGTATAAAGTGTTTCATTTGATGTATTGTAGTAGTGCACACGTTCACTATATCAAAAATATTTAAATACCTTGTAGAAAACTATGTCTGCAAAGATAAGTCACAACAAAAGGTTATTTGAAATGAAATCATTAAAATATTGTATAATAAGATCATTGGAAGCTACTATTTCATTTGGTTACTTATTTTCCTCTACAACATTAATCAATAACAGACAGTTTTGAGTTCAAACGTGAGTGCCATCGTTTCGTCATTAGGAAAAGAAATATCTATGGCATTTAACGTCGGGAGGTCGTGAACTTCATTGCGACTTATAACTTCGAGGTTATGTAAGAAAATGTATAGTCAGCATCGAGATGATTGAAGCTCATTTAATGCTTAAAAAATCACCGTTACATTTCACCATACTAAGTTATAAAGTCTAGTTTGATGAATAAAAAATGTATTTACAAAGAGTTGCATCTGCATACAGTTTTTAAAGTTGTTGAAAGTGCTAATCAAAGCTCATCCAAAGCAGTAAGATTTAACTTTCGAGATATATTTGACCACTTATGTTGAACTTGATACTGACGACAGCATTGAAAGTCACTGAAAGTTGACAAATACCTGTTAGCTATCAAACCAACTAATTAAATTAAATTTGTTGGTATGACAAAGTGATCAGTGACTTTTACCACTGACTGTACCCACGTACAATTACAATTTTCATAACACCAACATCGGTATGCATGTAGGCATATGCACAAACATGTTAATCTGCTCATTTCCCAAAGTTCACCATCGTCTTTCGATTTGTGTCAACTCAGACAGGTGACGACATATATATCATTAAGTTTGGGTAATAATCGTATTGTGAAACACAATCTAAATTTTATGTTTTATGGTTCGTGTTATAACACATTTATTTGTAATAACAATAACTTTAAAAAATCTTATTTATAATAATAAATGAGAAAGTGTGTTCTTCAATCACGCTGATGAGGTTTTCTTGAGTGAGATATCTGGATATAGAAAGTATAGACTCATTGTTCAACGACAACAAACGTCTAATTGTATATATTATATTACATATTATATTAAATATTATATACAATTAGATGACAAACGGGAAGGCAAACGGGAATTTAATTCAAAAGTACACAAAAATCACAAAAAATTAGGTGTCCAATAGAATATTATAGACAAACTGTAACTGAAACCTACTTTCAATCAGACTCTTAAATTACATAATAAATATTTATTTATGTTTGTATTTTAGTATCCTACTTAAATAATCATAATTAAGAAGAAAAGCCAATATCAGAAAAAAATAAATTATATAAAGGAAGAGGTTCAATATCAATATGTTACCTATAGGCAAATTGTAACAGAAACCCAGTTAGAACAGACTCATAAGTAACAAAAACGGTGATACTAGCATTCGCATTAATGTCAGGGGTCGATAGAAAGCGAAAAGCGAAGATGTGTTACGTGCGCATGATGTAACGCACTGTCGCAGAGCATCGCCCAGACGGGTCACGGGCTCGCCCATGTTGGGATCTGTGTTAGATAAACATTAGGTTCAAATTTTGTTACCGGCGACTCATTGACAAGTTTTTTTTATTTTAGTTGGTTTTGTGATGGCATGGTACGGGTTGCATATTAGCCAGTGTTAAACTAAGAAGTAAAAAAGGTTTTTTTTACTAGAAAACATCAACCAGTCTTAGCTCTAGTGGGAACCTACGACCCTTGGATTACCGGTCCAATGACCGCTGAGCTACCGAGACCTCCACACACATGTAACTACATATAGAAATTGAATGCAAAAATTAGAACAAGAAAAAGAGGTTATATTAAAAAAAAAGTTTAATAAATTTATCATATTCTTCCTACCTCTCCTGAGTTTAGGTAAAGATTGGACTTGACTGAGACCGTTCCCGATCTTGTTGAGAGTATTAGAAAAGTGACGCTGTACTGTTTTGTTTGCGCGCTTGTGTAGTAAATGTCAAAAGTTCAACGAACTTTGTCTTTTAATTACTGATGGTACCATGAAGATGTAGAATATGTATAGTATAGTAGTTTTACGTGACTTTTCTTTTATTTGTCTCAATTTGAATTTGTTCATATTGAATAATCGTAATTTTTATTGCTTGATACTGCCTTTATAAAGTCTACTTTAATTTAGTTTGTCTTCTTTTACTCCTTAATATTTTATGTTTAACTCTTTGAATACGACAAGTACCAATATGAGTATTTAAAGCACAAAATGTAAATCATATAACGTCATTGCACATTAAAATATATTTTCTATACCGAATCCGTATCAGTAACGTCCTAAAAGGTTACTTTTTAATTGCCATGTTACCAACAAAACTCCCAAAAAGGTTTGTAGCGCCTTGCCGAAATGTAGGGAACATAAAAATTTGGCAAAAGGATATGAGCTTACAATAACAAACTGACTTTATACAGATAAATGACGAAACACTTTCGATTACATGAATGAAGTGTTATGAATGAAGCAAACAGTTTAGTGTCGTGTGGTTAATCAAACAACGACTTTTAGTTTTAACCTTAAAACTGTAAGACATAACATCATCATCAGCTCATTTTGTGTCCCCACTGCTGGGGCACGAGCCTCTCCTATGGATGGATAGGGAGAACGGGCTATAAACCGCCACGCGGGCCCAGTGACATAACAACAAACACAAAATATTTACTCGTAAAATATACTGTTCTAAAATTTACGCGAACACTACACATTGAAATGAAACACTTTAAATAGATTGATAGATAGATAATACTTTTATTGCAACACTATAAAAGATAAACATGAACAAAATTTAAATAATTCACAAAGTTACAGTTTCGCGGTCTTTTTTTTTATATTAACGGGTAAGCAAAGTGCCTTGATCTCACCTGATTTTAAGTGACGATAAGGCCAATAACGGAAGCGCACTTCACCCGGGATCCTCAACTAGTGAGGCACTGGCTATCTTATCGCTTTCAAGCGATTTCTTCCAGACAACCAGTCGGATGGAGAGAGCTAATAAACTGTAAGATCAGAGGTGAAACTATTAAAACATACTAGAATAATCTGTATTTTATAAATGAAGCAAATAATAATAATAATGATAAATATATACATAAATAACCTGCTGTGCCCCGCGGTTTCACCCGCGTTAATTAGCGAACCATCTACACAGCGCACGCAAGGAAAGCTCTCAAAACAAATATTTTCCCGTTTTTGCAACATTTTTCATTGCTGCTCCACTCCTATTAGTCCTAGTGTGATGTAATATAGTCTGTATAACCTTCCTCAATAAATGGACAATAAATGGGGTGAAAGTTGAAAAACCATTTGATGGTTACTATATGGAACTAGAGCTTCGGAAGATCGGAAGGCACGTTAAGTCGTTGTGTGTCCCGATAATAAATTTCGAACTAAAAACCTACCTATTAATCGATACATTTCTTTTGTGCCATAGTACCCAATGTTTTAAAAAAAAATCTTTGGGTAGGAAGAAAATAATAAAAATAGTTAGTAAAATCAACTACGACTGTAAAATAATGTCATAAATAATAATAAGCTTTTTAATTATAATACTTATGCGTTCTCACGGCTGAATGAGGTAGGAAAAAAGTGACTGTCGGAACGCAATGACATTTCTCATACAACACAAGCATAACTATGTTAACATGTACATTAACGAGTTAAGAATAAAGAATAAAAAATTATTAAACATACAACATGTAATAAAAATAATAAAAATAGTAACAATTTACATTGTGCCCTGTTATGTGATGCCAACACTGTGCACAGCTCAGTATTCGCAGCAGGCGGGACCTGCTGCACTGGTATTCTGCTGTACACAGTAGTGATATCATGGCACGAAACAGGAAAGAAAAAAAAACAAATTGTTATAGAAGTAACTTACTTAAATAAAAACATTAACATAAAATAACACGAATAATATTAACAACAAAACGAATAGGCAATATAGGCATCATCATCATCATCATCATCAGCTCATTTTTATGTTCCCACTGCTGGGGCACGAGCCTTCCCTATGGATGGATAGGGAGAACGGGCCATAAACCACCACGAGAGCCCAGTGCGGATTGGTAGTTGTTAACGACTGCTAATGTAGCCGGGACCAACGGCTTTACGTGCCTTCCGAAGCACGGAGGAGCTCGAGATGATACATTTTTGGTCACCCTTCCGATGACCGGCCTTTGCGAAAGTTGCTTAACCTCAGCACTCGCAGACCGGGCGCGTTAACCACTGCGCCATCGAGATCCTCAATATAGGCAAATCGTAATTATTAAGTTACCTCACATTCTCTCTCGGATTCATGAGGTCAACGCTGCTTCTGACATAAGGGGGCAGAATAAAATAAGACCCGATTTGTGGTCGCCCGGTGGTCGATATGGTATATAATAATTATTATATTTTATAAATATTTTCAATATTTGTAAAAATATTTAAAACGGATGTTGATGACGTAGTTCTTTGTCGACATTGAATACGGCTCCTTTGGCTTACAGAGTAAGAGTAGATAGTGTTGATTAATTTCGGCAAGTTGGATTGAGGCACGATAGCATAGTTGGTAGTGCACCTGACCCGGCATCACATGTCATGGGGTGCGGGTTCGAATCCCGCTCGTGGATTTTTTTCAACACTTTGTCTTTTATATTATTTTTATCACTTCCATTTTTGTCATCACATAAATTGTAACTACCATGTACATAGGGTCCCTATGGTTGACTGGTAGAGAATGCCTCAGTCATTAAGTCCGCCATGTAATTTATATTGCAAAAGTTTTAAATAAATAATATTTATGTATAGGAAAAACTTTTTGTACTGGGTCTCTCTAAAAGCTTTAAAAAACAGCTGTTCCCAAAATTTACGGTGTACCTATTAGATTAATCTGTAAGTAGCAAATAATAATTGTTAAGTTGCCACACATTCTCTTTCCGAGTCATGAGGTCAACGGTGCTTCTGACATAAGTGGGAAGAATAAATTAAGATTTCATAATACAAGTATTTTGTAATGCAGATTCAAGGGTACAGTTTTCGTGGAAAATCTTTGGAACAACGTTACAATATCAAATAACTAAATGTAAATATTTATTTTGAACAAATTGAGTGGTTGTTTTTGTTGTAAAATTTAAATATTCAAAGTAAAATATCTGTGTTTCTGTTTTCTTAAATCGTGAAAATAATCAGTATATCTAATAACAATAATAATAATAATGATAATTTTCTCCTCATACGTGAAAAATGCTTAAAATGGGGTACAAAGTTTTTGTTTCACATTTTTGTAGATTATATTAATTTATTTCTTCTAGTATACATTGATATCCCCAAATAGTGTAAGTATGTCACCTGGTGTAGAAGGTACCAAAAAAAAATGTTACATAATATGCGGTAAATTGTAATGTAAATTAGATTAAAGTTATGTTAAATTATTAATATTTATTGAGGACTTGAACTGGCAAAAAGAAAAGTAATTACTTATAGTAATTAGTGTTACCCCCAAATTTTATCATTTCTTTTCCGAAAGTGTAAGTATTTGAATTGAAATTGTAAGAACAAAGTTGTCACAATTTTCCTTTTCAGTTAAGTATATCATGTAATTAATAATTAATTTTTACTAACGAGTAATAAAATCGATACTTCACTTAATCATTTTCTGTTTATCATATTTTTTGTTTATTTTCTTTCTATTCTTATTTTATTGATAAGTAATAATATACTTATCAATAAAATAAGAAAAGGATGTGTGATGTGTAATGTAATAACTATGTTAGCTCAAAGTCCGTGGTATGGGACACTGGTGACCTCTGGCCTACGGGTTCTTTCAAAACCTATCGCAAGCACCAGTCTCTCACAAGGGGTACTTATGGGTTCCATTTACTTCATATGTCTCTTTTTTTTTGTACAACTTATACCTTGTGATGACAAAATAAATTATATTTTAATATTTTAATTACGAGATTCTAACACCAATTACATAACAAAGCCTTCCCCACCCAGCCAATCCAAACGCGCGGGTATATGAATCAATTAATCCATATATTATCCTTAGATATTTGTATAATTACACCTATCATTTAACATATAAGAGGATGTTATACATAAATTTACATGTGTTATTTATTATTGTAACGCAACTAAACAATCTGGGTAAGTGTGCCATCGCTACTCTTCCGTGAGAATAGGCAGACAAAGGTGCGGCCGACCTCAGACGACTATTGTTTCTGCTAAACAGAATTACTTTTGGATACTTGATTGACTATTTAATTAGATGCTATTAACCTTTTATATCCTGCGCTGATCATCATTCATCACCTACTCATTTTATGTCCCCACTACTGGGGCACGAGCCTTCCTTATGGATGGATAGGGAGAACGGGCCATAAAACACCACGCGGGCCCAGTGCGGTTTGGTGGTTGTTAACGACTGCTAATGCAGCCGAGACCAACGACTTTACGTGCCTTCCGAAGCACGGAGGAGACGTGATGATTCATTTTTGGTCACCCATCCGATGACCGGCCTTTGCGGCGGCGAGGGCTGATCACCGCCGCCAAATAATTAACATTATATTGTGTCTGCATTCACAGCAGACGACGGATTAAGTTTTGAACAGTTGTTTGGGAATAAACAGCTTTCTATTTTATGTTATTCGTTACGTATGCTTCTCATCGTAAATATAGTAAAATTTTACAAAAATATTGTTACCTCCTGATTTGCACCTGATCCAAATACTCAGTAGGCACATAAAGCTTTGAATTCCATTTGTGACAATTTCTTCAACATTTCGTTCCTCATTTTGAGTTCGGTATGATGAACTTAAATTTTCAGTCAAAATTAATTTATTGATTTTTGTTGGTACCTACTTACATATTTATAATTAAAAAAACCAAACCCAAAATGTGATATAATATAATATGATGTTGTAGATACCTACTTATCATATACCTAAAAGCTCATTGCCGAATAATCTTTATATTATGTATAGGGTTTTTAATAAAAATATACAATAGGTATAAATCGTCTTATCTTTTGAATATAAAAAGTTACCTACTTAAAATTATTATAAGTAATTATGCACAAAACGTTACTAATCCATCTAAAAAACGAGAGTAATCACCTGTAGATAATTCCTAAAAAAGAATTCACATCAAGTAGCGATCGCAGCGCTTATTAATGCTCATCCATTTCTCACTGCTCAACAACAATGAGTTAAGTAACAACCTAACAAATAAGACTGTTGTCCCACGGACGCAGCCTCCATAGATTTCGATAACTCTACATTTAAACATTTAAACAGAGCAAATCGGCCATTGTTTTTTTTTCCTTATTTAGTAGCTTTGGGCAGTCAGTAAATTTAGCCAGTGTCATAGTAGTTTTTCTTACAAGTTAAATTATAATTAACCAATTGAGTATCAGTAAAAATTTGGGGCTTAACTGGTTTGGTAACTCACGCGGAACTCTTGAGAAAATCTGAAAAGTGACGTTGCACTGTTTCGTTGCATTTGTAGTACTCATGCGCGTTTAGTTACTATTTTATTTTATAATGCACATTATTTATCAATAAAACACATAGAAAATAAAACTAAACCACAATTATGATTTTTCACTTACCTGCCAAGAAGTCCTCACCATTGTCTTTATCAACACTATTCTGTTATAGAGCCTCCGCTAAGTCAATATTCAATTGTCATTTTCCATCACTTGATTTCTTAGACCATATTTGATTTGTCTTGGCTTTTGTTTGAAATGAAGAAATTTTGAATAAAGCAATTGATGAACGTTAAAAACTTTTTGGTTAAACATAATGGCAGAAAAGAAATGCGGTGACTCAAAGTGCCTGGACTTAATTAGATATTTACAATTTTTTCGAAAACACTTAAGTATTAAAAATTTTATAAAAATTTTAATATGATTACTTTTCCTGTCATAATAAATGTTATTACTGAAACCGGATCCCTTACTTACATAGGCAAACAATACAAAAATGTTTAAGTGCAACATTGCCATTCATACTTACATAGCCAACTAATAGCAATTACTTTAATAATATTATAAAATTTCCCTATCAGTTGCAGTAAAGCTCAGAGCAAAAAATCAAACGTAATAGAAATTCAATATTTTATCACCGGTAATCGCCATGGTGCTAAAATACTTCTTATTTGATCACACATGAATGAAATGAATCATTACAAAAACGTTTATAATTATAGCTATTCCATTTTCAAAGTTATGTATAACTTTGAACATAAACCTTATTGATGAGGTATCTCCATGGTATGTTAAAACGTATATAAGTTATAAGACTGCACCCACAGACAGACACTGCAGACACCCACTAAAACACTAGTAGTTAATTAAAAGATAACAATGCATTACTCAACTAGCTAAACATTTAATTATACAAGCTAAAATAATGTTGCAAATATCCGAAATATTCGTTGCCGAATCTCAAACGCGAAAAAACAAATGTAATCCATCAAAGCAGCACTAAAACCCTCCATAATTACACTATAATCACATAGTCGCTTGAAGAACGAAACCGGCAATTTGATCATCGATCGTTTTGCGATTCGATTGAGAAATCGATTGGGGCATTACGCGATTATTCGGTTGCATTTTGAGTGCGTGAGAGAACTGTGAACCTTGCCTTCTTTTGACATGTTAAAACATTTCGCTTATTCATGAGTTCTCATACGTAAGACGCTGACTGTACCAATGAGACGGACCTCTTAAAGCCGCGCCCTCGATATTGGACCACCAAGACAGCTCAGAATTATCGATTATAAATTCATATGATTTATCGAAATATCTGTAACTTTTGTATAGTAAAAACAGCTGTAAACGCAGCTATATTAATATGTAATCGTTATAATATTATATTATTATGCTTTGAGCATGAACTTGTGATAAACTTCGACTGTAAAAGACAAGATAAGCACGGGTTTCAAAGTAAAAAAAATGGCATTCACACATTTTCAAAATCTTGCATACACAAGCGGGAATTCAATCGAATCTAGATATATTTAGATTGGGTTTTGGTTTTTCTGACTTGTTTTTTTTATTGTAACAAAAAGAAGGAAAGATTATAACAGAATTGAGCTGCGAACAACTCATCAAAATCATCAAAAAAGTGAAAATAATCTTGACAATTAAAAAAAGGAAACTAGCTGGCACTTTTTTTTTAAGTGACATTCTGCTTTTAACTTATTTAAATTTAGTTTTTATAATTATAAATACGAGTATAGTGATGTGAAAGTAAGTAACATTTTTATTGTCATACAATTAAAAAGAAATTGATAAAGATTGACTAAAATACCAACATTTAGGAACGTTTGCCAAAGTGGTTTTCTAACCAAAAGAATCCATAATAAAACTATAGACGAGCCAAACATGTTTCACAAAAAAAAACAACTTTGATGCAAACGTTTTACGCTTTCAATGACCTAGAAATGTTAATTGGTGCCCATGAAAAATACAAGTAATCACCTACGCTCATGCATTTTTCTCTGCACATGATTTTTTTCGTCACCCATCCTGATATTAAATATTTCGATAATTGCTTAACTCGCACGATCGCAACCAAAACGCGTAATAAAGCAATGTAACTATAAGTGATATCACAGTCATGATTCCTTTTTAACAAAATGGAAAAAACATCTATAATTATTAATAAACATGACAATATTTTCTAACCGATGTAATAAATATTTGACATATAAATTGCCCAATTTTTAATTCTGAGGCTATTGATATTCATCGTTGGCAAGAATTGTTCTTCTCAAGTTGCAACGAGGTTGTAACATTAATATTTATCGGCAATTATCTGGCAGATAACTATTGGCAAAATGATCATGGATCCAAAACAATAATCGATTATTATTGAGATATGTTAAACGTCAAACGTCGTTAAACGTAGTGATCAACGTACAATTAAAAGTTTAGGATTGAATAATATCGTGAAAACTAATATTTTTTTTATTTTTTATTCATTCGTAACGGGTAAGCACCTAGCCTTAATCTCACCTGATCCTAAGTGATGGTAAGGTCACATGTGGAAGCGCACTTCGTCTTCCCCCGGAATCCTCAACCAGTGAGGAAATAGCTAAGTATCTTATCTCTAACGGAACACAATAATGCTACTAACATTGATGTTCATCATCATCATTATCATCATGTCAGCAAAAAAAACGTCCACGGCTGGACAAAGGCCTCCCTTAAGGATAAATAATTTTGAGTGGAATTTGCCATAATCGCCACGCTTGGCAGGCGGGTTGGCGATGGCAGTAATGTGAGAATAATCACAGAGAGACGATGCTGCCCATCCTCTGGAATGGTCCACTAGTCGCTTTCTACGACACCCACGGGAAGAGATGGGGTGGTGCAATTCTTTACCCCCGGCACCACACGGGGAATATTGATGTTATGGCGACATATTTAGACAAAATTTTGTATTTAACGCAAACTAGGTACTTAGTATTAATAGTTATCTTAAACATGAGTTTCGTCGATGCCGACGTTTCGACCGATTCGCACCGGCCAGTGGTCACGGGCTGTCACGGCTTCGTCAAAATCTTTGTTTATAATGGAATGCGTATAATTATCATCAAAATACGGTTTTATCACTAAAAGTGACTCTTACAGACTATCTTTCCCAATACTAAACAAATTATATGTGTGCTTAACTGTGCTTGGCCTTCTGTAAACTGATCTAAACTACAATGTCAACATAATATAAACCAAACATTGCCTTCATATTTGTTTGTAGTGCAGTTGGTAAGGCAAAAATATATTTAATTTTATATAAAAAAAATTAATTAGGAATTAATTAGGAGTGTTTGCTGATCATTTATTTGTAATTTATGTTTAAAGATGACTAGTAGCCCGCTCGCGACTTCGTCCGCGACCTGAGTGAACACCATGAACCATCTAAAACGTCCATCCATCTAAAACGTTTCTTTTCCTTTCTTTTATACAATCCTTGTCTTGAAAATTACGAACACAACAAAAAATAAATCAGCCAAATCCGACGAACCGTTCTCAAGTAATGCCCTGACATACACATGTGGCAATTGATTTTTATTAATATAGATGTGTAGTTAAGTTTATTTTGTACAGTTATGAACTCTGCAGATAAAAACCATCAGTGCAAGTTGGCATCGTTTATATGAGCAGAAATATTTGGGATATAATAGTCGTTATGTAGTGTAAGATGGGCACAAGAACATAAGAGCCACAATGATTAAAAGCAGTAGACTGTCTCACGGCTAGGCAAAAGCCTTCATCATCATCTCATCCAAAAGACGTCCACTGCTGGACAAAGGCCTCCCCCAAGGATCTCCACAACGACCGGTTTTGTGCTGCTTGCATCCAGCTTCCCGCGACCTTTACCAGAAGTCGGTCCACCTTGTTGGAGGCCTGCCCACACTGCGCTTTCTGGTACGTGGTCGCCACTCGAGGACTGTTCCGCCCCAGCGGCCATCAGTCCTGCAAGCGATGTGCCCTCTGCCTACTGCCACTTGAGCTTATCAACTCTTCGGGCTGTCGGTATGACCTTCATCATTGAAATCAATTCATCGCTTCTACTGATGGGTATTAGTTGTATCACCACTTTTGTATGCCATTGAAGCAGCTGACTCTCTGGTAAAAAACGAAATGAGCCTTCGCTCGACTAATGTCCAAAATACAAACGGTAATCATCGACAGTCTAACGATGTGACTAACACAAAAACATTGAATATGGCATGGCATCTCTCCTACCTTGACATAAAGTAACGCAATCACACACAAACATTCACAAAATTTCTATTAATTAGGTAACATCTCTGCAACAGCCAATCAACGTCCAAATCAGCAGATGCGAAAGCTTGTTATACACAAACACAAAGTACTTTGAAGTGCAATAATAATGTAATATGTAAGATTCATATAACCGAGCTTCAAAAGGCACGCCATGCCTTTGATCGTAGCAACGAGACGTTAAGAGGCGTTAATGAAGATGAAGTATATTGCTAAGTATGATCAACAAAGATAAAAATCAATCACACCAATTATCTAGTTCTGAACTAAGCTGTCCAATATACGAGTATCAAACATGATAGATACACAATCAGTCAGTCAGTAAATTCGCTTTGATTTTAAAGATATTTCATTTATAAATAGTTCGTACACAGGTCTTACATTATTCATTGCTTATTATTGTATGATAATGTCAATATTTTAGCAAAATGTCGTAATTAACTTTAAGCCTTATCTGAATACATGATATAAGAATATGACTTTGGGTCACCATGTTAGCCATGCTTTACGCTCAGACCATCAGTATTTTAAGGTATTACGCGTTGATTTTAAAGATATTGACTAGTTGTTCGTACACAGATTACTTTATTCATATCATTCGTTAAGTTGCATGATATTGTCAATATTTTAGACTAGCTGACCCGGCGGACTTCGTACCGCTTTGACAGTTTCCATCATTGAGTTAAATATATATCAATGGTTTCCTTGACAACAAAACAAACATCATTTTGTATTGAAAATTAAATTGTTGTTTTTAGTATTTTATATATTATTAATATTTTTTAATATAGCCTATGTTACTCAGCGCTAATGTAGCATTCTAATGGTGAAAGAATTTTTTAAATCGGTCCCGTAGTTTTTGAGTTTATTCGTTGCAAACATACATACATACATACAAAAATACAAAGGTTTCCTCTTTATTATAATTAGTATTAGTATAGATATATATCGTAATAATATGCCTTACCTGAATACATAATACGTGTATATGACATTGGGTTACGCCAAGACCAACATAATATTAGTATTTTATCAAATCTAACCTATAATATGGATAAGTTCGTTAAAGAAATACCCCGTGATAACTTTTGTTTAGTGTACTTCAATGATTTTACTTTTTTATTTTAAGTGCTAATTGCTGCACTGAAGCTGAATTAAATACTTATAAAATACAGTGAAAGAATTAAACGCCTACCCGACCCAACCAGGAATCGAAAGCCAGCCAGGGTCTTCCGCAATCCGGGCGGCTGCACTGACCGCTATGCTACCAGGAAGGCTGACGTAAGCGCTGAATTTTGTCACTGCTTTTTAATTTGCCGGATTGCGGAAGACCCCGGTTCGATTCCTGGCTGGGTCGCGTAGGCGTTTAATTTTTTCACTGTATTTTATAAGTATTGCCAAAATTATCTTACAAGTTTCATAATAATTCCTAAAATATTATACCATGTTTAAATTACTATATCTGTGGAGGAACCTTTTATTAACGAAACGGGGAAAGCGGTATGTTAAGGTACATACATCATATGCAGTATCAAAGAAACATTCACGTGTTATTGCGAATGGCTGTACCTACTGTGGGTCAACTTCAACCTGAAGAGATTCGTCTCGGCCGTCGCTCACAGGCGAAAGTGATACGTAACATTTACTCATAGACTCACACACTTATGAGTCATTGACCATAAGCATGCGTAGGGTAAAGATACCAAGAACACGCAGTGATAATAATTATTGATATTGTATCTGGTGAAGGTCACGGGAAGCCGCTGGATGCGATCAGTACAAAACCGGTCGTTGTGGAGATCCTTGGGTGAGGCCTTTGTCCAGCAGTGGACGTCTTTTGGATGAGATGATGATGATGATGATTGTATCGGTTGGGTGGTTCGGTACTTGCTTACTCTTTGGTAGCTATCTTCTTCTACTTCAGCCTTTCGCCACCCAATTATGAGTGAACGCTTCTCCCTTTGCACGCCATCTTTTTCTGATGCTATTTCAAGCCAGTTGTCTCCATTGAACCGGTTGGCTTCCTACGTTTCTATGTACAGTTCTTGGTTGACATTTTAGGTCTTCGTGACCCCGTGCTTGGTAGCTTTATGCGTGTATTAGCCTAGCCAAAAGTGTAGTCACGGTTAAGTTGATATATAATGAAAAAGCTATCATATTACATAAACAAAATATATATGTATTTAGTATTAAAGGGAACGTGTTTACAATTAGTCCGACCTATAAATTCATAACACACTATAGTTTTTTCTTAATAATATCTGTTGCGTACATACTTTTTAGATAACTTTGTTTTTATACTTTTTATTATAATTTGTTTTTGGAATATTTTCTCTTATGTCGTTATATGTCATATGTTTTGATTTACTTGAATTACATAGTTTGCCAACCAAACCAGTGCCTTTTTATTAGTCTATTTTCATATCGAACATAGTGGTCGTTCACGTCAATATGAGCAGCGGCATCATTTCGTTCGTTGTAAACGTTATGCAGCATCGAATGATGTCGGAAAGTACAGCCGTCGTGTTTACATAGCTCTTTAGATTTACAAAACCTTATTCTGTGTAAACCCTTTTTCAGACAACGATGACAAATCTTTTTACTTTTTATAAACTGCGATGTTGCGTACATACCTTTTTAGATAACTTTATGTTTTTATACTTTTTATTATAATTTGTTTTTGGAATATTTTCTCTTATGTCGTAATATGTCATATGTTTTGATATTCTTGAATTACATAGTTTGCCAACCAAACCAGTGCCTTTTATTAGTCTATTTTCATATCGAATATAGTGGTCTATCACGAATTTGCCATTCTTTGATGGCAAGTCGTCATTAGAATATTTAAGTTTCAAACGTACTTTTCTCGAAACTAAGGCTTCATACACAGACGTTGAAAACTTAGCACGGCTTAGTTATGCGTTGCGTGGTGCAGCGCGCGAGGCAGTGAACGCCTTGCTGGTGTCAGCACGCGTGCCTGCCGACGTAATAAGCGTGCTGGACATGAGATTCGGCCGCTCTGAACTCATCGTGGTACAAGAGATTGCCTCCATACGCTCGCTACCCCGGCTGAGCACAGAAGGTAAGGAGCTTTCTAGTTTTGCGTGTCGTGTTCGTAACTGCGTAGAAGTGGTAAAATTGTTAAATGAAACTGACTATTTACGATCACCGGAGTTATTTAGCGCTATGTTATCTAAACTCCCCACACTATTACGAACGCGCTGGTTAGATTATGCTGCTTCTCGCGAGGGTTACGTCGAAGAACGTCTCTCAATGTTCGCGGATTTTCTGGCTCATGAAGTAAACCTACAGGTTAGGTACGGGATAGTTGAAGCTACGGCTACTACTTCCAGTTATAGTTTTGATGCTGCTAGGAAATTTCGTGAAAAGGTAAATTCAATCAGTGACGGCGCACAACATACTCAAACTAGTGTTTCATCTAAGGGAAAACCCGTAAAACCCGTTTACAAAATTAATTGTTTGTTTTGCGCTGAAAATCATGACATTAGTAATTGTGACAAATTCAAAGCGTTGTCAGTAAGTGACAGATGGCAGTTTATAAAAAGTAAAAAGATTTGTCATCGTTGTCTGAAAAAGGGTTTACACAGAATAAGGTTTTGTAAATCTAAAGAGCTATGTAAACACGACGGCTGTACTTTCCGACATCATTCGATGCTGCATAACGTTTACAACGAACGAAATGATGCCGCTGCTCATATTGACGTGAACGTTGTAGATTTTACTTCGGGCGAATGTGATAAAGTAGAAAGAGAGGCAAGTCACTCACATGTTTCAGACATAGTTGCACATGCTGCTGCTTCAACTACAGGCAAGAAATTACAGATGTTGCTTCTACCTAAATTCACTTCACCTCTTTTAAAGATAGTCCCAGTAACAGTAACAGGTCCATCTGGTAGCTTTGATACGTACGCGTTATTAGACGATGGATCTACTTCAACTTTCATCGATTCTAAGGTATCGTTGCGGATTGGTGTAAGTGGACCGCAGTCTCAAATTCGTATTGACTGTGTAGGTGGGCTGTCTAAAGACACTAATGTACAGTATGTGGACTTCCATATCAGAGGTAGAAACGAGACTAACAGTTACCTTATTCGTAAAGCACGGTCAATCAGCGGTTTAGGAATTAAACGTCAGTCAGTGAGTAGCGACACCATCTCCAAGTTTAGTCATTTGAGTGATTTGTTGGATATGTTGTGCTATGACGACGCAGAACCTACGATAATTATAGGAATTGACAACTGGCATTTGTCAGTTGCGTCTCAAAGTCGAAGAGGCAGTAAATCTCAACCAGTTGCTATTCGTACACTATTGGGATGGGTTTTGTTTGGTTTTGCAAGTAGTCGCACGAAGCCAGTTGAATATGCGTGTCATGTAAACTTTAAAGAAGACAGCGAGTTAGAGGTACTTGTAAAACAACAGTATGGTCTAGAAAGTATAGGAATTACTAAATACGAGACTCGAAGTGCTGACAATCAGCGCGCTCTGCAGATATTAAAACAAACATCCCGACGTCTGTCAGATGGTCGATTCGAAGTCGGTTTATTATGGAAGTCGGACTCTTTAAACGTTCCCGACAGTTATCCTTTAGCGTATTCTCGGTTTATGAGTCTCGAACGTAAGATGGTAAAAGAACCTGATTATGCGAAACGTTATCGTGAGAATATTAATGATATTTTGCGTAAAGGCTATGCAGAGGAATGTTTCAAAGAACCTTCTTCTAAGTCAATTTGTTGGTATTTACCACACTTTGGTGTTATAAATCCTAACAAGCCTGCAAAGTTACGTGTAGTTCACGATGCAGCTGCACAAACACAAGGTGTGTCTCTTAATTCTTTGTTGTTAACCGGGCCTGACCTTTTACAGTCATTACTCGGAATTTTGATGCGTTTTAGGGAAGGTAAGATCGCTTTGACAGCTGACATCATGGAAATGTTTCCTCAAGTCAAAATAAACGAGCAAGATCGCGATGCTCAACGTTTCCTTTGGCGTGATAAACCTAGCGGTCCTGTTAAGACATACCGTATGTCGTCAATGGTATTTGGTGCTTGTTCTAGTCCAGCAACAGCCATTTATATAACAAATCTAAACGCATCAGAATTTCGGGAGGAGTTTCCGGAGGCTGTTCTGGCCATCACACGTGATACATATATGGATGATTTCATAGGAAGTACAGACTCAGTGACGGACGCAGGCCAATTGGCAGTTAATATAGTTAACATTCACAAGCGCGGTGGCTTTAAAATGAGAAGTTGGGTGTCCAACAACCCCGCTGCTTTAAGGAAATTGCCAAAAGAGCTGTGGTCTGACCTTCATGTAGCAGTTGAGAGTAGTGTTAATTTAGGTGTCATTCCATCACCAACATTCAATCGCACATTAGGTTTGATTTGGCATCCTATCCCTGACCTAATAAGTTTTAACACAGGACAGAATATTTTGCCAAAAAGATACACCAAACGGGAAGTACTAGCTCAGATCATGCGTGTTTATGACCCGTTGGGTGTCTTAGCTCCCATCATAGTAAAGGGTCGCATACTTTTTCAAAGCTTATGGCGCAAAGCACTCGACTGGGACGAGGAGCTATCAGAGGCAGACAGAAACATTTGGCAACAGTGGTTTCAAAATTTAAAATCTATTACTCAATTGAAATTATTCCGATGTTACAACTTGTCGGATTCTACAGTTATCGATCTTGAGCTGCACATGTTCTGCGATGCAAGTGAGTTGGCATACGCCGCTGTCGGTTATTGGCGTTTTACACTCGCTAGCGGTGAGATAAAACTTGCACTGATTGCAAGCAAAGCACGTGTGTCACCGCTCAAGCCAATTTCGATTCCGCGTTTAGAATTACAAGGCGCTCTGATAGCTGCTCGCTTAGCCGATTTCATTTGTAAAGCTCATAGGGTTGTACCTAACCGCCGCTACTTCTGGTGCGACTCAATGACAGTATTAGGTTGGTTGCGTAGTGATGCGAGAGATTTTAAGCCCTTTGTAGCACATCGTGTGGGAGAAATTATTGAGCTTAGTGACATAAATGAATGGCGCTGGATTCCGAGTCAGCTGAATGTAGCAGATGATGCTACTAGATGCAAGAGTGTGTTACTTGAAATTGAGTCGCGTTGGATAGCTGGCCCACAGTTTTTGTTACTTCCTGATTGGCCCACAGAGCCAGTGATAGAGTTCCCACCAGTTCAAGGGAACAGCGAGCTAAAACGCAAACCCTCTGAATTGGTGAGAGTTCTAACGGAGCGCGTTAACCCGCCATCAGCGGTCACGGCAGACTGCTCAAAGTTCAGCAGCTGGCTGCGTTTGGTACGCGCCACCGCACGCGTTCACCAAGCGGTTTACGTATTTCGGCAGTTTGTACAAAATTCATCGTTTTCTGACCGTAGTCATCGCTTACGAAATGCGTCCACCACCACTGCTACTCTTATCCCGCTTACAGTTGAGTTTATGAAATCCGCAGAAAGGCATATTATGTTAAAAACTCAGCTAGATAGTTTTTCCAAGGAGTTCGGATGCATTCTAAACTCAAGACCGATACCGAAGACTAGTCGCCTGGCCAAGTTGTCTCCTGCACTGGGCGGTGATAATCTGTTACTTCTGGCAGGAAGAATCGGAGCCGCAGAGAATGTAAGCCAAAGTTTAAAGACTCCAGTAATTTTAGACGGACGCCACCCGGTAGTTCGGTTATTGGTTCACCATTATCATGGCAAGATGGGTCATGCAAACCACGAGACGGTCGTTAATGAGATACGACAGCAGTACTGGCTTCTTCGGCTACGTAATACAGTCCGATCAGTGGCGCACCAATGTCTGATTTGCCGCATACGCAAGACAAAACCGCAAACACCACCGACCGGTGACCTGCCTCAACAGAGAATGGCACATCATAACCGCTCCTTCACGTTTACTGGCCTGGATTACTTTGGCCCAATTAACGTGACGATTGGTCGCAGACGTGAGAAAAGGTATGTGGCTCTATTCACGTGCATGACGTCGAGAGCAGTTCATTTGGAGCTGGTTCATTCACTTTCGGCAGACTCGGCAATTCTCGGCATTCGCAGGTTTATTGCGCGAAGAGGGGCCCCCACAACAATTTTTTCCGATAACGGCACGGCTTTTGTTGGTGCCAACAGAATTCTTCGAGAGTTTTACGGAAGTCACATAGAGAACTTTGCTACAAATAACGGTATTGGTTGGAGTTTTATACCGCCGGCTGCTCCAAATTTCGGTGGCTGCTGGGAAAGACTTGTGCGGTCAGTCAAAGTGGCACTCAACGCAGCCCTCAGAGAACGTGCACCAAAGGAAGAAACACTTCTTACGCTGCTGGCAGAAGCCGAAGCTATAGTTAACTCACGACCATTAACACATGTTTCTGTGAACTCTGTTGAACAAGAAACGCTTACCCCCTTCCATTTTCTCATCGGTTCATCCTCTACAAATGCGTTACCCGCAAACATGGAGGACAATGTCCTGATTGGGCGGACTGAGTGGAAGA
This sequence comes from Eudonia mercurella, assembly GCA_963082485.1. Classification (NCBI taxonomy): domain Eukaryota; kingdom Metazoa; phylum Arthropoda; class Insecta; order Lepidoptera; family Crambidae; genus Eudonia; species Eudonia mercurella. The sequence goes on from OY720040.1 coordinate 4,879,877, forward strand.
AGGCGCTGCGACTTGCAGATCTATTTTGGTCCCGTTGGGTGAAAGAGGTGCTACCGACGATGCAGCCTCGGCAAAGACCACATCATCCTTCCACTTCTCAAATTGCTGTTGGAGACCTGGTCCTTGTGGTCGACAGCAATCTTCCGAGAGGAGTCTGGCCAAGGGGAATAGTCACAGCAACATACCCGGGACGGGATGACGTGGTAAGGGTGGTGGATGTATCTACTGCGTCGGGTACGTTGCGTCGTCCCCTCGTCAAAATTATACGGCTTGCTAACAAAGATAGTGGTTGCTAAAGAGGGGAGGATGTTGCGTACATACTTTTTAGATAACTTTGTTTTTATACTTTTTATTATAATTTGTTTTTGGAATATTTTCTCTTATGTCGTTATATGTCATATGTTTTGATTTACTTGAATTACATAGTTTGCCAACCAAACCAGTGCCTTTTTATTAGTCTATTTTCATATCGAACAATATCATTTAAAGTTGGGCAAAAATCATGAAAACCAGTGGCGGCGTTTAGTTGATATCTTATAGTTTATCTAAATTATTATACCTCTAATTATGTCTAAAGAATCACCAATGTCTTAACTACAAATCGTCCGTCTCACATTTTCGATTTATCAAGCGGTTTTTTAAATTATTATTTTTCAAATTAACACGTTAAATTCCCCATACAAAATTAGTATGGCCGCGTGGCATCAAATAAGTATGGACGAAGACATTTCAAATAAAATATATGACACCTGTCACTTACGGACGGCGCACCCTTATGTTGTAAACAAAATTAAACCTAATTTTGTTTGACGTTTGTAATTAAATAGATACCAAAGGCATACTAAGTACCTAATGACTTTCAAGAAAATACCATGAAAATACTTAAATATCCTTAGCTCTGGCGTAATTATGAATCTAAAACTTAGCTTAGAGCAAAATTACAAATTGTAGAACTGACATCCATAAAATCAAATGTCAAACAAAATTGAACGAATAAATTTACCTAAGCTTTGTCTTATAAATAGTTGTCTGTTTTAATGCTTTGACTTCTAATTTCTAAGGTGAGGATCAAGCATGCGATTGTAAGCTATCAAACCTGCAGATAGGCAGTTTTATTGAACCCATGACATTTCGTGAGAATATGAAATATTGCTTAATTCAATATTATTATTAGTATGTGCAGTTAATGATTCCCATTACAAACAATTATATATTTTATATCTTACAAAAGGTTAGTAAAGCCTATATACCTAGGTACCGACCCACTCCTGGCCTAAGAAAGATCAAGTCATCTCTCCAATTAATTGGTTTTGGCTAAATCACCGCGCTTGCCAATGCGGGTTGGTGACTATAAAACCGGGCTATGATGTCAATAAAATCCACCTACCCATATTGGACCAGTATGCACCGAGTAGGTCATGTCCCGTTGTCGACAAGTGATAGCGTTCATATGGGAAGAGTTAAACCCGGGTTTCCACTGCTGGCAGTGGAATATATGCTGTTTTTATGTTAAAAGATTATTATTAATGCGTGATTTAAATAAATATTATGAATACCCTAATGATTGTCCTGTTAACATCCACACAGCTAATAATCGTGTCGGGTTTGGGTTACGACCGTTTTTTTTGGTTTACTATAGTAAAAATTAAAATTAAAAAAAAAAAACAAAAAGCTCGCCTTCGGGTTACTGAAACTGTAAAGGCTGGAACAAGATAAAAATTCAATTTATGCAACATCATACATAACACACAGTTGGAGGCACCTTATCATTAAATTTTATGCCTCCGACTGCATGTTATGTATGATGTTGCATAAATTGAATTTTTATCTTGTTCCGGCCTTTTCAGTTGATTTTCTATTTAGTTACTTATTATTTTTTACGCAGGCGGGTTTTTTTTTTAATTTTTATTTTATTTATGTCTTTTTAGTTAGACGTATTTCATGATATACCTTTTCCTAAATCCTTGTGTTGAGTCCTTTAATTTGACCAACTCCAATGGCGTCGCACAGCCGCCATGTTTGTTTTTTTTTAACGTCACCTATCTAAGAACACTTGGGCAGCTAAGACAAATCTAACGATACCTCAATTATGTAAATCCGTTCAGCGGTTCTGGAGATATGAGGTAATAGAGAATATTACATACAAGATAGGCGCGAAAAACATAACCCTTCCTTTGCAGTCGGGTAAAAAGGAGTATTAGGCATATGGATGTTGACCCACGATTTATAATTCATTCATTCAACCCGAGCATCTACCATATCGGCTTAGGCGCTTAATGAACGAAATTAATGACGATTTCACAGACGATGCATTTCTGTTTCCGCCATAACAACAAATACTACAGAATAAAATAAATATTTAAGGGGGCTCCCATACAACAAACGTGATTTTTTTCCAATTTCTTTCTCGTGTGCGAGTCCGACTCGCACTTGGCCGGTTTTTTTTCTTTCAAGATCGCAACTAGAATGCTCCTCTCTTAAAGTTACATACGACATAACATTCGGCAGAACTAACATAGCTTCTTACTCGTAGTTTTACTCAATATTTGCACACACTAATTTGTTTAGCGCATCACCGTCGTCGTCAACGCATTGCAATAGCTTACTCAGCTGCTTGCAAAATTCGTGGCAAACAAGCAAATAATACAAACTAAATGTTGAAGTAACATGTATCAATATCGCTACTGGAGTAAACTTTCAACATAAAAGTTCTATAAAATAAAATAAATAAAATAAAAATTATCTATTTCAGACCGAGATAAAAATATTAGTGTTAGTAGATATATAAATAGTAGATGTTAGTAAATAGTGTTAGTATACATAATATAAACTATGTTAGTGTACAATCATGGTGTTAGTATACAATCTTATAAAACTAACTAAACTAAAACTAAACTTTCCCCAGCACCAACACCATACTGCCAGACCAAACGATACTGAAAGCTCTTTCTGCGTAAAACGGAACGCACCTAATTAAATTTAAATGAGGGTATCAAGCTACTAACTGATTATGAGACGACCAACACCTCAGTCTCCCTGTGACCACGGAACCTACAAAGGGTTCGAAACGTCAAGACAAACATTAAAAAGTAATGTGTTAAATAAACGCGAGTAGATCCGTAAAAGTTGTTTCATTTCAATGTGTAGTGTTCGCGTAAACTTTAGAAAACAATATAAAGGTTCTAAGTCAAAATATATTTATTTATTTATTTATTGGGTAGTGAACAAAAACATGTACCACTAATAGTAGTAGGTATAGACGGACAAGACAAGTAAAAGCACATGTTGAAAAACTTATTTCACAAGTACAGTCGCCTGCATATCAACTTATCCAAAACTGTCAAATTTATTCATTAATTTTTTTTTTTTTTTTCATTTTGTTGATGGCTTTGTGCGATTAGCACATTTAGCCAGTGTCAAAGTAATTTTTTTTACAAGTAATACATAAATAAACAATATTTCTTTTCTGTATGATGATGATGAATGATATTAGAAATGAGAAATGATATACCACCCAACCCCTCGAGTATCTCAGTAAAGATGTGGGGCTTTACTAAGTCCTCGGGCGGACTTCTTGAGAGAATTTGAAAAGTGACGTTGCACTGTTTTGTTTCATTTGCCAACACTCATGCACACTCACGAACCCTTAACGGTTAATAATCCACCATTATTTCACATTAATATTCGACATAACACAAATTTTAGAAAATAAAACAAAACCGCAGACATGACTCTTCACTTTCCCGCCAAGAAGTCCTATTCATTAATTGTCCAACTATATGCCTTTTTTTTTCTTTTTTTTTATGGCTTTGCACAAGCATTTAGCCAATGAAAAAGTGTAATTTTTCTTAGTAATACATAAATAAACAATATTTCTTTCCTGTATGATGATGATGAATGATAAGAGAAATGAGAAGTGAGAAATGATACACCCCCGACCCTTCGAGTATCTCAGTAAAGATGTGGGGCTTTACTAAGTCCTCGGGCGGACTTCTTGAGAGAATTTGAAAAGTGACGTTGCACTGTTTTGTTTCATTTGCCAACACTCATGCACACTCACGAACACTTATCGATTAATATTCCATCATTATTTCACATTAATATTACGCGATATAACACAAATTTTAGAAAACAAAACAAAACCGCAGACATGACTCTTTACTTTCCCGCCAAGAAGTCCACCATATGCCTTAGACATAAATTTCAAAGTCTATTGAGGAAATTTGTCAGTTAGTGGTAGTCTGTGCAGGCGTATGTATCTTTGAATTGTATAAAACAATTGAAAGCATTTGAGAGAAGCTATCTGTCAAAAAAGTCAGTAATGTATCTCTATAAAAATAAGATTTTTTTTATAAAAGTTTACTAATATATTTTAAACAACAAAAGTGTTGTAAATATTTTTGTACAAAACATAACCTACCTATTAAAAATAAAAAAGCATAAACCATAAACACATAATGCTCAAAGCGTTTCGCATATGCATATTTAAAAAGCAAATTAAAAGATACCGCCTTTGCAAATCATACAGCAACGGTAGGAATTTTATTATTGCCTAAAAATAAAACTTAAAACACATATTCGTTTTATAACCATTACGTCAAGGCTATCAAACAAAAAAGGAAGATACACCAATAAGAGCTATTAATGAGCATAATGTCGTTGTAAAGCCACTATATCTCCTAAATCTCGGTAGGGGTTCGCATATGATAGATACATTCTCGAAACTTGTCACTTGACCTTTTATACCGGTCCTCAGATCCGCAAAACTCAAGTTTGGAGCAAAAAGCCGGTCCAACCTTGATTTACTGATGAGTCGTTTATCACCTAGCTTTCAAATTTGCTAAGAGCAACAAAATAATTTACAAGGTAACCATATTTTGTACGATAACTTGAACATCGTATAAGAGGCTATAAAACAAATAACTACTTTACGATTATATCGAAGCGTTCCCTCGATGGAGGTGTGCTGATCAAATAGTTTACTTTACGAGTCCCATTGACTTCAATTTTTAGCCAAAACATTTTAACGTAAATCTTTGCATCTGCTAGGATCTAAATATGCAAATCTATTAAAAATAACCGCTAGATAAATGTTGAAACTCAATTTTTTAAAGTAGATATCTTTGCATTCTTTGGTTATAAGAACGACACGGGGATATGTGGGACTCTTCTCCTCATCTCCTATTTCCTGGTCCAGCTACTAAAAGGGAGGGGAGGTTTTCCCCCTTAAAAAACATAATACCGTCCCTCCTCTGCCGCAGGGACGGCTCCTACGAGTATAATATTAGTAATCATACATTTTAAAAACCATTTAAAGGTTTCTTACAGGTCGAGGGCTGTTTACTAAAAAGACTTATAAATTCCCTCGGAAGATACGCGTGTGTGAATGAATACTAGCGGGCCGTTAGGAAGAGAATTAAATCATTCACTGTATTCTCTTCGAAAATACATTATATTAATGTGCAAGTTGTATTATAAATCCTTGTTTCTAGATTATAAAAAAATGGAAAATGTAGAGCCTTTCCTACGGATGGATAAGGAGAACAGGACATAAACCACCACGCGGGCTTAGTGCGGATTAGTGGTTTTTTTATGTTAAAAGGAGGCAAACGGGCAGGCGGGTCACCTGATGGAAAGTAATCACCGCCGCCCATGGATCAAAACCAAAGTAATCGCAGATGCGTTGCCGGCCTTGAGGAAGGAGTTGGATCTTGAGGAGGGAGTAGGAATTGGGAGTTATTAACAACTGCTAATGCAGCCGGGACCAACGGCTTTACGTGTCTTCCAAAGCACAGATAAAGTAAAATGCTGTCTTGTACCCGAGCTTAATAAATTAAGAATTAAATCTATGCATAAAATAAAATTCAACAAAATCTAAAATTGATCACAAAAAACTTTTAAAAAAACGTACCTACTCTTGTTAATGAATAACGCTTGAATAATTGAACAGCTCCAAAAGCGTCCAGTAACAGCTTGCAATAAGCATTCAATAAACGAGTTCCTTTGCAAAAAGCTCTGATGTAACAACAAAACGGTTAACCGAGACGAAAATGTACGATGTAGGATGTCGCAAATGCAGTGGCTCAGACAATGGGACATCAGTTTAATACCAATTTCCCACAGACAGGACATAAGGGATTGGAGACGCAGTACTTCGCGCGTCGTTATGTAACTGGCTGGGCTTTTCTAGAATAAGGACTGCCTGAATGGATATTTAATTTTATTTACTTGGTACAAAAAAGTTGAGTTGACAACCGGGGTAAGACTAGTACAAGAGTTAAAAAGTCAATAAGAAAAAAATGTCAAAGTTGAGAACAAGAAATTATAACCAAACATTTTCATGTTTGCTTCAATGTTCATTCGTTTTAACACTGTTTTTTTTTAAATTATTTTATTGGTTATAGGCAGGCATTTGACCACAGCTCACCTGATGTTAAGTGACGGTGCGGTCGAGGATGGAGCATGCCTGCCTAGAAATAGCCTATTCCCTCTGGCCTTGAGGACTGTATCTACTATTAAAATATCTTAAATTCTCTAATCAGTTAAGTTGGTTTAAAATACATCAGGTCAAAGCATAAATATCTTTATTCAAATTGACTTAATTGATAAGCACTTTTGAAATGCCACTGTATTCATAATTGTTTTTTGAATCCTATAACAACTTTTTGGACATTGGAAATTTTCTGTGTACATAACATAAAAGAGTCTTATTAGAAAATGAGATACTCTGTTCTAAATTTGTTACGGACGGGAAGTGCTTTCACCGTCGTGATCGACTGTTTCAAGCCCATCCACATCAGGGTGTCTAGTGCGATTTTCATTCGCCATCCGATCACGTTAACGAAAACGAGATTTTTTATGGAAACATTTAAACTCTTCTCGTATGTCGCCAGGAGGCGCTGTTTCAATGCCATACTAATTTTCGTTTTCGTAAACGTAATCGAATGAATACGGATAGTAAACATAACTCACACTAGGCGATGCATCCAATGCAGTTCCGTTATGAATTCCATTTCAATTCGTTCAGCTATTACAGTACGCACTGCGTATTGTTACGATTTGACGTAAACGGTTTCAAGTTTCTGATAGGTATAACTGGTTTGTCATCATATACTCGTATCACCATCATTTAGAGCCATCTTCATACTGAAGTTTGGAGATCAGTATACAAAATTTTCTGCGATCCCATATAGTTTGTTTTAACTGGCGGTAACTAAGTCTAACTAAGAAATACCTTGATTTCACATAATTGATCCATTATATGCCTGCCGGGCCGTGGAGGAGGAGAGAAGCGCCCAGGTACATGTCTGTACCTGGTATAGAGCGCGTGTGAACCGGTTCTTTGTACCCTTGTTCTGCGAGTACGGTGTCTTGGTAAGTTCAGGATGACTCCAACTTAGATCAACTGGATGAACTGGTTTACCTTGAGACGGCTACGGTTGTCCCCTTTTCAAACACTAATCCGCTCTAGGCCCGCGTGGTGGTACCTATACGGCCCGTTTTCTTGCATTCATAGGGAAGGCTTGCCCAACAAACTTGTGCCCAACAAGTGGAGACAAGCTGGTGATGTTATAATATGATGCTCTGATCCATATTTCATTAAATAAAAATATCAACATATTGTTATTTAATAATTCTTACCGGATATTATCAGCCTAACAAATGATTTCATTTATAGTTCCTAAAATATTATGATTAGTTAGTTATTTAATTGGTATTTGAATATAAATAAAAAAAATGCATTACTAATAGTTTTAATGAATACGAAAAACAAAAATGCTAATCTAATTGTATAAAAAGAAGAGTCAGTAGGTAATAAATCTTCAGTCTTCAACCAGGAAATACCTATCAAGCCATTTCGAAATTCTTAATAAAATAATAGACATTTCTCATCAGACATGTCAACTTCGTTGTAGCATTACATAATGAACGCGAGAATTTTTAAACGGATATCCTAACAAGCCTTCGATACACAAAAAGATTGGCTATCCTCAAAAAGTGCTATCTCACACTGCACAATGCGACAAAGCCTATTATGTAAACTGTGTTCTCGAAGTTCGACGTCTGTCTGTCGCGAGAGTACTGACAACAACAAAAGTAGATGAAAACCTATCATTTTTTTTTTATATTTTACGGTTAAGCACAGAGCCTTGATCTCGCCTGATGTTAAATGATGATAGGGCCAATGATGGAAGCGCACTTCACCCGGGATTCTCAACTATTGAGGCATTGGCTATCATATCTCTAGCTGCCGGAACACAACAAAATACTATAAACATTGATGTTATGGTGATATATTTAGATAAGATGGTGGTAGCTAGCCAGGCGGACAAACAAACCCTATTAGCAATTAAAATCATTATAAATAATACAAACGATGTCAGGATAAAAATCAAAAATCAATGTATAAAATAAACGCGAGTAGATCCGTTAAAGCTGTTTCGTTCTAATGAAACAAAAGAGTTATGCAAACATTCACTCACTTTTGATAACATTTTGTCAAACATCGCAAAGTACCTCTATACTTCTCTTACTCTATAGGTACCTTGTTATAAATATTTGATTTCATTAGTATTGGTATTCTATTTCTAAATAGGCTTGGCAAGCCAAGTTATATTAACAAAAATTTGCTACTCAAATTTGATGAATTATTTATAAAATGAGTCTATGATCTGATATATTAATGTTTTTATAATATTATGATAATGTATCTTTGTAAACCTCCTTTGAGCTAAAGGCCAGCGATACCAAATTTGGTAAAACAACAGACCACCATCGCAGATAGATTCTTTTGATTATCATGATAGGCCCCCGGCTATATTATATCACGACAACGGACATAATAACATTGCATAATGTGACAAACGGTCGACTGACATCGGTAAGTTCAATAGAACAATTCAGTGTTGATTCTACTTTCCATTTCTGACATTTGTATGCCCAATTGCTCCCCACGAATGGGATTAAGATCGGATTTTAAATTGTGATAAACATCGTAAGTGTGCGGGCACTTGTGAAATTATATTCTTCTTTGGAAAATCTCAAGTGTGCATCGAAGGATCAAATGATCCTTTAAAAATTTACGTAGCGAGCGGCTGACGCGTTCACTTTGAGATCTTGTTTATTAAGCAACTTTTGCTATGTCGGATCGTGGGATGGGTGACCAAATTTAGGTCGCCAGCTTCTTAGTGTGGAGCAGATTATCCCGGTTGTTGTCTTAAGATGCATTAAAACCCACCAGCCCGCATTTGGCAAGCGTGGTGTGATAGGAACCAATCTCCAAATGTGCTCATGCCCATGTGGAAGACATGAGCCAAACAGGATGTTTACGCCCTTAACCTAATTTACCATTTTCATTTAGTTATTTGTAAAAAAACTTGTTAAGTACCCATACAAAACTTATGCAAAAACGACAACCACAAACTAAAAAATATTTGGGCACGTCAAATTATAACATAATGTAAAATAAACGAGAGTAGATTAAAAAAGAAATTGACAAATCTTGTAAGTCCTACTTCTTGGCAAACAATATATTCTAAACGACATCATTAACACATCGACTTCAATCACTCCAAAGGTCAATGGCCTAAGAATTTCAATAGCCACTAAACATTTTTTCAAATATTATTACTGTCAATAATTGTTTTTATTCCTCTTCTTTTACGAAAAAAAAACATGATTTATTTACAGTCATAAATTACAAGCATTCAACAAAGGAATCTGATGTAACCAAACCACCATGTTACTGTCCAAAAAGAATAATTACGAAAAATTAAGACCTTATTACAGTTGCAAAGTTCATCTCTCATTGTAATAATAAACGATATTTTAATGACCATTATAAATGCCTCAACGGATTCTACAGTCGCAATGATTCATTTTAACCTTTGACAATTTGACATTTGCAGTTTTTTAGTTGATAATCGTCGAGCAATCCACTCAAATTACTTGCGGTCGGTTTGAGAGTTTGTTTCTTAACCGTTTTGTAATGTTTGCACAAATGATTTTGTCTAAATGTACGATTTGAACTATGCACTGAGCAAGTAAAGGGTACGCCATATTTAGATCGTTATGCGTTGTCGAAAAAAAATGTTACCGTGGATTTCGAAAATTTGTTACACTTGATTATTGCCTCTAACTACTTTTGAATTTAGTGTATCATTGGTCACTGCTATCAATCCTTATTCAAAGACTTTTAATTAAAAAAAATATTTAAAAATAGTGTATTTTTTCATAGTTATGTTTCGTTCTAGTTCACAAGTGGATTCAAAAATTGTAAGGTAATCAGATCAATACGAATATATTAAATTGTTAGTATATTGTGCTTCTAACCATTACATAATTATAAATAACACAAATGACATCACAACAATATCACGTTTGAATGTAAATGTTGCCATAGAAACAACACGGTGATGACAGCATTTCTTAATTATTATTCAACCTGCTTACTACTTTTTATGTTGTTTGGAACTATCTTTTTATTTAAATAATCTTTTATAATAAAACTTGTTGCTTTAGTCACTATCAGGGTGTAGTTATGATAATGAGAAAGCTTGTTTACGCAAAACGATATCGTCAAATACAAGGTTGACGAAAAACATCTAAGCCACGCATTTTCAAAATGCAAATTTCATAATAAATCACCACGCCGCTACCATTTTAATTATAATTGAAATCGTTAAAAAAATACTTACAGATAAAAACGTTCCTAATAAAACCTGCTAACCTTTCAAATCGCTCATATAGTTCAAGATTTATTTTTCGCATCAATTAATATTTAAAACGGACCTACAAGATGATTTTTTACGATAATTTGTCAAAATTGACAGTTGAAATGCAACGAAACTCTGACCTTTACGCTTAAAAATAATAACGCGAACAAAAAAGCATCGTTGGTGCAAGTATCGTTAAGCTTATAAGTAGCATCATTGTTTCCCATAGATCGTCAGTTGCATCACCTACATCGCACCAAAAGCGTACAATAACAGATGTGCCCTTTTGCAGACCGACGCCAATCTGTTATACCTTGACGGATGTGTGTGCCGAAACAAGGATACGTGCAATCGAACGCTGGCTAATAACGAATCAATTAAGATAAGGTTAACCACCGCAACGATAGTGTTATTAAATACAACGATCTGTTTGATTCTTGTTGTTAACGATTAATTTTGTCTTCGATAATATTCATTTAGTAAATTTAATTTTCTTCAATTATCAACGACACAAACTGAATATTTCCAATAAAAAGGAAGAGACGAAAAATTCACAGTGGAAACATTAATTTTATGTCGTTTATAATTTAAGCAATCCGAAATTATAGCGTAGCGTATAAATTAAATTGTTTTCATCAATTCAGAGCAGATGTTTTTAAAAGGCCATGTACAAGTTGGTGTCATCCTTGTTTTAAATATCTTAATATTTAAAACGGACCTACAAAATGATTTATAACAATCGTTGGTTATATAAATTAAAGGTAATTAAATTCAATCGCAGTGGTTAAACTACCAGTCTCAGACATCGACGTCTCGGGGTTTGATTCCCAGCGGGAAGTAAATATTAGTATACTAATGAAAGAATGAATAAATGAAACAAATGAGAACTAAAATATTTTGTCATAAATTTTGTATATATAATATTTTTGGCAAATAGCCCTGTATTATAATTGTGAAACACTTTTCAAAGATCTTCTCTAATTTACTTTACTTAAGGTTTTGAAACGTCAGGACAAACTAATTGCATATTGTTATAATTATCATATTATATTTTATCAGCCGTAGGTATCCTACTTCTGAGCAAAAGCCTCTTCCTATTTTATCCACTTCTTCCGGTCCCATTACTCTGTGCCCATACAACGTTGGATGACAATTTCTCTTGTACTACCTGTCAAGGTCATCCATCTTTGTTTATTAAAATTCCTTTATGTAAATAATTCGACTCTTAATCCGTTACTTGATTAAGCAAATAAATACAAAAATCGACAACCCGAAACATAGTGACCACAATGCAATAATGTCGTAAGTCGAGATTTTTCAAGTTTTTCACGGTTGTACCCTACCCTGTGAGAATCCCGCGCCTTCCATTGTCCGAAGCGAATTTATGAAATGACACCGGCACAGGGGCTTTATTGCACAACAGTACTGTTGCCACCATTGTCTTAGTTTTACATAGCAATAACATCAGTAGTCACGCCCTTGAAACCGCCAAATATTTTATTACATTTCTTACCGAATACGTTCAAGATTCTTGTGAGTATTGTGGGTCGGCACAAAATAAAGAGATTGAAGAAGGCAAGCTTCATACTAACGCGCTCGAGGAGTGCACACATAGACAACCTCTCAACATCTCAGCCAAAAGACGTCCACTGCTGGACAAAGGCCTCCCCCAGGGATCTCCACAACGACCGGTTTTGTGCTGCTCGCATCCAGCGGCTTCCCGCGACCTTCACCAGATCGTCGGTCCACCTTGCTGGAGGCCTGCCCGCACTGCGCTTTCCGGTACCCAATCGCCACTCGAGGACTGTTCCGCCCCAGCGGCCATCAGTCCTGCGAGCAATGTGCCCTGCCCACTCTGCGGGCTATGTCGGTTATCTTTGTTCTTCTGCGGATCTCCTCATTTCTGATTCGATCTCGCAGAGAAACCCCGAGCATATCCCTCTCCATTGCTCTTTGAGTGACCTTGAGCCTTCTGATAAGGCCCATAGTGAGCGACCACGTCTCAGTCTTGTATGACATCACTGGCAACACACACTGGTAAATGACTTTCGTCTTGAGACACTGCGGTATATCGGACGAAAAGATATTTCGTAGCTTACCGGCACAAAATAAGGAGATTGAAGAAGGCAAGCTTCATACAAACGCGTTCAAGGAATGCGCACATAGACACCTTTCACGGGTGCGGACTCTTGCAACAGATAGCTCGGACTGTACCGAGATGTTCCGAGACCCGTGTCTGTGCAAGGGGTCTATGTATGAGTTGCTTAATGGCGGTATGTATTAAGCTCACCTTTTTGCTTAATATTAAGATAATTGAAATGTAAGCCTAGCATAATACTTATACCTAGTTGCCTCTAAGGACGGTTTTGTTATTATTTTTCTATGGACAACTTTTTAGCCGAATATGTTTAGTCTTAACATTGTCAAATTAGAAGTTAAGTATGTTGTTGCTGCTGTTGTCTCAATAAATAAAAATAAATAAATAAATAAATATTACCTTCTAGGTCTTGCTTATTTTGTGGTAGGCGGCTAGAGCGTTCAGAATGCAGGCACTAGGCATCCTGTGGCAAAGCCAGTATATGAGGCTCCCCTGTCCTTTGAATGACTTTCTATCAAAGACTTCCATCGTAACGTTAAACCGAACTTAAACACGAAATAAGGAGACCTCTGAAGGTAAGCTTTATACATATTGCGCTCGAGCAACGCCCACATAGACTCTCTCATGCATACAGACACTCGGAACAGTCCGAGCGCAGCCGTTGCGAGATTCCGTGTCCGTGAGAGGTTGTCTATGGGTTGTCCATTTTGTCTATGGTGTAGCTCGAGCGCGTTTGTATGAAACTTATCTTCTGCAATCTCCTTATTTATTGACATAATTAACTAGGCTTTTTTTACAAGTGGTACTCTTAGCCGTCAGCTACCCTGCTGATAAATGTTGATTAATAAGGAAGCGCATTTCACCCAATTGCTGAGGAACTGGCTTCCTGACCTATAACTGTCAAAACACAACACTACTAACTAACATTGCTGTTATGGTGACTAGGACGCTTTTAAATTAGGCGTTTTGTGTCGAATCGCTGTCGTGCGTTTGCACGGCGGCAGTTTTGTGCGGCTGGCGTTTAATATGAAAATGCACGGCAGCGGTCCGACATGAAACGTCTAAATTGAAAGCGCCCTTAGATAAGATGGTGGTAAAGCCAACTAGCTCGCTTTTTAAAGCACGTACTGTTACCAACTGAGCAAAATTTGAAATCATACCCAAGACCTCCAAGCCTGAGACCAGTGGTGTTGACACTAGACCACAGAGTGTAAGTGATTACACCCTGCACCTAAAATGTATTTCGAAAGAGTAATTGCCGCTTTTGCTTGCAGCAGTAAGACTGGACTCAAAATCATAATGATTTATTTATAGCAATAAACGTTACATCTCCCAGTTTCCTTTCAAAGTCTAACCAGTAATCATTGCGCCACGATACCATACCAATCATCGTCCGATCTAGAACCATCTACCATCAACGCCCATCTGAATTATTTCCAAGCTGTTAAATTAGAGTTATCCTAGCGTATTGTTCTATAATCGCAAATCGCCTAGAAAACTATACGACCTCGCACTTAATCCCAGCAATAGTTGTGATGAGTCAAACCGTACTCATAATGAACCTTCGCTAATGAAACGTGGGAATTCAACTTAAGCAATATATTTCAAGCGTACGCAATATTACACTTACCGCAATTGATGCTAAAGATTAAAGTTGATTATGGATATTTGGCAATTTGAGAGCCGGTTGACCGTAACACGGGTGAAGGCGTGAAGTTACACAAATCGTGTCGAACGATTTGTGAACTGAAAAGCACGTGTTTTTTAATTCGTTTCATCACACACGTGTTATGTTAGTATTTTAACGGTTTTAAAAAGCTAAAACTGGTATATGATCTATAACAGTCATAAATACCACCGCTGGTATCAAGTCTATTAGTTTATGTTTCCATCCGTTTGTGGGAGAAGCTTAAAGTAGACATAAAATTAATACATGAAAAAGTATGATAAATTAAATATCACCTTTTGTATCGGGACTCATTAATAATGAAAAAAACAACGACTCTTTACAATTAAAATATTCCAAGTGTTAGATGATAATGTTGATGATTAACAGCATATTTCTGGAAAACCAAAAGATACAAGAACGCACCCGAATAGAGATGTATTGACGGTCAAGTAGCATGTTTAAAAGTAATTTAAAAACGACCGAAAAGTTTCAGTTTTATTACGGGCACGGACTCTACAAAGGAATTGAAATTTTAGAATAAAATAATATGTAAAATAGACGCAAGTAAATGTGTATAAAGTATTTTATTGGAAAAGCAGGCTATTGATCCAGCCAATCTTGGTCTAGCTAAAGTGAACGCTTATTTATGGTATGATCTTTCGCAGTGTGACCATAGATGGTCCTTCGAGCACGACAATCTCTAACACCAATGAAAAGTTGCAGTAACCGTTTTATAGTTTGAGCTTTCAAATCCTGATTAATCAAATTCAAAAAACTTACAATATTTAGCTATTAAAATCGTTTTATAGGTAGTTGTTGTGGACAAGAATAGTATTTCCTGTGTTCTTTATTTAATGACTGCAATATTTTAAACATTATTCTTGC
Source organism: Eudonia mercurella (assembly GCA_963082485.1). NCBI lineage: Eukaryota > Metazoa > Arthropoda > Insecta > Lepidoptera > Crambidae > Eudonia > Eudonia mercurella. Next base: position 4,895,244 of record OY720040.1, read on the forward strand.
TACATAAAAAATGAAATAATTAATTCTGAAACTAACAAACAGAAAATTGAAAAGTAACTTTATTTTTGTGAAGTATGGATCAATATGATATAAGACTTAGGCTTAACAATATTTCTAAAGCTCATAGTGCTTTTTGCAAGTAGCAGATTTATGTATTCACGAAAGTCAAAGTATAACAATGCTATATTTCCTAGTTAACTTACCCACATCTGTTACAATCACCTATAACCGCATCAGCAAAACCAAATGAGTCATAAAACAAAAAACTTCCATTCTAGCCTCAATTAAGCGTTTGGAAGGCTAATTTAATTGATTTCCGGCACATGATGCAACGGTACCACTACAAATATTTACCAATCGATTCTTACTCGTCTCGGAGTCGTGACCGACTCGGCCCTTTTACTACGAGCCTTGTGAGTTACTCGATTCACAACTGGTAGCTGATAACTCATCGTTTTCGTGATTAATTAAATTCGAAATACAAATGATTCTTCTTTTGTTTTTATTTATTCGTAATTACCGCTTCTGTGGTGTTTTGATTGTCTAACCAAAACACAGTAGTCTTACTGAGGCCTTAAGGCGAAGGGTAAGGCACACTAGCGCCGCTAATGAATTTAATTTGATAACTGCTAAACTGGATTTTTTTTTCAAACATTGCGGACCTTCCGACACTATGCAAACATCTATTATTGAATAATTGTGCACTACTTTTAGGTTTGTTTTTGTATTCATTCGCTAACACCAACAGTGGCCATTGTTTGTGAATAAATACGATAGCCCGTTTTGTGAATAAACCACGCAACAAAAAGTAGTGCATAATTATTAAATAAATACTATGGATGCTTTCCTGTTGTCGGACGGTACGCAATGTTTAAAAAAGATCCGGTCCGTTAGTAATTGTCAAATTATCAATTGGTGGCGCTAGTATGCCGTACCTTACGCCTTAATATGAGCTCTTAAAACAGTATCACTGTAAGGTTATTGATACTGATTGTTATTGTTTGACTTAGGTAACTATAAACATAACAGTACTAAAAGTCTCCTAAGCATCCTTATCTGGCAGATAAAATATAGATGTTCAACTGTTTATTAAACTTATCATTAATGACGGAATGTCATGTTCGCTTGTTCAACAACTTAAACACCAGTTTTAACGTAAAATGTAGATGCTATTTCTCGTTCATTATATATTATCGCTTTTAAGTCTGTATCGTATGTGTTTAAATATAAATTTGCTAATAAATTCTTTATCTTGTTACAGGTAATCATCATCTTTAATCTTCTTATGAACCCAACGGAGTATTAACGAATGGCTGACACATGTAATAGTATGTCCGGTGACTGGCGTGCGGACATCATAATGTTCACTCTCGCTTTCTAACATACGGTGTTATTATATATGTCAGGTCTTCCGTATTAGCATGTGCTATGTTTAAATCGTGAATGGTAACATACACAGACGCGATATTAATTATCTATCTAATTAAGTACAGACATCAGACTTTCCGAAACTGACAAAGTTCTTTAATAAATGTTCAATCATAGTCTATTGACATAAAGTTCAAAGTGTGTTAAGAAAATTTGACAATTTGACCGGTTATTTTTTATCGTGATGTCTAAAGATTGATGTATGGTGCCTTCTTTGATAAAAGGGTGGTAGCTAGACAAGTACATACATAAACAATTTTTGGGTCTGGAATCAGTGGTATTTAGAGACCACAGAGGCAGTTAAGCATGTTCCTAAGTGGTTGGTGTATCTTCAGCCTTATCATCACTTAGATACTGGTAAAGTAATGTGAAATTAAAAATACATTGCAAAGCTCCGCCGATTTTATATGACATTTGAAATATTAACACAAAACAAAACAAAGTTTTATGAATGAGCATTATGTTACTCAACATGTTACGTATGTACCTACAATTGGCAAAACATTTGGAATATGTATATAAATGTTAGTGCAGTTTACTCTTATTACAATGGCATAAGAACGATGTTCGATTGCAGTGTTTAGCAGCTTTCTCACTTTATGCGCGTAAACGTTTTGAGAGTCATAAACTCATAGGGTCGAGACCTCTGCTCGGTTACGCTAGTGATTGCTATGTGCCCATCGACATCTCTAGTAATTATAAATTTATTATGTCTACAGCCATATATAAAGGAAACACTAGGTAGGTAAGGTGCCTAAGTATATGTTCGTAATAACTATCAACTTTAAATAAGCTTACCACGTTTTATTGCAAAGTAAATGCGGTTCATAGGTTACGAATACCGTGTTCGGCTTACAATCACGAAAATTAACTTCACCTTATATCAACATGACATCAGGGTGCCAAGTGCAAGTTGCATTCGCCATTCGATTACGTTAACGAAAACGAGAATTTGTATGGCAAAATGTTAACTCTTCTCGTATGTCGCTAGGAGGCGCTGTTTAAATGCGATACTATTGTTCGTTTTCGTAAACGTAATCGAATGAATACGGATAGTAAACAAAACTCACACTAGGCCTCATGCCAGTCTAAAGATGAGTGACCAAAAATGTATTCACTTATTTCTAGTGGCACAGAGACTTATTTTCATCGACAAAATTGTCGTGTTTAGACCTTTGGCGTCAGAACCAGAGGGCCTACTGGATTCTATGATCGATGCACTTTATTTATATGCTTGGTTCGTTTCGCTTGTTTCGCATTTATTTTTTAATAATTTGTAATCAAGGAACACACACCCTTTAAGTCCAGATAACTGTCCTACTAATGATAGCTACCACCATCTTATAAGTCTGTCGTCACGACAACAATGTTGATAGCATCTCATTGTTGCGTTACTGTGTCAATTGAGATGGAGCCAAAAAGCATTTCAATTTAAAAATGGACATTAACAACAAATACAGAGATAATGACTTAAAAAATACAATATTCCAAGTAAATAATAATACATTAGCATAGTAATTTCCGAATACCATAATTTGTTTATTAACTTTAATGATACCGCAAAGGAGTTCTTGTTAAACGCGAAACTGTGCATCAACGGGCGCGGTATTGTGCAAGCCGAGTCGAATTACTGGTACGAGGCCTGCGCCTGCGACGAACGGGCAGACATAATGGCAATCAAGGGACGTACATCTTGAACTGCCACGCCCACAATTGTGTAACTATAATATGTTTTTTTTTTTCAGTGAAAATTCAATTTACTATCATAATTAAACTTAACAGGCGCATGATACAAACGAAACCATACCGCGATTCGGTTTGAACACTAGCGTAGATCATAATTATTAAATCTATTTTTAGACTCATACGCTAATAACATATCGGTACCCAAATAAAATAGGTACCTAAGTAAGGTAAAGGAGATAAATAATAAAAACTACAGAACTATTAATTTACACAGTTTTATGGCAATGAAAAATTCTTATCTTATCTTATTTATACATTAACCATTTGACGTTTCAGTATCCCAAACAAACTTTAAGCCGATTCTTTCAAAACAATAAGCCGATTTTAATGAAACTTAAATAAGATATAATAAGAATAAGAATAAGATATGCTTAAAAACACAGAGTTGAGTTGAGTTAAAACAAATGTTTGTCCTATAAGGAAAGTGTCAAATCGAATAAAAACTACTGAACTAAAACAGTTTTTATTTATAAAAATCTATTGACAGTTGTCAAAAACTCTGTTTTTCTTTTAAGCATAAAAAACATGAAAATCGACTTCGATAAGCCAATTTTGCAGCCGATAAAACCAATGTTTGAAAGATATAGAGCTTTAAAGTTTGTATGAAACAAATGAAACAACCGAAATGTGAAATGACTTGAGAGACAAACATATATCCTGTAACATTTGTAATTCTAAAAGTGCCCCTGAAATGTATTTAAACGAGTTTACCGGCAAGGTTATGTTTATATATGCAGTAAACAAATTGAAGATTTCGTAAATATTGATGAGTAGAAGCATCAATTAACTAATTAGTGACTATTTAAATCATAATCCATACTATATTTTTGTAGTATTACAACCAACTGGAGTGGAGTATTATAAGTTGTATATCGGTCGGAGCATTAAACCGGTTATCAAAAGGTCGTGGGTTCGATTCCCACTCGAGCTTCCACTTAAGGCGAAGGGTAAGGCACACTAGCGTCGCTAATGTATTTAATTTGATAACTGCTAAACTGGATTTTTTTTCAAACATTGCGGACCTTCCGACACTAGGCAAACATCTATTATTGAATAATTGTGCACTACTTTTAGGTTTGTTTTTGCGTTCATTCGCTAACACCAACAGTGGCCATTGTTTGTGAATAAATGCGATAGCCCGTTTTGTGAATAAACCACGCAACAAAAAGTAGTGCACAATTATTAAATAAATACTATGGATGCTTTTCTGTTGTCTGACGGTACGCAATGTTTAAAAAAAGATCCGGTCCGTTAATAATTGTCAAATTATCAATTGGTGACCCTTTGCCTTAAGACTGGTTGATATTTTTTTAATAAAAATATTAAAGTTGTATGTTCATCAGTTCTTTCAAAATTTACTATCCGCGTGTAAAAACCAGAAGTTATTGAAACAATTTGTTTAAGCCCCGGTTAGAAGAAAACAAAGTAAAAGAAGGAAGGGTTTTTATTTCACTGTTTATCTTAAAATAAAATAACAAGAGATACTATGTAAAATGTTATATTACACAAATACTTTTCAAATACTAAATTTTAAAAAAATCGAGATTTTTCAATATGACTGACCACTGACATCGAATACGACTGGGAAATCAATATCTAAAAGGAATTCCGTATGAAACTAATTTATCACACACTTTAACTACAAAACTTAAATAATCATTGCATTTACCACCTGTACAAGTAAATCATTAATGAACTTTAGGTCGGTCTTGACCTATGCGCAGAGAGGGATCCTCTACATGCCACATAGCAACTTGTCAATACAACGAATGTGCCGATTTGTCACTACAAATGTGCGCTGGCGTAAAATATCATCGAATACTCAAACACAAAAAAAATATGCTCCCGTTGTTTTATTCTATCCCATCTACGAGTATGTTTAATAGTAATTATGATACTTTTTATCATCATCATCATCATCTCAGCCAAAAGACGTCCACTGCTGGACAAAGGCCTCCCCCAAGGATCTCTACAACGACCGGTGTTGTGCTGCTCGCATCCAGTGGCTTCCCGCGACCTTCACCAGATCGTCGGTCCACCTTGTTGGAGGCCTGCCCACACTGCGCTTTCCGGTACGCGGTCGCCACTCGAGGACTGTTCCGCCCCAGCGGCCATCAGTTCTGCGAGCAATGTGCCCTGCCCACTGCCACTTCAGCTTAGCAACTCTTCGGGCTATGTCGGTTACCTTTGTTCTTCTGCGAATCTCCTCATTTCTGATTCAATCTCGCAGAGAAACCCCGAGCGTAGCCCTCTCCATTGCTCTTTGAGTGACTTTGATAAGGTCTTCTGATAAGGTCCATAGTGAGCGACCACGTCTCAGTCCCGTATGTCGTCACTGGCAACACACACCGGTCAACTTTTTATAGTTCATAATAAATAATGATAAAATAAATTTGTAACATTAGAGGCTCGCTCGCGACTGCTTTCGCTTTAGAACACCGGTATCCCCGTATCCCATGATGGATGAATGGATGATATGGCAGAGCCACCTACTTGGTTCAACTGTGAATCAAAACCATCCAGAGACCCATTCAAACACAAACAAAATCAAACTAGGTCCAGCCGTTTAGGATGAGTTCAGTGATATACATATTATTATAAATATAAAGATTATTATACCGTAACGAAATAAGTTTTTAACTCAAGACCAACTCAATCTCTGATATCAACTTTTGCATTCGTCGAGTAACATATCCTTTTTGTAAAAAGGTGTGTCAACCTTTTTGTTATCTGTAAAACGGTTAACTGCACATAATAATGGACGCATACAAAACGCATTTCGGAGCGGTCCGCAATCGTGCCATTCGCATCGACGCCGAGCGAATAATCGGTAATGTAATCGAGCGAATAATCGGTACCGTAATCGTTATGAATGTGACGATAATTACGAGGTTTACGTTATTTATGATGTGCTTTGGCCATATTTTCTTGTCACATATCGGCACCGAATAAATATTGAAGAGAGGTTGTATCACACCGTTTATTCGCATATACATAATAATGACGATGCTAATCGGCAGGTAAGTCTTCCAAAATTGTAAATAAGTTTATGAGTAAAATTTATAGTATATGTGTAGCTTTTAGTTTAAATGACGTAGGGTTCTCATGAATGGCGCCCACGCAGTTTTACGAGTAAATTCAATAAATCAAAAAATAATACTGTTATTAACTATAAAAGGAAAATACCATTCACGTACTGGCTAATAAAGAACTGTCATGAAAGCCTACAAACTTGAAATTTATCAGGTAGGATGCCAAGTTGATTTCTAAATTAAAATAAAAATAAAATACAGATGCCCAGTTGAATGCAGAAATCGTGATTCCAATCCCGAATACTTCCAGTGTGGCTATTATCGTGATCCCATAATTAAGACAAGCATTTAGCTTACCAAGACTTCTATAAAGGTGTTAAACATCTTCAAAATTTGTTTAAAAAATATCTCCAGTCTTCATAAAGCCGTTTGAGTAAATGCGAAAAAATAAATTTTCAAATAAAAGCAAACAGCGCATCACACTATTTAAGTTGTCAGTCACAATCACCAAAGGGACGCTACCGAAATTCCACACTTTGATTGTTATCAAAATAAACCTGTCGATCTTCGGCAGTGGAACAGGTCTGTCTGATAGAACCGGTCCCGCACCCGGTGATGTCACACTGACCGTGGCACACATCACTGGTCCGGTGCCATCAAAATTTATTACATATTCAGTACTTTATTGAGACCCTGAATGAAGAGCACGCGCCGTGATTTGGGTACAATTTATGAGCAAAGGTTATGTCATGAGACAAACGTTTATAAGAGCCTTTGTGTAATCAATAAAAAAATCAAAACTTATTTTTTTTACTAACAAGTAAATTCTAAATAAACTTTCTATGGTTTAAGAAAATAAATATCTTGAGAGTAATCAACAAATAAATAATTAAACTTTTTTTAAATATAATTTATGCGGATTGGTGACCAAGTAAGTCATCTCTAGCTCCTCCGTGCTTTGGAAGGCACGTAAAGCCGTTGATCCCGGCTGCATTAGCAGTCGTTAACAACCACCAATCCGCACTGGGCCCGCGTGGTGGTTTATGGCCCGTTCCATCCATAGGGAAGGCTCGGGCCCCAGCAGTGGGGACATAAAATGAGCTGATGATGATGATGATGATCCAATTTAGAGGACATCATGAAAGGTTTCAATACAAATTATGAATTGGAACTATTAATTTGTGTGGTATACAGTAAAAGCACATTGAAACAAATAAATGTGCTGAACGTTTTAATATACTCATTAAAAAATGTGCTGAAAGTTTTAATATACTCATTACGAAATATTCTTTAAAACGCGTAATGGTGTTCACGAAATTCTTAGCATCAATGATGACATAAAATTATATGTTTATCTCGTTAATGCTTATTGTCGGAACTTGCAACGGAATTAAACGTGGAGCGATTATTTAATGGATGCCAAAGGTGTAGTATACACAATTGCTATCCACAATTATCCGATTGCCATCTTTATTAATAACGACTTTGGTACCCACAGATTAAGGTAATTAATAGAAAACGGCACAAAGTAGACATATATAACTAGCATATGGTATAATGTGTTTAGTGTAGGGGCCCAGTATGTTAGCAACTGGCTGCGGGTCCAAACCTAACCTTTTTTTATTGAATGCGAATGCAAAAGCTCTACTCTTTCAATATTTTCAATAACCGTTGCTATTATTAAAATGACAATAATTATGAGTGCAAATTTAATTTCATTGACGTGACTTTGACGACCTCCTTGGTCGAGTGGCTTGCACACCGGTTTTCATGGTGTCGCCATCTCTGAGGTCCCGGGTTCGATCCCCGGTCGGATCAATTTAGAAATACCTGTTTTTCTAAATTGTTTCGGGTCTGGGTGTTTCCTATGTATAATAAGTATGTATTTAAGTATCTTAAGTATGTTTATCCGTTGTCTAGTTAACCAATATAACGAGTTTCTTAAGGAAGCTTTTCTTGGGGCTAGATAATTGGTGTGAGTGTGGGAAACATTTATTTATTTATATTTAGTTAAAATTCATCATCTAATTTTGGCTTATATCATATTTTATGTACCACAACATTTAAATTTAAAAAAAAACAGAATTATTATAATGTTGGAAAAAATGTGTTTTTCATGAAATTTGTTGCCTCGAACTACAGTGTTGTGGAACCAGCTCTCGGCGGCGGTATTTCCGGACCGTTACGACCTTGGGATCTTCAAGAAACGAGCCTATTCCTTCCTTAAAGGCTGGCAACGCGTCTGCGATTCCTCTGGTTTTGCGGGTGTCCATGGGCGGCGGTAATTACTCTCCATCAGGTGACCCGCCTGCTGATTTGCCTCCTTCTTTTGTAAAGAAAAAGGTCTTTGGTTTGATGAAATTACTATTTACTATTTACTTCCACATTCGAAGTCAAAGTGAAGCATATTTTAGTCAAATTATCATGTCAAATAATATTTAAATAAATATTTGACATAAATATTTATAAAATACAGTGAAAAAATTTAAATGCCTACCCGACCCAGCCAGAATTATGTATTTCAGAAAATAAAATAAAAAAACAATAAAAAAATACGCATACACATAAAAAGTTTACATAAATAATAATGAATCATTGAAATCCTTTACATCTGCGGCCTATTCGACAAAATACAATAATTTTTGAAAGCCCAATTACTGCCTTTAAGAATCCTCATCTCACCCATACATTTACCGACACGCAAACCCTAATATGGCTGCAATAAATATCATTATGGTTACTGCGCTCACCGATGGCTCACTTGATGAAACTGTACATTATGAAATGTGACTAAAATAGGAAAGTGACACTAAAAAGTGGGAACAAGAATATACTCAAATAAGGTAAAAGGATGATTGACACTAGACATCTGTAACACTGTGCTGCGCCGCTCAATTGCGCCAACTCAGTTAATTACGCCGGATGTATTGACTCACTTCTTCAAAATGTGTTAGCGCACAGGGCAGGACCGGGCTAGGTTTTATTTTAACAGATAGCTGAGTTGACAGCACTGGCTTTTTATAAGTTAGAAGGAATAAAAAAAATTGAATCAGTAAAGATATTTAAAAGCGAGTACAGGAAATATAATAAATATATTAGTAAACGTTACACTTTAACAATACAATACCTACATAATAATATTTTAGATTTTCATATTATTGAAAAAAATGAATGACAGAATACGTTTTCGTTCGAAAATCAAAGAGACTGTAAGCGCGGCGTGCAAATGGCGCGCGCTACGCGCAGATCTTTTCTTTTTATTTTTTTTGCGCCCTGAGAAGGACACCTCACCTATACAACCCGTGGGTCCCTAACATACGTAGTGAACGGGTTCCGTAAGGGACTACTCTGGACCTACGCTTTACATCGAAGAGAATTGCGACACTTTTGTCTGGGTCCACTTCAATGCGCCACTTTCGGAACCAGGCTCTTAACTTATTGCACTCGGGCTGAAAGGTATTAATAATGGCGTTCGGGTCGCGCCCGCTACGGTCCAACGCGGTGCCGTCGTCGGAATGGAGATGTCATTGGTGTACGACGTGTACAGCAATGGGGAAAGGGCTCTACCTTGCGGAACCCCGGCCTTTATCGGAAAGGGGAGGAGAGAGTACCTTCGCGTACGCAGCTCATTTGGCGCGTTCCATTTTGTTGCGCCAAGGCGCTTTTGTGAGTTGACACAATGAGCCGGCGGCGGGCGGCGGCGTAGAGAGCTGCGCCAGAGTTATTGAGTTGACGCAAAGAAGTTTGGTGAGATACCCATGTCTAAATTTCACACAATCCGAGACATGGGAAAGTCGTGCGATGCCTGAACTTTATAACCATTGCAAACCTTCTTGCGTAATTATTAAACACATCGTACGATTTATGTGGGAAAAACTAAAGACCATTAATTGAATGTAGAAAATTAGCAATTTTAAAACTAAAACCAAATTTTGTTTTTAATTTGGATTAAGGTTAGGTATTCATTTAAAATATTGCTTTAACTACAGTTTCATAAAGTTTCATTTACATGTCAATGGATACATTCAACATAATTTATTAGTAAATACGATACCCAATTAAATAAAACACCACACTTAAAATAATAACCTTATAACAAAGACGTTATGGCAGAAATAACCAATTTACACGTCATTCCTTTTTATTAATACCTATATCAACCGATTTTTCTTCCGCCTTTTTTAAATAAAATAAAAAAAACCGAAATCACATTTTCTTAAAGTTTCATCAATGTAAAACATACCAATTTATTAGAACTTTAGAAGTTCGTCCTAAGCTAACTACTTAACTAAAATCATCAATCTGCAAATAAATACATCAATGAACCAATAATCCTACTTCATAATATGATTATCTCATTCATCTAACTTTACTTGATTCATTCGAATGCAAATCATGTAATAAATATACCTCGTCCCAATGATTTGCAGACTTGAATAACTTTAATTATAGAATGCGCAAGAAACATTATCAATGTCCAACCATTCAAAGAACAATAGGCTCTACAATAATTGTGCATTCAAACGTATGAGGGGCATAAAAAACTTGAGAATACATTGTCCCCTTCCACAAATTGGGCCCAAGCAGCAATTACGCCTGTATTGATAGGGATTTGTAATGCAATTGGCAATTACATTTCGGCATTGTGAAGTTCCTGTGACCACCTTTCGACTCCAACAACAGATAACTCATAGAAACCATAGGTATTAGGTGTAAGTATATGGATTGGGTTCGGTCCATTAGCTTTAACTGTTAGAATTTCTAAATTAATATCCGCCTATGTTGTAAAATTAAAGAAAGCCAATTTAAATCTTTTACCAAAGGCCGACGATGGTGGAAGTGCAATTTACACATTGCAGTTATAGCAACTGATTTAGATAAGATGGTGGTATCTGGTCATGCAGATTTATTACAGATCCTACAACTAAACCCATTACAATAATTTGTATCTACCTCCAACGGGAATCGATTCGGGAATCTCTAGGCTGGTTAGTTCGTTAGTCTTACTACTTCACCACAGAGGCGCATATTCTTGATTTATAGGTGACGTAGGTAGCATGCGTGATGTTTAGTAAGTGCAATCTTTGAATATTCAATATATTCCTACACACAATCTTGGTCCTTTAATTGGCAAACAGAATAGTTGTAAAATCTGTTCTTTACATCTTTTTTAATAGCTACTGACATTATTAGGTTTATTTCGAAGTTGTTGCAATTGACATCTTTCCTCAAGGTAAGTTGACCAATCCGTCAATGGATTGATGAAAACAAAGCCACAAAGTCTGCTCAGGGGGCTTAGACTCACATTGCCCGGAACAATTATGTTGTTGTCGCTCAGCAACTTGCCCGAAAATCAATAGCAAGTTGCCAGGCTGGCTGGCTGACTGGCTGGCTAGCTGATTGACTGGCTGGCTAGTTGACTGTCTAGCTGGCTGACTGGCAGGCTGTCTAGCTTGCTAACAGGCTGGTTTACTGGCTGAATCGTTGGCTGGTTAGTTGGCTCACTAGCTAGCTGGCGCGCTGTCTGACTAGTTGGCTAAACAGACTGAAAACAGTCAGCTTACTAAGCTGACTGGCTAGCTGGCTAGCTGAGGTTGAAGCTACGACCCCTGTTCTACTTTATCAGCGGACCGTGGGATTTGATTCTCACGTCACTTATTGTTGTACGAGTGATGAAGTTGTATAATAGACATCATTTCTAAAAAATGTTGAATATTTCACTTATAATCGCTAAATGTTAACTTAGAAGAACTAATGTTGTGTAATCATAGTTATTAGGAGTGGCCTTTTAGGGCAATGATCCACTCGATTGGGTTACAATCGTGCAAGCTAAGTATCTTCCGGAAGAAAATAAAACATATTTAGAGGTCTTTGCTTCGGAACGCATTTTAAGCAGTTGGTTCCGGTTTCGTTATGAAATAGTAGTAGGTAGTTCCCAATTTAGTTTGAAAATAAGCAACCACCCTCTTTTCTTTAAATTAAAAAAAAACAGCTGATTCTTGGTTATTTTTGTAGTTCGTTGAGATCCGGATCTTCCCATATGCTTTTGTCCATATGAAAATTCACGAGCCAAGCTGTGGAGAAAAAAGGTTGAGGATGATGATCTCCATCATTATTAAGGAGTGCGCAGACGACGGACTTTTGTTCGCGGACTTTTTTTCCGTCACAATCTTCGATAAATAATATACTAGGTAAGGTAAGATTCCAGAAAACCGCTTTAAAAACAATCCGAGTCAATAAACCACAAATACTCTTTTGTGAACTTATTTAAAACTAGCTTTTGTTCGCGGCTTTGCACACGTGGGCTACACGACTTGTGTTTCTTCGTTATTCGTTCGCGTGGATTTGAGATTTGAAAATAAATCTTTTTTGTCAAAATAAAATATCTATAGCCTATGTTACCCACATGATATATAGTATTCTATCAGTGAAAGAATTTTTAGAATTGGACCAGTAGTTCCAGAGATAAGTCCCGACATACAAACAAACAAAGTCACAAATGTTACCTCTTTATTATAGTATAGATTATGAAGGTCGATTACAGCATCAAGTATACATATTATTATACAATCTTATTTGACCTTTACGTTCATGATTCAAATTTATAATAAGTTAAGGATTATTTTTGTTCTATAGATCCTTAATCTACTATATTACCTATTATGGTCAGGTACGTATCATTTTAAGCAAATTTTGTTGCGACAAATAACAATTTAAAAAAGTGTTAAATAAAACCCCTAGCTGGATTCGAACTATATTACTATTATTCCAAATACTTCAATCAATCATCATCAATTAGTGCCATCTTTATTCTGAAGTCAGTCAGTCAGTTAGTCAGATCAGTACTGTAACACCCTGCTGGGTCGTTACTTGAGGTACCGGGGGGTTTATTAAATGAAAAGGCTTCCAAAGCACTAGATATTATATTAACTTTTCAATATTACAATAATAAGATCAATCGTTGTCGCGGTCCGTCAATCGAGTCCGCGATATTCTTCTTTTTTCTTCCGTCTCTTTTTTATTCTACACCGTTTGAATTCAGGCCACGGCGGCTGCCAGCCAGTATGCCCGAGCAAGGAGTCTCGGTTACCACAGTACACATAACTTTCTGCGGCCTCATATAGCATGTGTTTGTTATAAATAAATGAATAAATCATCATCATCATCATCGCCAGCTCATAATGTCCCCACTGCTGGGGCACCACGAGCCTTCCCTATGGATGGATAGGGAGAACGGGCCACAAACCACCACGCGGGCCCAGTGCGGATTGGTGGTTGTTAACGACTGCTGCAGCCGGGACTAACGGCTATACGTGCCTTCCGAAGCACGAAGAAGCTCGAGATATATTTTTGGTCACCCATCCGATGACCGGCCTTTGCGAAAGTTGCTTAACGTCAGCAATCGCAGACCGGGCGCGTTAACCACTACGCCATCGAGCTCCATCGAGCTCGAAATAAATAAATAGCACCTTTTAACCGACGATCTATACATATTTTTTATCTATCTTTAAACTTTAAACGAGCAATTCTTGTATATAAGTATATAAATAATCTAAATCTCGGAAACAGCTCCATCGATTTTCATGAAATTTAGTATGCAGGGGGTTTCGAGGGCGATAAATCGATCTAGCTAGGTTACAATTTTAGAAAACATCGTTTTATCCGTAAAAAAATACCGAGCAAAACTCGGTCATCCAGGTACTAGAATATTATCCCCGATACAATCCGAACCCTTCGGAGAATCTAGTAGGGCACGGGGACGCGCACTAGTGCGCGATGCCGTTCCCTCTAGAAAACCTCCGAAAGTGATTCGTTTCACACGGCATGAGGGACCCTTTACGTTCCTCGCCGCCCCCAAAAAAGCCCGGTGAAGCTGAAAATGCCGTCTGAGGCAATCAGCAAACTCTCTCCAAAAAAAAACAATATTATTGACGAAGTAACTAAACTTTTAAACTTCTGATGTAGGTGTATAATCAAACTATTCTAGCAAACTCTGCATCAGAAGCAGCCAGGCTTGTCTGCGATATGATGTTGGTGAGCCGTCGATAATTTATAATATTATTTTTATTAAACATAAGCTATATTATATATTTTAATTAAGTAACTAATAAATAATTTTGATGTAATAGTCATAAGCTATGATGGGACTGACAAGGAATGCTAGAAGTCTCTAAAAAATAAAAGAAAAATATATATATTAAAAACGAGTATTATCTAATTTTATCAGAAGCAATATATACCAGTAAAAATGCTACATAACGACTGGCACGCATGAAACGGTAAGTGATTTAATAAATCTCAACTGTTAGAATCAAACAAACATTGAATATATACATAATATAACCATATAATGGAGTGTTGAAACCTTTTTAATTGTGACGCGTCTAGTCTATGGTGAAACGGACACGGAAACGATTGGGTTCACGCGGGCTGACCTCACGACTGCGATGGGTGATCGCATGGTGATCGCGAGGTTCGTGAGCTGACATTAAAAATTGTTGACGCCATAATCGCTCACATACGTCAGTGTGGTAAACAAACAACATTAGATACAAGCATAGTGGGATAAATAAATAAATAATGAAAATCAGAGCTGTATAGCTTTAATAAAAAATATGTCTGGTTGATGGTAGGGCTTGTTTGTCTGCCTGGCTAGCTAGCATCTTATCTAAACATGTCGCCATAACACCAATGTTTGTAGCATTGTTGCTTTCCAGCAGTTAGATAAGATAGCCAGTGCCTCACTAGTTGAGGATTCCGTGAAGTGCGCTTCTACTTTCGACCTTATCATCATTTAACATCAGGTGAGATGAAGGCCAAGTGCTTACCCGTAAGATATAGAAACCATCATCATCATCATCATCATCAGCTCATTTTATGTCCCCACTGCTGGGGCACGAGCCTTCCCTATGGATGGATAGGAAGAACGGGCCATAAACCACGACGCGGGCCCAGTGCGGATTGGTGGTTGTTAACGACTGCTAATGTAGCCGGGACCAACGGCTTTACGTGCCTTCCGAAGCACGGAGGAGCTCGAGATGATAAATTTTCGGTCAGCCATCCGATGACCGGCCTTTGCGAAAGTAACCACTGCGCCATCAAGTTCCTCGAGAAATATAAAATACTGTGAAAAAATTAAATGCCTACTCGACCCAGCCAGGAATTGAACCATTATGCTACCGGGAAGACTGACGTGAGCACTGAATTTTTTCACCGCTTTTTAGCGGCAGAGTGCCATCTATCCAACGGTTATTGCAACCGATAGCTATGCAGATTCATCTTTACAGATGAAATACCACTTTGATAACACAACGCTATAGTAAATTTTACTTTTTTATATTTAAAAGCTAGCTTCAGTACAGCAATTAGAACTTAAAAATAAAAAGGTAAAATTTACGTGAGATATATTTTAAAAAAAACCTAATGTATTAGGGTATTGGCATCGGTGTTCGACGGGAACAAGTAATCGATCCCTTTTTCCATCAGGGTCTTACAAATAAACAAAGAATAATCTTCGAATAGTTATTCCATGTTTTGTCTCTTTAACTCTAAGTACCTGGATGACCAAGCTTTGCTCGGTATTTTTTACGGATAAAACGACGTTTTCTAAAAATGAAACCTAGCTAGATCGATTTATCGCCCTCGAAACCCCCTGCATACTAAATTTCATGAAAATCGTTGGAGCCGTTTCCGAGATTCAGATTATATAAGTATATACATAATTATATAAGGTCACATTTTATCAACTGCAAATATTTTGAGGATAAATTCAACAACATATAAACTATTTTTATGAAAAAATCTTAAATTTTAATACGCTAGTTTTTAAGAAAAACGCCTAAAGACATTTCGATTAAAAAGTAAAATAAAGCACTTTCGGTACTTAGTTTCAATTCAAAGGAGCCGAAACAGAGAGGCCGCAATGCGTTCACCACTTACACGTGACCGTAGTTTCATTCAAAAGAGCCGACAGAGAGGCCGCTCTTTAAAATATTACAGTTTTTGTGTCAGGAAAAGTGAAAAAAAAAACTAACCTGAGTTTTTTTTAAATGCCTTGTTTCTCTGATAGAATTAGATGTTTTGTCAAAATATTTGCAGTTGATATAATGTGACCTTATACAAGTATACAAGAATGGCTCGTTTAAAAGTCTTAGATTTGAAATGACGTCTACATGGCAGGAACAATACTCTGAATAACTATTCGGAGCTTATTCTTTGTTTATTTATAAGGCACTATATCTTTAGAAACAGGGGTCAGCAACTGAATTTTTTCTTTAGCAACAGTTGTATACTGACCGACGGCATCCCTGTCAACCAGTAAGGTTTCAATGAAGTTCAATATTATGTTTTGTCGACGGATAATAGTATCGAACGCTTACGATACCTAAATAAGCTCTTAATTAATTTAATTTTGGTCTTCAATGAGCTTCTGACGTAACTCAACGATGACTCTTGATTTATTATTAGTAGCTTAACTTACGCGATGTTTTGGTAACGGCAATCATAATAGAACGAGTCTATTTAAAGATTATGTTTGCACATTATACTGAATATGTACACAGCTCACAGTTCATTCAACGACCTCAGTTACAACACACGCGTAGTAAGATTTCATTGAAGTTTCGATTATTTAATAACCCGTAACAGAATTAAAATAAACACTTGATCGAATTCATTCATTGATATTCGAAGTGCGTAGCTTTTTCAATCGTTTTTAGTTATTGCCAAACTAAGTAGGTACTCTAGCGACGTTTAACCCATCGTTGGCCGTAAATAAGAGAAACAAATGGAATTCTATTGTTTGGCGATTACATGTAAAGCTTCGAGATTTTTTAAAATGAAGCTTGGTCTAGGTCGTTGTACGTGGAAAGTTAGATAAAAAGATGAATAAATGATACTTTTTAAAAACAGTTATTGAGTTTGAATGTTATAACAAAATAAAAAATAATATAATAAAATATGTTATGGTTGATGGTAGGACCGTAGGACTTGTTAGTCCGCCTGGCTAGCTACCACCGTCTTATCGAAACATGTCGCCATAACATCAATGTTTGTAGCATTGTTGTGTTCCGGCAGCTAGAGATAAGATAGCCAGTGCCGCACTAGTTGAGGATTCCGGGTGAAGTGTGCTTCCACCAATTGGCCTTATCATCACTTAACATCAGGTGAGATCAAGGCACTGTACTTACCCCTAAATTATTAATGAAAAAAGATATAAAATTCTAAGCTTCATCCGAACTTCAGAACTAGGACACCGATATACCGTTGATTGATTAAGTGTGGAAACAACATAAAATAAGTTAACAACTGAAACATTACAATGGCTCCATTGTCTAGTGATGTCCGATTGTTAAATTATATTATCTATATGTTGAAACGGCCTTTATGTCACAATGGTTGAGGTGCTAAAATGCAGGTGTAACTTTGACTTATTCAATGACAAATATCACTGAGTATCAGCAGCACTGTACAGCCACGAGTATTAGGCTGCGTTTTCACCAGAGATGTGCGAGGTAGCTAAGCGGTGTGCGAGGTAAAAATCCACCAATAGGATTCCTTCATTATCCTTGCAGGATAAAATGAAGTTCTCCTATTGGTGGATATTTACCTCGCGCACTTAGCTACCTCGCACATCTCTGATGGAAACGCAGCCTCAAGAGCGTTTATGCAGCACACTAGCGCAGTCAATGAAAACAAAAAACATATCTAGTAATTAGAGATAGAAAATCAAATTATGCTCAACAAACTATTTGAATGAAGTAATTTAGCACTTTTACGTCACCTAATGAACATCTGACATGTTATGGTTTAGTTAAATGCGGCGCTATAGTTAAAAGTGGCCGTTTTAGTTTTAGCTGTAACGTCTTATTTAGGTAACTAAACCATAACATGTCAGATGTGTCAGACCACTATGTTACAACATTGTAACATAGTTCAACATTTTAAGCGCCAGTTATAACGGAGCGTCCTGTGCAAGTGCGCACGCACACGTATGTTGTTTCTGTGTACACGCGCGCACGCAGTGACGCGGTGCAACGCTGTCAGTTCTGCATCGATGGAATGATTATCTCACAAATGTATTGCCTTTTTGTCATTTACCGTCATATTATTATGTTACTGTTTTCTAATTCAATTACTTATCATTATATTGAAAACTTAGTATCTAGACAAACCTAATATAGGCTGTAAGATATACTACTAACCGATATTTGTAATTATATTTTTTTTTTTGATAAATAAATAAATAAAAATAAAATGTTCATTAGGTGACGTAAAAATGCAAAATTACTTCATTAAAATAGTTTGTTGAGCATAATTTGATTTTCTATCTCTAATTACTAGATATGTTTTTTTCATTGGCGGCGCTAGTGTGCTGTGTAAACGGTCTTAACATAACGTAAACAATGTAACTCAGTGGAATAAGAGTCAAAACTAGTCAAAAGTGTATTGATGATAATGCGGTAATGATAATGCTTGTAAAAGAGCTAAGTCAAAGTCATAGTAATATATTTTTTTATTCAAATAAACTTTACAAAAGTGCTTTTGAATCGTCCAAACACTTTTTTACCTACTACTTTACTACCTTAGATTTATTCTAAGCCTACTACCCATTCAGGTCTATTTTTTAGATGATGTGGAGAAGAATGGGCGCAAGAAACTCTACAGCTTTAATATAAGTAACGACATTTACAAAATTATATGCCAAGAAACCATTGCCAAGAAACCATGTCGTTAATCTATACTAATATTATAAAGAGGAAACCTTTGTATTTTTGTATGTATGTATGTATGTTTGCAACGAATAAACTTAAAAACTACTGGACCGATTTAAAAAATTCTTTCACCATTTGCGCTGAGTAACATAGGCTATATTAAAATATATATATATTAAATAAAATACTAAAAACGACAATTTAATTTTCCAATACAAATTGATTTGTTTGTTTTGTTGTCATGGAAACGATTGACCTATGTTTAACTCAATGATGGAAACTGTCAAAGCGGTACGGAGTCCGCCAGGTCAGCTAGTGTTAGAATAAAGTAGAATTATATTGAATCTCTATGTATAAGATATAAAAAGCGCGAATTCTCGTCAGTATCTGTTTGTTTGAAATTAATAGAAATAAAATCTTTGTGGATATACTGTTATTTGTTTCCGATTTTCATGTATTTGTGTTTTTCTGTGTTTTACAGATTTCTTTAATGTGATATTTTAGCCCCACATTGACTAGCAACAATATACACCGAAAATTGTGTCGAGACCCAAATTATTGTAATTTTTTTTTTTAATATAAATTTACACTTTTAAATATTTTCTAAAAACAAAATAAATAAAACATTTAAAAATAAAAATAAAAATAGGGGTCCGCCAGCATCGGGACCAGGGTCCAAGCTACCGGTGTTGATTTTATTTTATTATACTGATTTATGTTTTTTCATTTGTTTCAGGGCCCCATGAAGCGGCTGTCATGCGCATAGCGGCACTGATCGCACTCGTGCAGGTAAATTATACTTAATTTTTTTGTTTTATCTTGACGAACCTCCTAGCACCGCCACTGCATCCGGGGAGACGCAAACAGTTATGTGGGAATCCCTTTCGGTAATACTCGGTGTATAGAGGTTTTAATAAAAATATTTATTTTATGCACTTAATTATAATTATTGTATAATTATGCATGTACAGACGATTGCACATCAACCTATCCTAAACAGTCAAATTTCTTCATAGATGTTCAACCATAATATGTCATATCAAGCGTCGCTTAAACTAATTGACGTAACTGACATTTTTGGCGATATTGATTTAATAATGTGGTTTTTATCTGTATACGATAACGCATCGATCTGTCTAATCGGCGTATCTGTATCTTCTACCATTGCTTAGAAAACATGATAACTATTTGAAACGTATCTGATTTTTGGAAAAAAATTAACCGCACTAAACGTCCTAAGTGACATTACGTCTATTAGTCAGATCTCTTTATTCACAAAATTTGGTCAGGGTCGTAAGTGGTAACTGAAACAATGTTATTTCCCTTTCGTATTTCGAACAACATAAGGTTTTTATTTGCTCAACGATATGATCGAGTGGCGTGATCGATACGCCCCACACCCCGCACCTGCAGACTGATTTATGATTATTAGTTTTAAAACTTAATTAGAAACGCACAATAAGCTTAAAGCACACATTAAACTTAAGCTGATTTTCAATTCATTTGTTTTATTTCATTGGTTTAGTTCCAAAATGCATGGGCCAATCTGACAACGCATACCTCGTAGGCAAAAAAAAGTTTTCACTAAGTGACGTACCTATCTGTTTTAAATTATTTTTAGTAAATTATACAGATAAACAAAATAAATAAACAACGCATTGAAAAAAAGCTCTAACCGTAAAGAATATAATAAGCTAGTTTTATTTCAATCAAGCCCATATTGAAAAAGTTATCGTCATGTTCCAAACCGAAAAATGCTTCTTCTGAACATTTTGCCAAATGTCAGATACGTCAGTTAGTAAAACAAGCGACGATATATCTACATAAAGTTCAGAGTCTATTGAGGAAATATTGAGGAAAAAGCTGCGTGTGCTCAATAGAGCGGGACAGTATTTCACGCCGACCGATCGCTTACAGCTTTACAAAGCACAGGTCAGGCCTCATACGGAATACTGTTCCCATCTTTGGGCTGGAGCGCCCCAGTACCAACTCCTCCCATTTGACCGCATTCAACGCAGAGCTGCTCGAGTTGTCGACGACGTGGTAAGCTCTGGTCGGCTCGATCCACTGGCCGTACCGAGAGACGTTGCGTCTCCCTGTATATTTTATCGCCTTTATCATGGGGAGCGCTCTGAGGAATTGTTCGGTTTGATCCCTGCCGCTGATTCCCTTCACCACAATCGACTGTTTTTCCATCCACACCATCTTAATCGATGGCGGTCTACTACTGTGCCTTTCTCACGTAATTTTTTACCACGAACTACAGTGCTGTGGAACCAGCTCTCAGCGGCGGTATTTCCGGACCATTATGACTTAGGGATCTTCAAGACACGAGCCTATTCCTTCCTTAAAGGCCGGCTACGCATCTGCCATTCATCTGGTCTTGCGGGTGTCCATAGGCGGCGGTGATTGCTTCCAATCAGGTGACCCGCCTGCTCCTTTGCCTCCTTCTAATAAAAAAAACAAAAATAAATAACAGTTTGTGGTAGTCTAATGTGCAGACGTACACATTTGGAATGCGAATCAAATACTGAATACTCTTCTTCAATATTTCACTTGTCAAACCAGTCATGGTGCAATGTACATGTAAGATTACATGGCAGAGAACAGCGGTCGGCAACCTTTTAGCGGACATTATGCCAGATTATAAAGCTGTATGTAAAGATGTACCAGAGCGCTCAAAGTTTTTCACTATACAATAGAGTTCAAAATAACTAGGTATATAAATTAGTAACAAAACATAACTAACTAGACAGAAGTTGTTTTTAAGAATGTTTGATGCTGCGTCAATTCTATGCTTTAGTAAATATGTATCGAAAGGACTCTCACTCAAGGCACTCAGCACTCAATGACCAGCTAGAGGTAGGTAGCCATTTAATTAAGAAACAAAGTACAAAAATAAAAAAGTGTCAGTAGCCGATTCTAAGCAAACATCTTTCAGGGTGTTTCTACTTCAAGGCACACTTCTACTTTGTTGACACACACGCAAGATGCCCGTAGCCCGTACGCCGCAGGTTGTCGATCTCTGGCTTAGAATGTAATGCCCGTGGCAAATCCACACCTAACCTACGCAGCATTAAATACTAGACTTATATCTAATGTTATTTATGGGTGTGACGTGATAGGCTGTAAGCTTAGACTTTATGAAATCAATTTAAGGTGTGTAAGCATTTTCAATAAATATTGAAGATAGCTAGGTTTCCTGGAAGATATCGCTGTTTGTGATAAGGTACTGTAGTGTTCCCACTACTTAAGGAATCCTACTAGAATATAAAATAAGAACAACTGTTGCACTTAACTTTGTGTTTTCTAATAAAAACATTACATTAGATTAAACCGATCTTTTTAGGCTTTTTAGCCGGGCTGTCTCGCTCCTGTCTACCACCGTGTCAAACCGTTGCAAGCCTGTTTAATTTTACATGTTCGATGATTCAAATATTCATCCAGACTAAAGAGGCTTACATACAAATACAATAAAGTAACTTTTACTATGAGCTGCAAATAACCTCCTTACAGTTACCTCACACTTGTACGACTACCCCACGACCTGGTCTACCCTAGTAGCCTTTAGAGGTGACCTTGGTTTGTTCCGCTCCCGATGCAATCAGAACCCTTTGGAGAATCTGATAGGGAACGGGGGCACGTTTGCGTGATGCCATTCCCTCTAGAAACCCTCTGATGACTGTGTTTCGACTACACGGCTTATGAATGAGAAACTCTTTAAGTTTCTCGCTTCCCTGAAATGTCCGATGACGCTGTTTAGACCACCAGCGGCAAATACCAAACTCTCAAAATACTTGTTTGACGAAAACCTCTACTACAACGGATTTAAACGGACAAACTTTGACATTTACAGAGATGTGATTTCGTATTTCATTAAATAGTACCTCTTCTTATGAAGTAATAATTGATGATGAATGATAATTAGGCTTGTCGCTGTTATGTATATGTTAAACTGTCGATCTCAGAGACGCGAATTAACATTAATAGTCACTTAGCACATGTGATTTTTCATTGATGTTTTTTGTGAAAACAGTAATCATGACTATTATTAATGTGTTAATAGCATGTTAATCATAACCTTTTAAAAAAGACGTCATAAACACTTTTTTGGAACGAAAAGTTTTCCGTATTTTATCAGTCCAAAAAATATTTTTTAGAAATGTGTCTTATTAATGCGCTATTACCTAATTACTCCTTGTTACCTACTCGGAAGTCTAATACACTTGTATTTAAAATTGGGTCACGTCATTCATCATCATTTCAGCCAAAGACGTCCACTGCACTGCTGGACAAAGGCCTCCCCCAAGGATCTCCACAACGACTGGTTTGTGCTGATCAAAACCAGCGAAGCCGCTGTCCGTCATTGGTCCATCATAACAATGGATATTGAACCACGGTCCAAGTCGATGCTTTCGATTTGTTTCTAGTTCTAGTTTCTTCTAAATAGCCTCTAGCTACTTCTACAAACATTTGAAAAAAAAATTGCGTATACTTTTATACAGAATTCAAAAATAACGATAAGCACTAATAATAAGTTGTAGGAAACAATATTCGTCGAACTGCGTTGATTCGGAAACGTATAGTTTTCTCTAGCCTAACATAATTCTAAAACAATAGTCTAACATTTATATACATACTCGTAATTATTCGCCAATATATATTCGATACTTCACAAAAAATAGTGGCAGTTCTAATTTATGTCCTCAAAAATCGATCACAAATCGGAGGCATAATTTACATAACTCTATCTGTTTTATTAGCTATCAGTTCTCCGTATATAGGTATTCATTCGAATGTATTATGTAATGAAACGTAAATTATGTAATTAAACTCAACCTTGTCTATAGACAACAAATTACTCATTTATAAGACCATGTTTAAGCCTTTTTGGACATGGTATTCAGCTCTAGGGCTCTGCCTGCGCCTCTAATATAATGATAATGCAAAGGCTGCAAAACTATATCCTTAAACATTATATCTAACGCACCGTGGTTTGTCAGAACAACGGAGCTCCATAACTTCCTTGACATGCCAACAGTAAAGGATGAAATACAAACGTATGGTGCTAACTACAAACAACGGCTGCGAGAGCACCCTATCCAGCTTGCGGGACAACTTACCATCTCAGAAACCATTCGTCGGTTAAAGAAGCGGCAGGATATCTTTGACGAAGATAGTCAGCAGAATAACTGACTGAAAACGAAAGGGCTGGCTCCGCTAGGAGTAGCGCTCTACATATTTAAGAGGAGACATCTCATCTGCTTATAGTTTATGACTGATCGCTTGATGGAAACGAAACAAAATCTCAAAAAATAGTGGCAGTTTTCATGTCCTCAAAAATCGGTCACAAATCGGAGGCATAATTTACATAACTCTATCTGTTTTAATAGCTAACAGTTCTCCGTATATAGGTATTCATTCGAATACTATTATGTAATGAAACCGAATTGGCAGGTCAGAGTTGAGTCTCATATTGATCGCGTCTATAAATTTTGTAATGTTTACGATTCTGCGTTTAGGCAGATAGTAGAATTGCCCAATTAAAAGTTTTGGAACACGAAAATTACGTAAAAATCGCTGCGGCTGCTTTATAGTGACTTCGAACGTATGGGTCATTCTAATTTGGTTATTAACATAGTAGTTAATAGCTATCGAATTGATAGATATATTGATGTCGTTCGCTAATTTGTGGGTAGATAAATTCGGCAACTACATTCGCTGAACAAAGCAACAACAAAATCTGACCGGTTTTATTAGCTTTATGTGTCAATCATGTAAAATATAATAAAAAATCTTGCTGAAGTAAAAAGTTGAGTGCAGCTACTTCTGCTAACGTATTAGCTTGACTATCCAAAGGGGTAATGTTGCCAACATTCTTGGGACCGTTCCCTCAGAGCCCACAAATGGAGGACATTTTTTTTTATAGGTTTTATTTTGTCTTTAATTAAGTTATGTTTATTTTCTTTTACCATTTTCTGTAAATTATGTATAGAATAAATAATATTCTTAATTACAAAAAAAAACAGTTCAGTATTCCGTATGGGATTACGTTTATTCATCACAAAATTATTTCAAAATATACAAGACTATGCACTAAACTAGGTACATACGAAATATATAAGCATAAATTTAATATAGCCTATGTATACCGTAAACGCCTCCATCATTGAAATCAAGTCATCGCTACAAATTACAAAAACACCATGTGTTTTTTGTGTTTTTGTAATTGTTTCGCAACAAAATTTGCGTTAAAATTATACAAACAAAACAAAAACATCATCGCTACAATTTTTGGGTATAGGCTTACTACGCGAGTAAGGGAGAAAAGAGCTTGGCACTTACTGAGTTTCTTGCCGGTTCTTCTCAGTACAAGATCCCGCCCAGAGTAGACTTACGAGCCTAAACTGAAAAATGATTTTGATTTTTGATTTTTTATTTTTATTTTGCCAAATGCGGGTTAATGATAGGTATACCATGTATGTATACCATCATACAGCAGAGGAACTAGATGGCGCAGTGGTAAACGTGCTCCATCTGCAATTGCTGAAGTTAAGCAACTTTCAAAAACGCCGGTCATCGTTCGGGAGACCGAAAATGTATCATCTCCAGCTCCTCAATGCTCTCGGCTGCATCAGCAGTCTTTAACAACCACCACACCGTACTGGGCCCACGTTTATGCGTAGTTTATGGCCCGTTCTCTCTGTGGTGTTTCCGTGCATAGGGAAGCCTCGTGCCCAGCAGTGGGACGTTAAATGAGCTGGCAATGGCACAAAGCAAATACGTAATTATAACGTGACATGTTAAAGGTTCGCGCACATTATGTCGGGCCGCAGCGGGTCGGGTCGCAGCGCAAAAATCCGCTCAAATCGCTCATATGTATTTTATATGAACTATCGCACACTATGCCGGGGCGCAGCGGGCAGCATATTCCGCCGCGGATTTTGGTTGCGTGCGATGCGGCCCGCCCCGCCCCGCTGCGCCCCGACAGTGTGCTATAGCAACATAGAGAAATATATCAGAGCTATCCATAACGTACAGTTGCACGCGACGTCTGGCAGTACACTGTATTCAAAATCCGTCAATGCGCAGCTGCGACCCGTCTTGTCACTGATGTGCTATGTAAGCATTTTGCGTCGCGCTGCGGCCCGCTCCGCCCCGCTGCGGCCCGACATAATGTACGCGAACCTTAACAACATTTTTATATACACTGCGTTTAATTTTTCACATAATACTTGTGCACAGTGTTGTGTTCGAAACGCGAAATATTAAGTGCGTGAGATAGGAAAAAAATGTGCATTGTCTTACACTTGGAACAATAAATTATAGATATCATTATAATTGCTGCGTTGCGCCGGCGCCGATAGTCGTGATAAACGCATGTTACCAAATCTGTACTAATTGATAGGTATATGGTATTATTTCTGTTCGTGTAGTCACATGACCTTTTTAAAACATATGTAACCTTAATAAGGTTATGTTGTATGTTGTAATTAATAATCAACATGTCAATATTACCTAATTTGTGTATCTATGACACATGTTTTGGATATAGGTATATTCATCCAAGTTCTTTTTTTAATTTGCCCTTATCTCACCTGATTGTAAATGAAGGATAAAGCCGAATATGAAAGCGCAAATCCCTCGTAAACTTCAGCCATTAAGGAACTAGTTATCCTAACTCATCATCATCATCATCTCAGCCAAAAAAAGACGTCCACTGCTGGACAAAAGCCTCCCTCAAGGATAAATAATTTTGAGGAGAATTTGCCATAACGCTTGGCAGGCGGGTTGGCGATCGCAGTAAGGTGAGAATAATCACAGAGAGACGCTGCTGCCCATCCTCTGGAATGGTCCTATAGTCGCCTTCTACGACACCCACGGGAAGAGATGGGGTGGTGCAATTCTTTACCCCCGGCACCACACGGGTTATCTTAACTCAAACCATCAGAAAACAAAAATGCTACTAAAATTGTTGATAAGGCAGAATTAGATAAGATAGCTGGCCAGCGAACTTAAAACAAGTATACTTTTTACCGTAACCGCCTCTATGGTCAATTGGTTAAGACCACCGGCTTAGACCCAGAGGTCCCGGGTTCGATTCCCAGCGGGGGGTACATGTTTTTGTACTCGGTTTGGTTGGTGGTAGGACTTCTTTGTCCGCCTGGCTAGCTACCACCATCTCATCTAAATATGTCGCCATAACATCAATGTTTGTAGCATTGTTTTGTTCCGGCAGCTAGAGATAAGATAGCCAGTGCCTCACTAGTGAGGATTCCGGGTGAAGTGGAATCCTCACAAGTGAGGCACTACCATTTTCCACTTCTTTCGTGGGGATATACATCCCATAGAGCCTGAAAGAGTGCTTACCTTCTGGGTTCTCCCTATTTTGTGATAAAGGTCACTTAGGAACCAACTACCTTGAAATGAAAATAACATGGAACTAGGTTTATTTATTTTTTTATTGTAATTTGTATAAGTTAAAACTTTATTATTGAAAATTACAAAATTAAAATCTGAGATTATAATAACCTAAAGTAACTAAAACTAATACAAAACTAAAATATGGCGTCAAAAAATTCCTCCGCGTCGCAGTCGACTGGTAAAGTACCCAAGAGACTGGCGGCATTGCCACGTTGAATGGCAATGCTTAGTCTCTGGCCAAGGAAAAAGCCAGCCTTTGGGTGATGGGAAGTGTCAACCAGCCGTTTGGAGATGTCATTAAACAAAACATGAGCATTCGGACCCCACGGCCCGAGGGTTTCAACCCCAAACGGCTCGAAAATATAATTACCGATAAGGTATTATACTTTCGCCGCTTGAGGTTTTCTGCAGTTTCCGCAGCAGCAGCACCAGCACAGCACGCTGTGCTAGGAAGATGGGATGGCGCAAGAGTATCGACACAAGTTGCATCCCACACTAAAGGCCTACCCAACTTCCAAGGAAATAAAGACATGCCGTCCGGTCTCTTGCCATCGTCGCGTGCCAAGCCGTGCGTGGTTTATTTACATTTTGTAAATTTATACAATTCAGATGGGTTTCATCAATCACCTCTTGGCTCCAAAACAATTATACCTACCTTATAATGTATGTAGGTTTGCAAATAACAATTGTGTTATGTATCATTGAATATCAACTGCGGAGTTATGACGTATTTATTACCTTTATATACAATATTTACCCCGACCCACCGCGTCGCATCGCGTCGCCCGGAACGCGCTAGTAATTCGTTTTCGCTTAGCATTTTCTTAAACTTTTTTTTAAGTGTCATAGCGTGATGTTAAATATCCTATATAGCTTCCATAAAAATTTTGTGATTAAATGCAATTTTTTTTTTATCCGACTGCTATTTTTACCTAGATATTAACGCGTTCAAACAAAAAACCAAACTCTTCTTCTTTATTATATTAGTACCTAATTGTAGATAAGTATAAGCATAGAAAGATTCACATACCTAAAAATTTTGCCCTCATTTGATTTTATTCTACTTTATATTATTAAAATATTATTTTGATTTATGTAAGCTTTTCCAACGTGTAAGTTTTAAGCTAACAATTATCCTGCACGACTAACTTTTTGTTTGACTGTAGCTGTCGCTAGCTACAGCTGTTTCAGATGGCGGCGACACCCTCACAGCTGCTGAGCTGAACCTCCAGCTCTCAGGCAACAATGAACTATCCCCCTTCTACGAGAGTGGGGAAGAGGGAGCAGTCACTTTCATGAGAGGATCGAGAGCTGTCGACTCTTACATCTCGCCCGAAATAATCGTGCAATGCTCACCTGACTATATCGAAGTGACAGTTCAGTTTAATGATACTTACGACGGTATTATTTACAGTAAAGGATACTTGAACGACCCGAAGTGCAAGTAAGTTCAATTTAGTAATAAATTTTATCATCAACATCATCATTTTTAGCCAGTATCTATCTACTGCTGAGCATATGCCACCTACATGTTACGCCATTCCCTTCTGTTTTGAGCTTACATCCTATAACGGCTTTACGCCAGATCAGAATTAAATCACGATCTCATTCCGCCCTCTTTAGACTTAGGTTAGTTGCCTAAAGAATACGTAGGATCAATCTTGTAATGTGACCGGAAGACAACTAAAAGGACAAACAAATGAAACTTCTGTAGTGTTTGATGTGTGATTTATTACTAAGTAAATCATGCCTAGTGATACAATAAGGGGCAAGTGATACACTACAATCTCCTTCTAGCCACTCACTTATCATTAATCCTTTCAATTTCATAAATTTCATTGATCTACCAGTAGCTGCCAACCGTTAAGGTTATACGAGAAATGCCAAACGTTGCACATGTACGCTAGGTCGTCCGGTCATTACGCCAGATGAGAACACGCCTAAACGCATTTCAACCAGTACTCATAAAACTAGTACCCATACGGCTAGTACCTACATAATACTAGTAATCATAGCACTAGTGTCAAGATAAAGAAAAAGACTTCCTGAGTTTCATGCCAGTTCTTCTCGGTCGAAGGCTTTCTCAAAATCCGAACTCATGGTAGATTAGTTAAACTTAATTTTAGTTTATTATTATTTGAATTTTATAATTAGTTTTGACGTCAATAAGTGCTTGTAAAGGCCTATATTGAATAAACGATTTGATTTTGACTTTGAAGCACTTTAAAACACTCCTTAATCTTCTTCCAGATATGTGACGCTCGGAGGTAGCCAGTCCCGGTATTCGTTCAGGGTGCCCCTAAAAGGATGTGGTTCCAGACAACTATGCAACGCGTGCGGTTCTATTGACAATGTTCTAGTGTTCCAGGCTGATGATTTCATCCAGAGTGCTACGGATATTGCCAGAAAGGTTAAAATTATCAATTAATTCATGGAATTTGACGTTATTTTGCATACACAAATGCAATTATATTAAAATTTTGTATTGATTTCGCTAACTTAGTCGTTTATCAAGATTAGATATATCACCGTGCTAATGGAACACTAAATAATAAAAATAAAAATAATATTATACATTTACCAAAAACATAATTATATACTATTACTTAGCCTCCGAAGGAGAGAGAGAGAGGCTCCTTAGGAGCTCGATGGCGCAGTGGTTAACGCGCCCGGTCTGCGAGTGCCGAGGTTAAGCAACTTTCGCAAAGGCCGGTCATCGGATGGGTGACCAAAAATTTATCATCTCGAGCTCCTCCGTGCTTCCGAAGGCACGATAAGCCGTTGGTCCCGGCTGCATTAGCAGTCGTTAACAACCACCAATCCGCAATGAGCCCGCGTACTGGTGTATGACCCGTTCTCCATATCCATCCATAGGGAAGGCTCGTGTCCCAGCAGTGGGGACATAAATGAGCTGATGATGATGACTTAGCCTCCACGCTAGGCTAATAATAATCATTAATAATTTATTTATAACATGATACGAACAACTGTTACCTGCGCCAATAACTGGTGCATACATTTTTTTTTATTCATTTTACTTGGATACGGTTATAAAATCTAGCTCCTTTACAAGCATTTAAAGTAACAAAACGTCAAACCATTAAAAAAATCTAAATAAAAGTATGTATTATAGTATTATAGTTTATAGTTTTTATAAGTTTTACTTACTTGTTATTGTCTTTGTTTGTAAATAATAAATAAATTTAACATCAAACAACAATAACGTACAATATAAAATATCAATAAAAATAATTATAAATAAATAAAAATTAAATAACAATAAATAACTAATTAATTAATAATTGTACAAAATAATAATAATTATACATTTACACAAACATACGATCTAAATTAAAACAAACAATAATGAAACAATCAATATAGGAGACATTTACCTTACTCAATAAATTTCATTAAAATTAAATACATAATTAAAAAATATCATAAAATAAAATAAGAAAAATGTAACATTTCTACAATATAACAATTGTTCTAACAAGTGATAATAAAAACATAAAGATACCTTGGACTTTGACTTTGAAAGTCAATAACTCCTACTTTGCATTACAAATAAACATGCACACCAAACCGATACCCATTTCCTACATGTGTTTCGCCCAATCGCTAGCAAAAGCATTGCTTGCGTGCTTTTTAAACGAATAAGTTAGGCAAATAAACTGTAATATATATATTTTTTTAATCTGTTTTGTAAATTTTCAATCCATCGTAAGTACGGTCACTAAAATTAAACCGAGTGCTTTTACCGTCGACTACTTTACTTAATAAATGTTCAAATTATTTTTAACGCAAATTTTGTTGCGAACAAAATTTGCGTTAAAAATTATTTGAACATTTATAAATAGCTTGCTTATTTCTTAACTGATCTTTAATATTTGTAAAGATATTATGATCGGATGTTAGTGACGGTAGTTGTTGACATTGAATGGGCGCCTTTGGCTTTCAAAGTAAAAAGTGTTGAATAATTTCGGCGGGCTGGTTAGAACCACGATGGCTCAATTGGAAGAGCACCTGACCCGGAATGTCAGAAGGGTGCAGGTTCAAATCCTGCTCGTGGAAATTTTTTCAACATTTGTGTTTTTGTACTTTACTTAAGCTTTCAAGACTCTCATAATTTGTTTTTTTTCAAGGTGTCCTGCGCAAGCGAATCCTTTGAGGTGTCAGTGGCGGGCACCGTCCCTGGCTCCGATGAAGGCTCGCAGGTCTCGACTGGCTTGGGGCCTCCCGTCCCCCTCAAGTTGAAGCCTTTCATGGTAGACATGCTGGCCGTTGTCTCGGTGCAGGGCCCGAACAGCGGCGTGGAATGCTGGATGGACATACAGAAAGGAGTGTTTCCTAATGTAAGTATGTTGCTGAGCGCAAATGTGAGCCATACAGTAAATTAATTATAAGCATGAATACTTCCGATATTTAAATTACTTTTGTACGCTTATTGTGGCTTTTTCGTCTTCCTTGAACAGAAAAAAAACGATTGTGAACGATTAATCATAGGTACCTATTTTTCTGACCAAACTTTCATCATACGGGCTTCCTGAGAAATTGTGCTTGTGGGTCGCCAGCTTTCGGTTCGTGCTCTGACATGAAGCCCGTGAATGCTGGAGTCCCGCAGGGGTGTGTGCTGTCCCCTACTCTGTTTCTTCTGCATATCAATGACATGTTGCATAACAACAGCATTCATTGCTATGCGGACGACAGTACTGGGGACACGCTCTACACCGGACGAGCTAATATTTCTCAGGAAAGCGTCATCGAGAGCCGGAATAAACTTGTGACTGACACCGAGAACATGTTAAGTCTCGAATTGGGGCCGACGTAACCTAGTCCACTTTAAACCCACCAAAACACAAGTTTCCGCATTTACCGCGAAAAAACGTCCCTTCTTCGTACCTCTGAACTTTGAGGGAGCTTCCCTTGATACCAACCCGACTATTGGAATCCTTGGCCTCGATATTTCGAGTGACGTTCAGTTTCGGGGTAATTTGGAAGGTAAAATTAGCTTCGAAAAAACTGGGTGTGCTTAATAGAGCGAGTCAGTATTTCACGCCGGCCCACCGCTTACAACTGTACAAAGCACAGGTCAGGCCGCATATGGAATACTGCTCCCATCTTTGGGCTGGAGCACCCCAGTACCAACTCCTTCCATTTGACCGTATTCAACGCAGAGCTGCGATTCCTGCAGAGCTGCGATTCCTCTGGTCTTGCGGGTGTCCATGGGCGGCGGTGATTACTTTCCATCAGGTGACCCGCCTGCTCGTTTGCCTCCTTCTTTTATTAAAAAAAAAATACCATTGTTTGAGGTGGTGGTTCGATAACCTGTAGGTATTTATGGGAAACTTCTAGTTCAGGTGTCGGCCCGCCACAATCTGTAAATTGTATCACTCTATTTTTTAATTATATTCTTTTGTATGTTGATTGTGGTGTGAAGTAAAAGTAACATACTTACTTACTTACTTATACTGGTAATTTCATTGGATCACCCTTAAAACATGCAAAACAATACCACAAAATTAGCAGATCCAGAAGGTAAGCTTAATACATACCGCGCTATAGCAACGCACACATCCACTTTCACGGACACGGATCTCGGAACAGCTCGGAACAGTCCGAGCGCGGCTGTTGCGAGATTCCGCGTCCGTGAAAGGTTGTCTATGTGTGCATTGCTATAGCGCTTTTGTATGAAGTTTCAAAGCTTGCCTTCTGCATGCGTCTCATTATTTTGTACCACTTTTCGGGTATTTACTCATATGTGTTGTACGATACTACTTAGCGACGGAACAGGTAGGCTACTCTTGACGCAAACTCAATCTC
The DNA here is from genome assembly GCA_963082485.1 of Eudonia mercurella. NCBI lineage: Eukaryota > Metazoa > Arthropoda > Insecta > Lepidoptera > Crambidae > Eudonia > Eudonia mercurella. The sequence continues at coordinate 4,928,413 of OY720040.1, forward strand.
AATACAATTCCAATGCGATTAATATGTATTGGGATAAGTTTCGCAATTGCGGAATGCCCCATCTCGATAATAATTTGTTCAATTTCCACGCAATTTAATTTCAATCTGGCGCTATTATCGCTTTTAAGAGTGCCATTTGAATTTTTTAGATTTGTGATTGGAAATTGATTATTGCAATGTGTGTGTGTGTTTCAAGAGTAACCCTACTGAACCAGTGATGTGCTAAGTAGCTAAGCGGTGAGCGATGTCAAAGCTAACACTAAGCTGTAACCAATTAGGGTGCCTAGTGCGAGTTTTGTTTACTATCCGTATTCATTCGATTACGATAACGAAAACGAAAATTAGTACGGCATTGAAGCAGCGCCTCCTGGCGGCATACGAGAAGAGTTAACATTTTGCCATACCAATTCTTGTTTAACGTATGGCGAATGAAACTCGCACTTGGCACCCAGTTTTATAGTACATTTTGAAATTTTGAATTAATAATATAGACTAGACAATAGTATCAGAAGACGAGGTGCCGCGATCATATTGTAGGTCTTAGTTTGGTTGTTGCATGGACTTGTTCTAGCTGCAACCTGAATCAAAGTTTGCTATCATTACTGAGTAGACACAGGTCCTGCAAAAAGAAATTATTCTAAATGTTAGTGTATAAACACTCACCACACTAGCCTCATGTAAAAATTATAAAATTATTACATGTGGCGGCTTTTTTGCCGTCAATAAACCAAGATGCGTTGTAAAGGTCATAAGTGTGTCTAAAGTTGACGAATTTTGTGTTTTTATATTTTTTATATTTTATTCTTTCAGACAACTCCCCTGGAGGATTCCATAAAAATCGGCGAGTACCTCACCATATTTGTGTACCTGAAGGATCCGAGGAAACAACTCGACTTGAAAATCCATGACTGTTGGGCTTACGACACTGATAGATACGACAACCCTAATACAAACAAGATTCAGCTGAGTGAAAAGAATGGATGCCCAAAGTAAGTTCTTTTGTTTTCTTTTTCTAACAAAACAATCACTTGTAACAATGTTTATGTTCTCACACATTTATAATAATTTATTTTATAGTGACGTTTTAGTTGTAGGTTGCTACGGCATACGTTGTTTGAATGCAAACTTAAGATTTGACTTAAATAATATTAACAATAACAGCGTGCAAACAATATGTGAAAAGAAATGGCATCCACGGCCACCGCATACCGCATTATAAAATCTTATGAAAAGCGTTAAAAAACTTAAGCAGAATAAGGGTCCTTTGGCTTACAATGTAAGAGTATACCTATAGTGTTGATATCACGCGGATAAGATTTCAGAGTCACGATAGCATAATTATATAGAAATTAACGTGATCTGGTATGTCAGAGGGAGCGGGTCCAAATCCCGTTCAAGGAAATATGTGTTGACTTTTCAAAATAGCAATTTGTTCGCAACTATTACATTTTTTTAGTAGCTACCCGCCATAATAGTAGGCCTATTTAAATATAATAATATAAATGTATTCGGCTTTATCCCCCATACAAATTAGTTTAATACAACTATATTGCATACGAGTAACATAATAGAGATGTGGAAAATATCGCACTTCAACTATTCTAATGTCCACGGAAGACCAGCGTCATAGTACTAAACCGGTCGATGGTATGCTGAGAGGAGGCTATTTCAGTGCTGCTGTTATTTAATGTACCAAAATAATATCTTGTACCTACTTTGTTTGGCGACGATTTGATAAGTTACATCTAGTCATTAGACAAAAAATCCAATACATGAAATGTACAAATCACATAACGTTTACAGTTCTTTAAACCATTTTTGATTTGACCTCAAAGGAATTCTGGAACCTTAAGTGATTAACACTCAAAAGTATAATAGCGACGTCATAGTACGCTATTACCAAACAATTATATTTATGTAACTAAAGTAAACCTTTATTTTTGTTCAAACTAGCAACATTCTTGTTTTCATTTAAAAATAATACTACAATTTGTGTTTGTTTTTTTATTTTGAAGGAAAAAGAAGCTTATCGACTATTGGCAAAAAACAACGGCCACTGGTAGAAACGGTGCAACTTTGACAGCGTACAGCAAAGTCAGCGCCTTCCGCTTCCCCGAAACCGATCAAGTGTACCTGACTTGCAACGTAGAGGTATGGCCACAAAACATTAAGAAACAGCGAAAGCCTCACGTAAAATGAAATATTTCCTAATCACATGATGACTTATCATTCTTCGTTTTCAGCTCTGCAAAAACAATTGTGACACAATCTGTGAAAGTGTTACGCAAGAGATAACTACAGTGTTCAAGCCGCAAGATTGCTATCCCGGTTCTAATGACCCTCGTTGCCGACAAACTCCAGAAACACAGATCAAGTGCTATCCCGGATCAAATGATCCGCGGTGTCCTAACCCTAAGCCTGTTTGCTATCCAGGATCAGCGGACCCAAGATGTCCAGTGCCACAAAAACCTACCACAATAACGCCACAAGAGTACCCGACGCCATCAACTACCAAATTTAAGTGTGATCCAGGAAACTCGGACCCCCGATGTCCAAGACCCACAATAACTCCACCAAACTGCTACCCTGGCAGTAGGGATCCTAGATGTCCCAATCCAACGACTCCTGCATCTCCAAACTGCTATTCAGGCAATAATGATCCTCGCTGCCCAAGGCCAACTAGTCCTAAACCAGTGTGTTACCCAGGCTCACCTGATCCAAAATGTCCACAGCCGCCACGACCATCCACATTAACACCACCTACATATTTACCACCTTCAACAGCATCACCGAAATGCTACCCTGGCAGCACAGATGCTCGATGCCCCAGGCCAACAACTCCTGCTCTGCCTAACTGTTATCCTGGCAACACAGATCCTAGATGTCCCAAATCAACAACTCCCGCACCACCCAACTGCTACCCAGGCAATAATGATCCTCGTTGTCCAAGACCGTCTACGCCTGCTCCGCCTAAATGTTACCTAGGCAGCACAGATACTAGATGTCCCAAACCTACAACTCCTGATGCACCTAATTGCTACCCAGGCAGCACAGATCCAAGATGCCCCAAACCGACAACTCCCGCACCACTCAACTGCTACCCAGGCAATAATGATCCTCGTTGTCCGAGGCCGACTACACCGGCACCGCCTAAATGTTATCCAGGCAGTACGGATCCCAGATGTCCAAGACCAACAACCCCCGCACCACCCAACTGCTACCCAGGCAGTAATGATCCTCGTTGTCCAAGACCGACTACACCTGCCGCACCCAATTGCTACCCAGGCAGTACAGATCTAAGATGTCCAAATCCGACAACTCCCGCACTACCCAACTGCTACCCAGGAAGTAATGATCCCCGCTGTCCAAGGCCATCCAGTCCTAAGCCAGTATGTTACCCAGGCTCTACTGATCCCAAATGTCCACAACCACCAAGACCAACCACATTAACACCACCTACATATTTACCACCTTCGACTGCAACTCCGAAATGCTACCCTGGCAGCACAGATGCTCGTTGCCCCAGGCCAACTACTCCTGCCCCGCCTAGCTGTTATCCTGGTAGTACAGATCCTCGCTGTCCTAAACCAACAACTCCCGCACCACCCAACTGCTACCCAGGCAATAATGATCAACGTTGTCCTAAACCGACTACGCCTGCTCCGCCTAAATGCTACCCAGGGAGCACAGATCCGAGATGTCCCCAACCAACAACCCCTGATGCACCTAATTGTTACCCAGGTAGCACAGATGCTAGATGTCCCAAGCCGACCACTCCCGCATCACCCAATTGCTTCCCAGGCAATAATGATCCACGTTGTCCAAGGCCGACTACGCCTGCTCCACCTAAATGCTACCCAGGCAGCACAGATCCTAGATGTCCCAAGCCAACAACCCCTGATGCACCCAACTGCTACCCAAGCAATAATGATCCACGTTGTCCTAGGCCGACTACGCCTGCTCCACCTAAATGTTACCCGGGCAGCACAGATTCTAGATGTCCCAAACCAACAACCCCTGATGCACCTAATTGTTACCCAGGCAGCACAGATTCTAGATGTCCCAAGCCGACAACTCCCGCACCACCCAACTGCTACCCAGGCAATAATGATCCACGTTGTCCTAGGCCGACTACACCTGCAGCACCTAATTGCTACCCAGGCAGCACAGATCCAAGATGTCCTAAGCCCACGACTCCCGCACAGCCTAACTGCTACCCAGGCAATAATGATCCCCGCTGCCCAAGGCCAACTAGTCCTAAACCAGTGTGTTACCCAGGCTCACCTGATCCGAATTGTCCACAGCCGCCACGACCATCCACATTAACACCACCTACATATTTACCACCTTCAACAGCATCACCGAAATGCTACCCTGGTAGCACAGATGCTCGATGCCCCAGGCCAACAACTCCTGCTCCGCCTAACTGTTATCCTGGTAGTACAGATTCTCGTTGCCCTAAACCAACGACTCCCACTCCGCCTAACTGCTACCCAGGCAACAATGATCCTCGTTGTCCAAGACCGACTACACCTGCATCGCCTAAATGTTATCCAGGCAGCACAGATCCTAGATGTCCCAAGCCGACAACTCCCGCACCACCCAACTGCTATCCAGGCAATAATGATCCACGTTGTCCTAGACCGACTACACCTGCAGCACCTAATTGCTACCCAGGCAGCACAGATCCAAGATGTCCTAGGCCGACTACACCTGCATCGCCTAAATGTTACCCAGGCAGCACAGATCCAAGATGTCCCAAGCTCACAACTCCCACACCACCAAACTGCTACCCAGGCAATAATGATCCCCGCTGCCCAAGGCCAACTAGTCCTAAACCAGTGTGTTACCCAGGCTCACCTGATCCGAATTGTCCACAGCCGCCACGACCATCCACATTAACACCACCTACATATTTACCACCTTCAACAGCATCACCGAAATGCTACCCTGGTAGCACAGATGCTCGATGCCCCAGGCCAACAACTCCTGCTCCGCCTAACTGTTATCCTGGTAGTACAGATTCTCGTTGCCCTAAACCAACGACTCCCACTCCGCCTAACTGCTACCCAGGCAACAATGATCCTCGTTGTCCAAGACCGACTACACCTGCATCGCCTAAATGTTATCCAGGCAGCACAGATCCTAGATGTCCCAAGCCGACAACTCCCGCACCACCTAATTGCTACCCAGGCAATAATGATCCACGTTGTCCAAGGCCGACTTCGCCTTCTCCACCTAAATGCTACCCAGGTAGCACAGATCCTAGATGTCCAAAACCAACAACCCCTGATGCACCCAACTGCTACCCAGGCAATAATGATCCACGTTGTCCTAGGCCGACTACGCCTGCTCCACCTAAATGTTACCCGGGCAGCACAGATTCTAGATGTCCCAAACCAACAACCCCTGATGCACCTAATTGTTACCCAGGCAGCACAGATTCTAGATGTCCCAAGCCGACAACTCCCGCACCACCCAACTGCTACCCAGGCAATAATGATCCACGTTGTCCTAGGCCGACTACACCTGCAGCACCTAATTGCTACCCAGGCAGCACAGATCCAAGATGTCCTAAGCCCACGACTCCCGCACAGCCTAACTGCTACCCAGGCAATAATGATCCCCGCTGCCCAAGGCCAACTAGTCCTAAGCCAGTGTGTTACCCAGGCTCACCTGATCCGAATTGTCCACAGCCGCCACGACCATCCACATTAACACCACCTACATATTTACCACCTTCGACTGCAACTCCGAAATGCTACCCTGGCAGCACAGATGCTCGTTGCCCCAGGCCAACAACTCCTGCTCCGCCTAACTGTTATCCTGGTAGTACAGATTCTCGTTGCCCCAAACCAACGACTCCCACTCCGCCTAACTGCTACCCAGGCAACAATGATCCTCGTTGTCCAAGACCGACTACACCTGCATCGCCTAAATGTTATCCAGGCAGCACAGATCCTAGATGTCCCAAGCCGACAACTCCCGCACCACCCAATTGCTACCCAGGCAATAATGATCCACGTTGTCCAAGGCCGACTTCGCCTTCTCCACCTAAATGCTACCCAGGCAGCACAGATCCTAGATGTCCAAAACCAACAACCCCTGATGCACCCAACTGCTACCCAGGCAATAATGATCCACGTTGTCCTAGGCCGACTACGCCTGCTCCACCTAAATGTTACCCGGGCAGCACAGATTCTAGATGTCCCAAACCAACAACCCCTGATGCACCTAATTGTTACCCAGGCAGCACAGATTCTAGATGTCCCAAGCCGACAACTCCCGCACCACCCAACTGCTACCCAGGCAATAATGATCCACGTTGTCCTAGGCCGACTACACCTGCAGCACCTAATTGCTACCCAGGCAGCACAGATCCAAGATGTCCTAAGCCCACGACTCCCGCACAGCCTAACTGCTACCCAGGCAATAATGATCCCCGCTGCCCAAGGCCAACTAGTCCTAAACCAGTGTGTTACCCAGGCTCACCTGATCTGAATTGTCCACAGCCGCCACGACCATCCACATTAACACCACCTACATATTTACCACCTTCGACAGCATCACCAAAATGCTACCCTGGCAGCACAGATGCTCGATGCCCCAGGCCAACAACTCCTGCTCCGCCTAACTGTTATCCTGGTAGTACAGATTCTCGTTGCCCCAAACCAACGACTCCCACTCCGCCTAACTGCTACCCAGGCAACAATGATCCTCGTTGTCCAAGACCGACTACACCTGCATCACCTAAATGTTATCCAGGCAGCACAGATCCTAGATGTCCCAAGCCGACAACTCCCGCACCACCCAATTGCTACCCAGGCAATAATGATCCACGTTGTCCAAGGCCGACTACGCCTTCTCCACCTAAATGCTACCCAGGCAGCACAGATCCTAGATGTCCAAAACCAACAACCCCTGATGCACCCAACTGCTACCCAGGCAATAATGATCCACGTTGTCCTAGGCCCACTACGCCGGCTCCACCTAAATGTTACCCGGGCAGCACAGATCCTAGATGTCCCAAGCTAACAACTCCCGCAACACCCAATTGCTTCCCAGGCAATAATGATCCACGTTGTCCTAGGCCGACTTCACCTGCACCACCTAATTGCTATCCAGGCAGCACAGATCCAAGATGTCCTAGGCCGACTACACCTGCATCGCCTAAATGTTACCCAGGCAGCACAGATCCAAGATGTCCCAAGCTTACAACTCCCACACCACCAAACTGCTACCCAGGCAATAATGATCCCCGCTGCCCAAAGCCAACTAGTCCTAAACCAGTGTGTTACCCAGGCTCACCTTATCTGAATTGTCCACAGCCGCCACGACCATCCACATTAACACCACCTACATATTTACCACCTTCGACAGCATCACCAAAATGCTACCCTGGCAGCACAGATGCTCGATGCCCCAGGCCAACAACTCCTGCTCCGCCTAACTGTTATCCTGGTAGTACAGATTCTCGTTGCCCCAAAACAACGACTCCCGCGCCGCCTAATTGCTACCCAGGCAATAATGATCCTCGTTGTCCAAGACCGACAACACCTGCTCCGCCTAAATGTTACCCAGGCAGCACAGATCCTAGATGTCCCAAACCAACAACTCCCGCTCCACCCAACTGCTACCCGGGCAATAATGATCCACGTTGTCCTAGGCCGACTACGCCTGCTTCGCCTAAATGCTACCCTGGCAGCACAGACGCTCGATGCCCCAGGCCAACAACTCCTGCTCCGCCTAAATGTTATCCAGGCAGCACAGATCCTAGATGTCCCAAACCAACAACCCCTGATGCACCTAATTGTTACCCAGGCAGCACAGATCCTAGATGTCCTAAGCCGACAACTCCCGCACCACTAAATTGCTACCCAGGCAGCACAGATCTAAGGTGTCCTAAGCCCACGACTCCCGCACAGCCTAACTGCTACCCAGGCAATAATGATCCCCGCTGCCCAAGGCCAACTAGTCCTAAACCAGTGTGTTACCCAGGCTCACCTGATCCGAATTGTCCACAGCCACCACGACCATCCACATTAACACCACCTACATATTTACCACCATCGACAGCATCACCGAAATGCTACCCTGGCAGCACAAATGCTCGATGCCCCAAGCCAACAACTCCTGCTCCACCTAACTGTTATCCTGGTAGTACAGATTCTCGTTGCCCCAAACCAACGACTCCCGCTCCGCCTAACTGCTACCCAGGCAATAATGATCCTCGTTGTCCAAGACCGACTACACCTGCATCGCCTAAATGTTATCCAGGCAGCACAGACCCTAGATGTCCCAAACCAACAACTCCCGCACCACCCAACTGCTACCCAGGCAATAATGATCCACGTTGTCCAAGGCCGACTACGCCTGCTCCACCTAAATGCTACCCAGGCAGCACAGATCCTAGATGTCCCAGACCAACAACCCCTGATGCACCTAATTGTTACCCAGGCAGCACAGATCCTAGATGTCCCAAGCCAACCACTCCCGCACCACCTAATTGCTTCCCAGGCAATAATGATCCACGTTGTCCTAGGCCCACTTCACCTGCACCACCTACTTGTTACCCAGGCAGCAAAGATCCAAGATGTCCCAAGCCCACGACTCCCGCACAGCCTAACTGCTACCCAGGCAATAATGATCCCCGCTGCCCAAGGCCAACTAGTCCTAAGCCAGTGTGTTACCCAGGCTCACCTGATCCGAATTGTCCACAGCCGCCACGACCATCCACATTAACACCACCTACATATTTACCACCTTCAACAGCATCACCGAAATGCTACCCTGGCAGCACAGATGCTCGATGCCCAAGGCCAACAACTGCTGCTCCGCCTAACTGTTATCCTGGCAGCACAGATCGTAGATGTCCCAAACCAACGACTTCCGCTCCGCCTAACTGCTATCCAGGCAATAATGATCCTCGTTGTCCAAGGCCGACTACGCCTGCTCCACCTAAATGCTACCCAGGCAGCACAGATCCTCGATGTCCCAAACCAACAACCCCTGATGCACCCAACTGCTACCCAGGCAATAATGATCCACGTTGTCCTAGGCCGACTACGCCTGCTCCACCTAAATGTTACCCAGGCAGCACAGATCCTAGATGTCCCAAACCAACAACCCCTGATGCACCTAATTGTTACCTAGGCAGCACAGATCCTAGATGTCCCAAGCCGACAACTCCCGCACCACCCAATTGCTACCCAGGCAATAATGATCCACGTTGTCCTAGGCCGACTACACCTGCACCACCTAATTGCTACCCAGGCAGCACAGATCCAAGATGTCCTAGGCCGACTACACCTGCATCGCCTAAATGTTACCCAGGCAGCACAGATCCAAGATGTCCCAAGCTGACAACTCCCACACCACCAAACTGCTACCCAGGCAATAATGATTCCCGCTGCCCAAGGCCAACTAGTCCTAAACCAGTGTGTTACCCAGGCTCACCTGATCTAAATTGTCCACAGCCGCCACGACCATCCACATTAACACCACCTACATATTTACCACCTTCGACAGCATCACCGAAATGCTACCTTGGCAGCACAGATGCTCGATGCCCCAGGCCAACAACTCCTGCTCCGCCTAACTGTTATCCTGGTAGTACAGATTCTCGTTGCCCCAAACCAACGACTCCCACTCCGCCTAACTGCTACACAGGCAATAATGATCCTCGTTGTCCAAGACCGACTACACCTGCTCCGCCTAAATGCTACCCAGGCAGTACAGATCCTAGATGTCCCAAACCAACAACTCCCGCACCACCCAACTGCTACCCAGGTAATAATGATCCACGTTGTCCTAGGCCGACTACACCTGCATCGCCTAAATGTTATCCAGGCAGCACAGATCCTAGATGTCCCAAACCAACAACCCCTGATGCACCTAATTGTTACCCAGGCAGCACAGATGCTAGATGTCCCAAACCAACAACTCCCGCACCACCCAATTGCTACCCAGGCAATAATGATCCACGTTGTCCTAGGCCGACTACACCTGCACCACCTAATTGCTACCCAGGCAGCAAAGATCCAAGATGTCCTAAGCCCACGACTCCCGCACAGCCTAACTGCTACCCAGGCAATAATGATCCCCGCTGCCCAAGGCCAACTAGTCCTAAACCAGTGTGTTACCCAGGCTCACCTGATCCAAATTGTCCACAGCCGCCACGACCATCCACATTAACACCACCTACATATTTACCACCATCGACAGCATCACCGAAATGCTACCCTGGCAGCACAGATGCTCGATGTCCCAGACCAACAACTCCTGCCTCGCCTAACTGTTATCCTGGTAGTACAGATCCTCGTTGTCCCAAACCAACGACTCCCGCTCCGCCTAAATGCTACCCAGGCAGTACAGATCCTAGATGTCCCAAACCAACAACTCCCGCACCACCCAACTGCTACCCAGGTAATAATGATCCACGTTGTCCTAGGCCGACTACACCTGCATCGCCTAAATGTTATCCAGGCAGCACAGATCCTAGATGTCCCAAACCAACAACCCCTGATGCACCTAATTGTTATCCAGGCAGCACAGATCTAAGATGTCCTAAGCCGACTTCACCTGCACTACCTAATTGCTACCCAGGCAGCACAGATCCAAGATGTCCTAGGCCGACTACACCTGCATCGCCTAAATGTTACCCAGGCAGCACAGATCCAAAATGTCCCAAGCTTACAACTCCCACACCACCAAACTGTTACCCAGGCAATAATGATCCCCGCTGCCCAAAGCCAACTAGTCCTAAACCAATTTGCTATCCGGGATCTTCTAATCCAAGCTGTCCTCAGCCGTCAAGACCAACAACTCTGACACCACCTACTTACTTACCACCAGTAACAACTCAACCTAAGTGTTACCCAGGTAGCAACGACCCGCGGTGTCCCAGACCTACCACGCAATCACCACCTAACTGCTACCCAGGCAATAACGACCCGCGGTGTCCCAGACCTACCACGCAATCACCACCTAACTGCTACCCAGGCAATAACGACCCGCGGTGTCCCAGACCTACCACGCAGTCCCCGCCTAATTGCTACCCAGGCAATAATGACCCGCGGTGTCCCAGACCTACCACGCAAGCCCCGCCTAACTGCTACCCAGGCAATAACGACCCGCGGTGTCCCAAACCTACCACGCAAGCCCCGCCTAACTGCTACCCAGGCAATAACGACCCGCGGTGTCCTAGACCTACTACGCAAGCCCCGCCTAACTGCTACCCAGGCAATAACGACCCGCGGTGTCCCAGACCTACATCGCAATCACCACCTAACTGCTACCCTGGAAATACCGATTCTCGTTGTCCTAAGCCTACTCCTACTCCCAGTTCTTGTTATCCAGGCTCTAAAGACCCAAAATGCCCTCAGCCTTTTGCACCGAGTAGCACAAACCCCCCCTCCACATACTTACCTCCTTTCCCCTCAGAGAATGAAGTCAAATCGTCAAGAAATACAAGATTGGCGTCTAACAACATTGACTACTATGATGACAAACAATCAGATATTGGTATGCATTCTTATATTTTGCTTAATTATGAAACATTTTTAATGTAAGTTTTGTAGTGTTGTTCTACCCTGATGAGCAGTGATTGGAATGTAGGGGGCGAATTGGTTAAAACCACCAAAATTTCGACAGTGTACTTTAATCCAATTCCGATTGTATTTATTTAGTACACATATTATTAGTAGCAGGAGGGGTTAAAGTATGAAATTGCCGATTTTTCTAAGATTTAACGTATTTATTTAATCAAAATATTTACCTTCATTATCGAAACATTGCTGCCATCTAATCGGAAGTTCATTAATACTTTTGCGATAGAACTTTGGGGATCTAGATTTGACAAACTGTGTGAAAGCATTTTGTACTGCCTCCTAGGAAGAAACTTTTTACCACGTAAAAAATTTTCCAAATCACGAAAAAAATGGTAGTCGAGTAATTTCATGTTAGTACAGACAAACTACTAGGAAGTAAAACTATTTTCGGGATGGGTTTCGATGAAAAAGTGTTAGTGGTTTAACCACTCTTCTTATTAATAGTCTTGTCTTGCCTCTTCGTCTTCACTAGTGACGAGAAAATATTATTAACTTGATGAGAAATCACAAATAGATTGCGATAGGTTTTCGTATCGTAGGCTCTTTATTCTCTTTAAAAACAGTGTAGTACAAAAAAAATATTCTACAATTTTCTTTTAAAACCGTTTCGAACTAATATTTACTATGTAATAGAAACATAGTAATAATATAGTCACGCTAAAGTTTACTATAGAAAAATATATATTTTTTACAGATAACTTTGATTTCGTGAGAACCAAACCAAGATCGAGGAACACGAGAGATGTCAGTCATGTCAGCGAGGTAGCGCAAACAGCCAACGGACCAGCCGTCGTCTACTTAACGGCCGGCTCAGCCGTTCTGATGGTCATATCTATTACTGTTGCCATTTATCTGTACAACAAACGTAGGCAAACTGTCTCACAGAAACAGACAAACCAAGCTCAAAGTGTTTGTTAATAATTGTACAATATAATTTAAGATAAAGGTTAATATTTGTGATATTATAATAATGATGTGTCACCCAACATTGTTCGCAAAGTTTACTTGCCAAATTTGAAACAGCAATGGGTTTTTTTATATTATATAACTATCACTGCCTTTTTTAGCTTTATATATATATATATATATATATATATTAACGTCAGGCGCTTTGTTTTCGCATGGCTATTTTATATTATGTTATGTATAAAATAGTGCCATAATTGTGTCGCATCCTCAGAAAACGTGTTGTTATGTATTTGCCCTAGTCAAAACGCATATTTTGTTTATTTAAAAAAGAAATATTATGTATATTATTATTGATTATGTTTATGTAAAATAATTAACTCAAATGTATCACTGTACTCGTTTGTGATATTTTATTTTGTAAATATATTAATTGCCAGTACGCTGATGTGGCCATTCCAATGTATAGAGTTACTTTGAATTGACTTGAATTATGTTTAATTTGTGTATTAGAACAACAATACCTAATTGTTATTTTTTTTTTTTATGGATGAAAGTGTATGTTGTATAAATAGGTGAACCGTTACACAAACTATGCATAATTTTTGATCGGATTTTTAATTTTGATCTATGTATGTGTTATAGTAAGATTGTTTTTGGAGTCATTCTAAGTAAAACATTCTATGAATGTCATTTTTTTGTTTTATTTCCTTTAAGCCAGACGTTGCGTTTTTAAGCCGTCTAATCAAAAAATTCCTCCTAAGAGGGAATGCCATCACGCAAGCATGTCCCCGCCCCCTTCTAGATTCTCCGAGGCACTCGGATCGGATCGAGAATACAAATTACTAGTATAGAAAAAGCTCCATGGAATTGGCAACATTATAGTTTTAAAGCACCTGGTTTAGTGGTTAAGGCCACCAGTCTCAACCCAGGTCCCGGGTGCAAATCCCAGTCGGTTTTCGTGTACTCCAGTTTGGTTGGTTGTAGGGCTTGTTTGTCCGCCTGGCTAGCTACCACTATCTTACCTAAATATGCCGCTATAATGAATGAATGTTTAAGATAAAATTTTATTAGAAAAAACCAACGACTCTTAGGAAACCCAGGTGGGAATCGGGGTCTCGGTAGCTCATCATTGGACCTGTTCGCGCCAGAAACACGACGGTATCATTAAGATAAAAGATAAGCATTCACTGTTCTGCCTCTATGGACAAATGCAATGGTTTCGGTACTCTTTCGAAATGCTAATTGGAGAGTACATACAGATCTTTGCAGAAATGTATTGACATTTTTGTGTATAGAGTCGCAAAGTGAGCATGTTTGTATGAAAAAAACGGGGTGGGCGGTTATTGTGAATAGTTGGCGATAGCATTGTGAATGCAAAATTCAAAATAATAAAAATATCAATGTTTATAGCATTGTTGTGTTCCGCAGCTAGAGATAAAGATAGCCAGTGTCTCAGTAGTTAAGTGCGGGTCAAGTGCGTTTCTATCTTCAGCCTTATCATCACTTAACATCAGGAGAGATGAACTTCAAGTGCTTACTCCTAAGGAATAAAGAAATATATAAGCGCACAGCTATAATAATGCTGTAACGTGTCCTCAGACTAATACCCTAAAAGCTAGTGACGTCTAATGGTTGATAAAATAAAATAAAATAAAATCAATAAATTTAGATTAATATTATTTTATTTTACAATATGGAGAGACATCCACTGTAGGAGAAAAGATTCCCAACTGTTAGCCAACTCGCACAGGATGCTGTTGAGGATGGTGCGCACGCGCACGCGGTGCAGTAGTTAGGTACATCGCTTACGGACTATAGCGTGGAACACGAAGTATATACAACGTGTAACAGAAAGGTGTGGTCAAAATTAAAAGATCTAAGGTGTTTCCGATCTAGATCATGTATGCAGAGTTACTAAGGCATAATTATTAACATTTACAATTTTTTATTTGCTATACTTGGTGTAGGTACAATAGATCTTAAAACTAGACATCAGTTCACACAAGAACGAAAGATTAAATGCTTAATATTATGATGAATCATTAAAATTACATTTTACATTGTAATTAAATATAATTGTATAATAGCTAAAAATCTATTCATAAGAAAATATATATGCATTAATAAATTTATTTTTTTACTATTTAGTCAGGCATGTATCCTTATCAGCAAAAAACTGCCGCCGCGAATAGTAATCGATGGACTCAGCAGCACCTTAACATCAGCGTAACTTATGTTGTTGAAAGCAATAAAGAATATTTTTTGTTGGACGCAGATGATTTTCACGAAGTATAAATCATGAGTCTAGTTTGGGATATGATGATTTCGGGATTTTCGGGTAAAGCGATCATCGCTTCCATTGGGGTAGGTACAAATAGAAATAAATAATCTGCTCAATCATTTAATCAGTCACTATCACTCACAATTTTACACAATACTTAAAAAATGTGATTCTTATTATGTACACACATTTACATATTACTCCTAATTAATTGATTCGGTTGCAATACTTTTGAGCCTCGATTCTCCTATTTTTAACGACCACAATCGTGTCTCAGTGGCTTGTTTTTAACAATTGGACTATGGGACAAAAGGCGCTCTGGTAGGTTGATACCTATCACAGTGGCACCAATGTTCACACTTTAAACCCAGTGTTTGTGAGTGAGTCGCAAAAAAATTACATAAATGTGAAAAAAAGACAAAGTGTTGAAAAAATTCCACGAGCGGGACACTTTTTACAGGACAACATTTTTCAACACTTTGTCTTTTTTCACGTTGTATTTTGTTCGCAACAAAATGCGTAAATTTATATGTAAATAATCATAAATTACATAAATATTCATTAAAATTGTACGAGATGACAGTTATGAAGCAAGCTAGTGGTCTGAGGGCCTATAGTATGATTTATTCTTGACATTCGATCACGATAACAAAAACGAAAACTTGTAACTCTACTCGTATGTCACCAGGAGGCGCTCGCTGCTTCAATGCCATACTAATTTTCGTAAACGTAAACGTAATCAAATGAACACGGATAGTAAATAAAACTCACATTAGGCACCCTGTATTCAATTGTTGCTAAAGGTTCAAATCAGTTTCTGACCCCTATTTGTAATGATTATAGGGAAAAATAATGTCGATAATTGGTTCCCGTCGAACACTGGTGCAACTACCCTACTGTATAATCTTCTTAATATTAAGCCCGATTTACATTTCAATAAGTACAGTAGCAAGTTAACTTACAACATCGGCGAGTTAAGTTGTTATTGTCGTTTGAACGGCAAAAGCGAGTTAAGTAGTAAGTGGTTGATTAAGTTGATTTGAAGATCGCGATCCTATTTTTCGGCTAGTCCAGTGCGAAGTTGGCCCCTCCTTCGCGTCTCCCACACCCCGCCAACTTAACTGGCTGGCATGTAGACGGGTGAGTTTAGTACAGTTCGAAATTTTTCTTCTTGTTGGAACAGCAACTTAGGTTACTCACTCGCCTACGTTTAGACGCTACTTACAACTTACTACTTGTTACTTAACTGACTGATTTCTTAACTCGCTACTGTACTTATTGAAGTGTAAATGTTTCACTCTTGCCTGAGTGGTAGTTATCACGTTCCGGTAGGTTGGGCAGCAGACAGTACCCGCCGCACGACATCTCGCCACCTCTGCCTGTTGGTCATTAATCAGGCACATTTGTGCACGGGAGCGCCCACCGCAGCCTTCACTTGGTCCGTTCACCTCATTGGGGATCTCCCTCGTGGTCTAGTGCCCTCGACTTTCCCTTGCACGACAAGACGTTCTATGGTCGTCGTTCGTCGTAGAGTCGTTTCCACGCCGACTAACAGCCCATAGAATTTAAGGATCTGACTACGCACTTGTGTGGATAGGCGCTCTTTTATGCCACGCTCATCAAGGATGGAGGCATTTGTTCGGAACTCGGTCCAAGAGACCCCGAGCATCCTCCTCCAACACCATATCTCAAGAGCGTCTATCTTGTGAGTTTCGGTTTGCCGTAAGGTTCATGTTTCGGCGGCATACAGGAATATAACTGTATAATATGCCACATAACTGAAAACTAAGCTTTTGTTATTATTGTACAAATTTTTTTTCACTATACTTTATCATAGGCAGAAGCAAAAATTCAAAATTCAAAATTCAAAATCATTTATTCAGTTTAGGCTACAAATAGCTCTTATGAACGTCATTATGCCATCGGTTCGTAAGTCTACTCTGGGCGGGAGATCTTGTACTGAGAAGAACCGGCAAGAAACTCAGCAAGTGTCCAGATCTTTTCTCCCTTACATCGTCAAAAATATTGGAAAATGCCCTATCATAAAAGGACATTTTCCATCACAAATAAAGCAGAGTCCATATACGAGGAATAGTTATCTGTTATACACCGTGTTTATTTTGTTTGTTTCTTAGGTCTGATTTTTCACAGGTGGATATTATTCAGCGTTCTAACAGTCTAAGCCGGATGGGTCCATTGGGCGTGTACATGGGATGTATGTGGTAGTCCAGCGGTTCGTGATGATACTCCAATTTGAAGGCTTGCACCATCTGTAGAGAAAGTTATTAGTAATTTTAACATTGTAATTATTGTTGTATTTAAGTGTAATAAAATTAGTTTGTTGGCGTCTTGGCCCAAGCTGTAGCCAGCAGACTCGCATGCTCGTGGACGGGTTCCCGGCCATAATGAGGAAGCGAGTGGCTTCCCTACTCCATCGAGTGCGCGGCAGCACCAACAGCATTCTAAGAGTTCTGGCTGGTCGAGTCGACTGCCCTATGCTGAAGCATTGGATCCGCCTTCATGTCCTTAGTGCATGAAGTACCGGATCTAGAGTAATTATGTTGCCCTATATTCCATCTTACTAACATAGTCCTTAAGTGCATTGTTACTAACAAATTCTATGGACATAATAATATGTCTGAATTAAATAAATAAATAAAATAAATAAATATAGGTAGGTACCTGGCATAGTAAACAGCCTATAACTGTCCCACTGCTGGGCAAAGGGCCTCCATCATTGAAATCAAGTCATCTCTACAATTGATGGGTAATGGCTTAATCACCACGCTTGCCAAATGCAGGTTGGTGATCACGACTCCGGGCTATGCATCGAAAAATCCGAAATACATTTTGCCCGACATGGGAATTGAACCCGGAACCGTCTGGTGTCGGGCCAAGCGCTCTGCCACTCGGCCACCGAGGCGTATGACTAGATTGCTTACCTTGCATATAACAGTGTGAATCTCGAGCTCGGCAAAGCGCCTGCCGAGGCACATTCTCTTGCCGAATCCGAACGGCAGCGAAGCGAATGGATGGTGGTTCAGTCCAGGCGATCTCCTCATCCACCTTTCAGGCCTGAACTCGGATGCGTTGGAGAAGTTCTCGTCACTGTTACTCATCACGTAGTGCTGGAATATCACTTGCGTCTGGAAGTGACAGATGCATTAGTTTTACTGGTGTTTTAGTAAACCTGTGTAGCGGGGATTTTCGAATGTAGTGATTTTATAAAAAGGAGATGTTTAATTTTATGCCAATACCCTGTACATTTACAAAAGAAAAAGAAAAAAAATTAGTTAAAATAAGTAATACTTCAATACGCTTTATCGTTTTAATGTGTAAAAATGTAAAAAGAAACCGAAAGACAGGCAAATACATACACCCCCTACGTTGTTTTGACGGCTACCTACTTGGCATTGGCAGAATACCGCTGCCATCGCGAAACTTGATTTATTTTAGTATTTCAGATAATTCTGACATGAAAACTATTCATTTATCTGAAGAAAATCATTTCGAAAAGTGAACATCAGAATCGCCGGTCAACAGTCGTATTTCGAGCTTATTTCTTTCGGTATTGTGTACAAGGTGTTGGCATTTTCTCCATACGAAATCAAACATTTTCTATACTAATATTATAAAGAGGAAACCTTTATATTTTGTATGTATGTATGCATGTATGTATGTTTGCAACGAATAAACTCAAAAACTACTGGACCGATTTAAAAAATTCTTTTACCATTAGAATGCTACATTAGTGCTGAGTAACATAGGCTATATTAAAAAATATATATGTATATATTAAATAAAATACTACCAACGACCATTTAATTTTCCAATACAAAATGATGTTTGTATTGTTGTCATGGAAACCATTGATATATATTTATCTCAATGATGGTAACTGTCAAAGCGGTACGAAGTCCGCCGGGTCAGCTAGTCCTTTATAAAGATACTAATCGGTTATAATTATTATTATTAAAGCCTGTAGTGTGGCAAAGGCCTCCCCCTACCCTCTCTTCTATAAAATCGGTTATGAAATTTTTTTTTTCTTTTTGCACTGCCTGCACATTCTACCACTTAGAGCAGGGATCTCCAAACTACGGCCCGCGGGCCAAATCCAGCCGGCCAGTGCCATCAATCCGACCTGCGACAGCTTAAGACTAGTGCCATCAATCTGGCTCACGACAGCCAATGTTTTACTGTTGTTGTTTGCTTAGGTGGGCAGAAAAATTAAAATTGTTTTGGCCCTTAGAACATTATTATGGCCCTAATAAAGTTTGGAGACCCCTGACTTAGAGCATTAAACTCACAAACTGACAAATTTCCTCATTAGGGTTTGAATCTTATGTTATGCCATAATGGTTGTACATTTATTGAAGGTTGACAATTTTGGATAGGTTGATAAGCAGAGAGTCTACATACGCAGTCAGCAACAAAGGTCGCTGAACACTTTAGTCCCAGTCATAATATCTTTACTAGAAGTTGTCAAGCGCCTGTTAAGATTATTGATTTCACAAAGTACTAAAGTGTTTAGCAACTTGTGTTGCTGTCTGTACATAACTTTCTAGAATAGTGTCAGAATAGTTAGTAGGGAGGCATTGAGCTCTCTTAATTGGTGAAGTAAGAGAATTATAGCCAGAGGAGTATGTCAGTAAAATTGTGGACGATATTTCTTACTTACACCTTTAGGTATATTATATCCACAAATAACTGTATCTTTGGTTAATTGTCTGCCATTGCCGACGACTACTGGAAACATCCTGTAAAAACATTCATAAGAGCATTAGATTTATTGCCAAAATATATAAAAAAAGGCTAAATTACTACAAAATCACCTATCATTAAAAGTAAAAAAATCACAAAAAAATTTTTTATTTTTTCGTATGAACTTAAGACAAACAAACACTCAATTGATGGAACATAACAGTATCATAAGTCATAGTCCGCTTCCAATACAATTACTAAAAAAGAAGAACATCTTCGGATTATATAAGTTATTTCTTATAGCTTTAGTTATTATTGATGTGTAACATCTTTCCGCTTGCTTTCTATATAAGCAATTTGTGGGAGTGATTTCGTGAAATGGGACGGAAGTATGTGTAACAGTGTAACAAGTGTGTAACTGGAAGTCGCGGAAGCTTGTGGGAGTGATTTCGTGAAATGTGTAACAATGTAACTGTGTAACAGGAAGTCGGGAATGTACCACTAGTAGTTATAAAATGATGTAATACCTTATCCATTTTTTCAGAATATACTTAATGTATAAATTGCTTATTACTAAGGTGAGATGTCAAATGTTACACATCACATGCGACTACTGTAAGGCTCGCTCGGTTTTTTTTTAATAATTACCCTATTGTAAATACAAACCCATTTATTACAAAACAGTGTTTAAAGTTAAACAATGGCTAAATACGTGTTTAACATCATTGTGTCTCTGTCTAACAATATTAGCTAAAAAGTGACAGTAAGGGTTTTTAGTTACCTCATAACCTCTTTGACACAAGCTCTCAAGTACGGCATCTGGTTGACATCGCCAGGCTTCATAGGCTGACCTTGCAGGGCGTTGCTGATCTCTTCGTGCAGCCTTTCTTGAACGGCCGGCCTCAATGATAGCTGGTATAATGTGGAAGCCACAGCGTTCGATGTCTGAAATTTTTATGACGGCAAAGTTTTAGGTGAGGCATTATGCTATTGTGGATGATGTAGGTGGAGCCGCGGGCGATAAGCAATTTTATATAGAAAACACGTTAAGCACATTTTTATATATCGAAACTACCGATCAGGGCTTTGAATCACATTCATATTCATTTATTTGCTACATGTACAAAAAATCTTATTTCTTAGTCTTTTCTGTTCTTGTTCTTATTGCGTCCAAAGATGGACATTACATAAATAACTTGCTATTTGGGTAGTGTCACCAGTTAATGTTCGAAACAATTTTCATCGCCAAAAACAAAACACCATATAACGAAACTGAAAATTATTAACTTTATACATCTACGTCCATAGAAAAATTGGCCATATCCTTTAAATTCCGTAGACGTTGTAGTTCGTTTAAAGAATTTTGATCATGTGGTTGATCGAACAGTTTTTTGGAGTCAATCAAGACCACTAATAGCTAACCCGGCCAATGATTTTACTTTTTTTGTTTTTTTTTAAATTAATGTTTTTAAATCCACCTACCGTTTGGCCTGTAGGGCGTGCCAAAGAAACAAACATACATACATACATACATACATACATACATACATACATACATATATACATACATACACACATACATACATACATACATACATACATACATACATACATACATACATACATACATACATACATACATACATACATACATACATACATACATACATACATACATACATACATACACACATACAGACAAAACATAACCCTCCTTCTGACGCAGTCGGGTAAAAAATAGCATTGTCTTCATTGAAATTTTATGATATGACAGCTTGGAAGCAGGTGGTCTATACTCAATTGTCGCTACAGACTAAAATCAGTTGTTGACCGCAACTTTTAATGATTAAAAGAAAGAAAAAATGTATCGTTGGTTCCTGTCGAACACTGGTAACTCTACCCTAATTCTTCGGTTGTAAAAGCTTTTTTAAAAGCTGAATTCCTCCGACATAGTATAGAAGGCAAGAAAATGTCATCTTCCAAAGTCAGGACCAAGATTGGGCGTCATAGTCATGGGGATTACGAAAAGCCTTATCAAAAAAAAATAAGTAAATAATAAAATAGTACACGCCCCTTCATATCAGGCTAACTGTCAAACTTCCTCAATATTCTTGAACTTTATGTAGATATGTAATATTATATATTATATAATATTCTACTTTAGGTAGAATTGAACTTCTTGGCAAGAAAGTGAACAGTCATGTCTGCGGTTTTGTTTTATTTTCTAAAATTTGTGTTATGTGAATATTAATGTGAAATAATGGTGGATTATTAACCGTTAAGTGTCCGTGAGTGTGCATGAGTGTTGGCAAATGAAACAAAACAGTGCAACAGCAATTTTCAAATTCTCTCAAGAAGTCCGCGTGAGGACTTAGTAAAGCCCCACTGAGATACTCGATGGGTTGGGGGGTATATCATTTCTCACTTTGCATTTCTATTATCATTCATCATCATCATACAGGAAGGAAATATTGTTTATTTATGTATTATCTTTTATTTTATCTTTTATCTTTATTTATTTATTTATTTATTTGTTTTTATTTTTTTTTTCTGGTTTCCACGGAAGATCAGCGTCGGGGTGCCAACCAGGTATCTCGACATTATGCTAAGTGGAGACCGATTCAACACCACGTCTAGTTCTAAGTCTTTTGTCCATGTTGCTGTTACTAATTTAAGTGGTTATGAATAAAAAATTTCTATTTCTATTTCTATTTCTATTACTTGTAAGAAAAATTACTTTAACACTGGCTAAATGTGCTAATCGCACGAAGCCATCAAATAAAGAAAAAAAAATGGTTGAACATTTATTGAAGAAATTTTACAGTTTTTGGTAGGTAATGAGCATGTCTGTACTATGCATACCGTATCTATGCCTACTAGGAACATGTCCAAGGCAGCCACAGCAGCTACCCTGGGTCCTGCCGCCGCCACCAGGTCTTGGAGTAGTGATTTGTTTCCACCACTCTTCAACTCCTCCAGCGCCCTCTCCACGTATTTCAGAGTTACACTGCAATTTATTAATTTTCTTTTTATACAACGTGTAACAAAAAGGTGTGCTCAAAATGAAAAGATCCAAAGTGTATCCGATATAGATCTTCTGTGTTGTTTCTGAGACGTAATTATTAACTTAAGTTTATCATGCAATTGTAAATTAAATACTTATAATAGTGAAGTCATGCCCGTCAGGCGCGCATAAGCAAGCATAGCAGTTCAGCAGTGATTGCAAATGTAAGTACACAGAGGTTACTAAACAAAAAGGCTGTGACTTGTTTATTTTAACGTGACGTCACAAGATAACTTATTTCATTATACATTTCATAACAAGTTAAAGTTAATTATTATGTCAAAGTAACTTTGCATACAGGATCTAGATCGGATACACTTTGCATATTTTCATTTTGACCACACCTTTTTGTTACACGTTGTATATTATCACCATTTGGGAGTTTAAGTAACAGACAATAACCGAAACAAGTGATCACAAACAGAAAAAGAGTACGCAAATCTAAAAGCCGGACTAGGTAACGTGGAAATAGGCTGAATGTCAGAGCATTCAACGGCTGGACACGTAGCTCGTATGCCAAACTACCACAAACTGTCAAATATTCTCAACAGACTTTGATCTTTATGACTCAGGCATATGGTTGAAAATGCATTAAATAAATTCGACAGTTTTGGCTAGGTTGTGCTGGCATCTGTATCAAATTAATCAAAAAACTTTTATGGCTATCACTATTGTGAGTAATGACCGCCACATCATATGTGCGCTTTCGTGATCCAGTAGAATAAAAGTCGTCAAATTTTCGATATCTTTATTGCAGACTAATAAAGTAAGAAGAAGATAGCCACGAGACTACAAACCACGACCTAGACCATGTGAACAGAGCAACTTCTGTTGCAGAAACTGTCAACTAAGGTGAAGAAACTACCAGATTTTCGCCAGTCGGAGCAACTGTTTACGCCACGGTTGCCACAATTCAAATAAACTTTTCAAATCAATAGTCAGTAGTCAGTGATTTCCAGTTGGGGAAACCAGTAACTTGACACAAATTTGATAGTTGCTAGTTGCGGCAATATAAACTGATTCAATCACGGATTGCAGCAACTGAACACAGTTGTCGATCATTGAAACTTGCAACTAGAGTTGCTCTGTCTGTATGTCTGCTCAGAGTCTTTAGATTTTATGAAAACAGCTAGTTGCGAGTTGCCGAGGAGTTCGATGGCGCAGTGGCTAACGCGCCCGGTCTGCGAGTGCTGAGGTTAAGCAACTTTCACAAAGGCCGGTCCATCAGATGAGTGACCAAAAATTTATCATCTCGCGCTCCTCCGTGCTTCGGAATGCACGTTAAGCCGTTGGTCCCGGCTGCATTAGCTAGTTAACAACCACTAATCCGCACTGGGCCCGCGTGGTGGTTTATGGCCTGATTTCCCTATCCATCCATTGGGAAGGCTCGTGCCCCAGCAGTGTGGACATAAATGAGCTGATGATGATGATGATGATGATGTTGCCGCAATCGGAAGTCATAGTTGCTCTGTCTGTGGAACGCCTAAGTCGGATTCTAGGCAGTCTCCTTTTTTTAGCAAGGTTAAAATGCTTTGCGTATACACCGTGGCTAGGAGCGACTCCGGGTTATGCGGGACTCTCCTCCTTTTCCCTCGTCAAGCCACTAAGCTCGATGAGTGGAGAGCCTTCCCACGAAAAACCTACTGACGCCTGCACATATCGGCTGCCCCATTTCAAAACCTAGTAAGGACCTAAAAGCAAATTTTACAGGAGAGCGTATAAACGTAAAATAGGTTAGCCTTCGAAAAATATTTATCTTGGGTAAGAAAAAATCTTTCGGTTGTATAATATATAAAATACGAAACATGAAATGTTATTGATGTATTGATTTATGTGTATATTACATATTTTATTTTATATTATTTTTATTTTTTATTTTTTATTTTATATATTATACAGGGTGGCTCATTCAAATCGGTCAGTATGGGAATGTCTGAAACTATAAGACATACGAAGATTTGTTCTTAGGAACCATGTCACCGATTTTGATAAAAAGAAAAACTGCATTCATACATTTGAAAAAAAACTGTACCCAGCTCGGGAAT